>OZ012735.1:450214886-450538970 GCA_963859935.3 Lathyrus sativus
CAAAAGAGCATCGAACCCGAAGGCCGGCTCAACTTGAAGTTGAGAGGAACCTCTGACCTCCCCATCAGGAATTAGTTAAACAAACAGGCATCGAACCCGAAGGCCGACACAACACGAAGTTGAGAAGAACATCTGACCTCGCTGTCAGGCACATGTTAAACAAACAGACATCGAATTTGATGGCCGACTCAACCCGAAGTTGAGAAGAAAATCCGACCTCACCGTCAGTTATCTGTTAAACAAACAGGTATAGAACCCGAAGGGCGACTCATCCCAAAGTTGATTAGAACATCTGACCTCGCCGTCATGCATCTATTAAAGAAACAGGCATCGAACCCGAAGGCCGGCTCAACACGAAGTTGAGAGGAACATCTGACCTCGCCGTCAGGCATCTGTTAAAGAAACAGGCATCGAACCCGAAGGTTGGCTTAACATGAAGTTGAGAGGAACATTTGACTTCACTGTCAAGTATCTGTTAAACAAACAGGCATCAAATCCGAAGGTCGGCTCAACCCTAAGTTGAGAAGAACATCTGACCTCACCGTCAGGCATCTGTTAAACAAACAGGCATCGAACCCGAAGGGCGGCTCAACCCGAAGTTGATAAGAACATAAGACCTCTCCGCCAGGCATCTGTTAAACAAACAGGCATCGAACCCGAAGGCCGGTTCAACCCGAAGTTGAGAAGAACATTTGACCTCGCCGTCAGGCATATGTTAAACAAACAAGCATCGAACCCGAAGGCCGTCACAATCCTTAATTGAGAAGAACATCTGACCTCGACGTCAAACATATGTTAAACAAACAGGCATCAAACCCGATGGTCGGCTCAACTTGAAGTTGAGAGGAACATTTGGCCTCCCCATCAGGCATTAGTTAAACAAACAGGCATCGAACCCGAAGGCCGGCACAACACGAAGTTGACAAGAACATCTGACCTTGCTGTCAGGCATATGTTAAACAAACAGGAATTAAATTTGATTGCCGAATCAACTGAAGTTGAGAAGAACATCTGACCTCGCTGCCAGACATTAGTTAAACAAATAGGAATCGAACCAGAAGGCTGGCTCAACCCGAAGTTGAGAAGAACATCTGACCTCACCGTCAGGCATCTACTAAACAAATATGCATCAAACCCGAAGGCCGTCTCAACCCTTAGTTGAGAAGAACATCTGACCACGCCGTCAAACATCTGTTAAACAAACAGGTACCAAACCCAAAGGCCGGCTCACCTTGAAGTTGAGATTAACATCTGACCTCCCCATCAGGCATCTGTTAAACAAACAGGCATCGAACACGAAGGGCAGCTCAACCCGAAGTTGATAAGAACATTTGACCTCTCTGCCAGGCATCTGTTAAACAAACACGCATCGAACCCGAAGGCTGGCTCAACCCGAAGTTGAGAAGAACATTTGGCCTCGCCGTCAGACATCTGTTAAACAAACAGGCATCGAACCCGAAGGCCGTCTCAATCGTTAATTGAGAAGAACATCTGACCTCGTCGTCAAACATCTATTAAACCAACAGGTATCGAACATGATGGGCGACTCAACCCTAAGTTGATAAGAACATCTGACCTCGCCGTCAATCATCGAACCCGAAGGCCGGCTCAACACGAAGTTAAGAGGAACATTTGACCTCTCCGTCTGGCATCTGTTAAACAAACCGGCATCGAACCTAAAGGTCGGCTCAACATTAAGTTGAGTGGAACATTTGACTTCACTGTCAAGCATTTGTTAAACAAACAGGCATCAAATCCGAAGGCCGGCTTAACTCGAAGTTGAGAAGAACATCTGACCTCACCGTCAGGCATCTGTTAAACAAACAGGCATCGAATCCGAAGGGCGGCCCAACCCGAAGTTGATAAGAACATTAGACCTCACCGTCAGGCATCTCTTAAAAAAATAATCATCGAACCCAACGGTTGGCTCAACACGAAGTTGAGAGGAACATCTTACATCGCCGTCAAGCATCTGTTAAACAAACAAGCATCGAACCTGAAGGTCGGCTCAACATGAAGCTGAGAGGAACATTTGACTTCACTGTCAAGCATCTGTTAAACAAACAGACGTCAAATCCGAAGGCCGGGTCAACCCGAAGTTGAAAAGAACATCTGACCTCACCGTCAGGCATCTGTTAAAAAAACAGGCATCGAACCCGAAGGGCGGCTCAACCCGAAGTTGATAAGAACATTAGACCTCTCCGCCAGGAATCTGTTAAACAAACAGGCATCGAACCCGAAGGCCGGCTCAACCCGAAGTTGAGAAGAACATTTGACCTCGCTGTCAGGCATCTATTAAACAAATAGGCATCGAACCCGAAGGCCGTCACAATCCTTAATTGAGAAGAACATCTGACCTCGACGGCAAACATCAGTTAAACAAACAGGCATCGAACCCGAAGGCCGACTCAACTTAAAGTTGAGAGGAACATCTGACCTCCCCATCAGGCATTTGTTATACAAACAGGCATCGAACCTGAAGCCCGACACAACACGAAGTAGAGAAGAACATCTGACCTCGCTGTCAGGCATATGTTAAACAAACAGGCATCAAATTTGATGGCTGACTCAACTGAAGTTAAGAAGAACATCCGACCTTGCTGCCAAGCATTAGTGAAACAAACAGGAATCGAACCCGAATGTCGTCTCAACCCTTAGTTAAGAAGAACATCTGACCTCGCTGTCAAACATCTGTTAAACAAACAGGTATCAAACCCGAAGGCCGACTCACCTTGAAGTTGAGAGGAACATCTGACCTCTCCATCAGGCTATAGTTAAACAAACAGGCATCGAACCCAAAGGCCGACACAACACGAAGTTGAGAAGAACATCTGACCTCGCCATTGGGCATCTGTTAAACAAACAGGTATCGAACCCGAAGGCCGGCTCAACACGAAGTTTAGAGGAACATTTGACCTTGCTGACAGGCATCTGTTAAACAAACAAGCATCAAACCCGAAGGTCGGCTCAACATGATGTTGAGAGGAACATTTGACTTCACTGTCAAGCATCTGCTAAACAAACAGGCATCAAATCCATAGGTCGGCTCAACCCGAAGTTGAGAAGAACATCTGACCTCGCCGTCAGGCATCTGTTAAACAAACAGGCATCGAACCCGAAGGGCTGCTCAACCCGAAGTTGATAAGAACATTTGACCTCGCCGTCAGGCATCTGTTAAACAAATAGGCATCAAACCCGAAGGCCGTCTCAACACGAAGTTGAGAGGAACATCTGACCTCGTCGTCAGGCATTTGTTAAACAAAAAGGCATCGAACACGAAGGTCGGCTCAACATGAAGTTGAGAGGAACATTTGACCTCATTGTCAAGCATCTGTTAAACAAACAGGCATCAAATCCGAAGGCCGGCTCAACCCGAAGTTGAGAAGAACATCTGACCTCACCGTCAGGCATCTGTTAAACAAACAGGCATTGAACCCGAAGGGCGGCTCATCCCAAAGTTGATAAGAACATCTGACCTTGCCGTCAGGCATCTGTTAAACAAACAGGCATCGAACCCGAAGGGCAGCTCAACCCGAAGTTGATAAGAACATCTGACCTCACCGCCAGGCATCTGCTAAAAAAACAGGCATCGAACCCAAAGGGCGGCTCAATCCGAAGTTGATAAGAACATCTGACCTCGCCGTCAGGCATCACTTAAACAAACAGGCATCGAACCCGAAGGCCGGCTCAACACGAAGTTGAGAGGAACGTCTGACCTCTTCGTCAGGCATCTGTTAAACAAACACGAATCGAACCCGAAGGTCGGCTCAACATGAAGTTGAGAGGAACATTTCAGTTCACTGTCAAGCATCTGTTAAACAAACAGGCATCAAATCCGAAGGCCGACTCAACCCAAAGTTGAGAAGAACATCTGACCTCACTGTCAGGCATCTGTTAAACAAACAGGCATCGAACCCGAAGGCCGTCACAATCCTTAATCGAGAAGAACATCCGACCTCGACGTCAAACATCTGTTAAACAAACAGGCATCGAACGCGAAGGCCGACTCAACTTGAAGTTTAGAGGAACATCTGACCTCCCCATCAGGCATTAGTTAAACAAACAGGCATCGAACCAGAAGGTCGGCACAACACGAAGTTGAGAAGAACATCTGACCTCGCTCTCAGGCATATGTTAAACAAACACGCATCAAATTTGATGGCCGACTCAACTGAAGTTAAGAAGAACATCCGACCTTGCTTCCGGGCATTAGTTAAACAAACAGGAATCAAACCCGATGGTCGGCTCAACCCGAAGTTGAGAAGAACATCTGACCTCGCCGTCAGGCATATGCTAAACAAATAGGCATCAAACACGAAGGTCGTCTCAACCCTTAGTTGAGAAAAACATCTGACCTCGCCGTCAAACATCTGTTAAACAAACAGGTATCAAACCCGAAGGCCGGCTTACCTTGAAGTTGAGAGGAACATCTGACCTCTCCATCAGTCTGGCACAACACGAAGTTGAGAAGAACATCTGACCTCGCCATCGGGCATCTGTTAAACAAACAGGTATCGAACCCGAAGGCCAACTCAACACGAAGTTAATAGGAACATCTGACCTTGCCGTCAGGCATCTGTTAAACAAACAGGCATCGAACCCGAAGGTCGGCTCAACATGAAGTTGAGAGGAACATTTAACTTCACTGTCAAGCATCTGTTAAACAAACAGACATCAAATCCGAAGGCCGGCTCAACCCGAAGTTGAGGAGAACATCTGACCTCACTGTCAGACATCTGTTAAACAATTATGAATCGAACCCGAAGGGCGGCTCAACCTGAAGTTGATAAGAACATTAGACCTCTCTTCCAGGCATCTGTTAAACAAACAGGCAGCGAACCCGAAGGCCGGCACAACATGAAGTTGAGAAGAACATCTGACCTCGCTCTCAGGCATATGTTAAACAAACAGGCATCAAATTTGATGGCCGACTCAACTGAAGTTAAGAAGAACATCTGACCTCGCTGCCAGGCATTAGTTAAACAAACAGGAATCGAACCCCATGGTCGGCTCAACCCGAAGTTGAGAAGAACATCTGACCTCGCCGTCAGGCATCTGCTAAACAAATAGGCATCAAACACGAAGGCCGTCTCAACCCTTAGTTGAGAAGAACATCTGACCTCGCCGTCAAACATCTGTTAAACAAACAGGTATCAAACCCGAAGGCCGGCTCACCTTGAAGTTGAGAGGAACATATGACCTCTCCATCAGTCCGGCACAACACGAAGTTGAGAAGAACACCTGACCTCGCCATCAGGCATCTGTTAAACAAACAGGTATCGAACCCGAAGGCCAGCTCAACACGAAGTCGAGAGGAACATCTGACCTTGCCGTCAGGCATCTGTTAAACAAACAGGCATCGAACCCGAAGGTCGGCCCAACTTGAAGTTGAGAGGAACATTTGACTTCACTGTCAAGCATCTGTTAAACAAACAGACATCAAATCCAAAGGCCGGCTCAACCCGAAGTTGAGAAGAACATCTGACCTCACCGTCAGACATCTGTTAAACAAATATGAATCAAACCCGAAGGGCGGCTCAACCTGAAGTTGATAAGAACATTAGACCTCTCTTCCAGGCATCTGTTAAACAAACAGTCATCGAACCCAAAGACCGGCTCAACCCGAAATTCAGAAGAAAGTTTTACCTCGCCGTCAGGCATCTGTTAAACAAACAGGAATCAAACCCGAAGGCCGTCTCAATCTTTAATTGAGAAGAACATCTGACCTCGCTGTCAAACATCTGTTAAACAAACAGGCATCAAACCCGAAGTCCGACTCAACTTGAAGTTTAGAGAAACATCTGACCTCCCCATCAGGCATTAGTTAAACAAACAGGCATCGAACCCGAAAGCCGGCACAACACGAAGTTGAGAAGAATATCTGACCTTGCTGTCAGGCATATGTTAAACAAACAAGCATCGAAATTGATGGCCGACTCAATCCGAAGTTGAGAAGAACATCCGACCTCGCTGTCAGGCATTAGTTAAACAAACAGGAATCAAACCCGAAGGCTGGCTCAACCCGAAGTTGAGAATAACATCTGATCTAGCCGCCGGGAATCTATTAAACAAACAAGCATCAAACCCAAAGGCCGGCTCTACCGGAAGTTGAGAAGAACATCTGACCTCGCCGTCAGGAATCTGTTAAACAAAAACGTGTGGAACCCGAAGGCCGGCTCAACCCGAAGTTGAGAAGAACATCTGTTAAACAAACAGGCATCAAACCCGAAGGTCGTCTCAACCCTTAGTTGACAAGAACATCTCACCTCGCCGTCAAACATCTGTTAAACAAACAAGCATCGAACGAGAAGGGCGGCTCAACCCGAAGTTCATAAGAACATCTGACCTCGCCGTCAATCATCGAACCCGAAGGCCGGCTCAACACGAAGTTAAGAGGAACATCTGACCTCGCCGTCAGGCATCTGTTAAACAAACCGACATCGAACCTAAAGGTCGGATCAACATGAAGTTGAGAGGAACATTTGACTTCACTGTCAATCATCTGTTAAACAAACAGGCATCAAATCCGAAGGCCGACTCAACCCGAAGTTTAGAAGAACATATGACTTCACCGTCAGGCATCTGTTAAACAAACAGGCATCGAACCCGAAGTGCAGCTCCACCCGAAGTTGATAAGAACATTAGACCTTGCCGTCAGGCATCTCTTAAACAAACAATCATCGAACCCAACGGTTGGCTCAATACGAAGTTGAGAGGAACATCTGACCTCGCTGTCAGGCATCTGTTAAACAAACAGGCATCGAACCTGAAGGTCGTCTCAACATGAAGCTGAGAGGAACATTTGACTTCACTGTAAAGCATCTGTTAAACAAACAGGCATCAAATCCGAAGGCCGTCTCAACCCAAAGTTGAAAAGAACATCTGACCCCACCGTCAGGGATCTGTTAAACAAACAGGCATCGAACACGAAGGGCGGCTCAACCCGAAGTTGATAAGAACATTTGACCTCTTTGTCAGGTATCTGTTAAACAAACAGGCATCAAACCCGAAGGTCGGCTCAACCCGAAGTTGAGAAGAACATTTGACCTAGCCGTCAGGCATCTGTTAAACAAACAGGCATCGAACTTGAAGGCCGTCTCAATCCGTAATTGAGAAGAACATCTGACCTCGCCGTCAAACATCTGTTAAACAAACAGGTATCAAACCCGAAGGCCGGCTCAACTTGAAGTTTAGAGGAACATCTGACCTTTCCATCAGGCATTAGTTAAACAAACAGGCATCGAACCCAAAAGTCGGCTCAACACGAAGTTGAGAAGAACCTCTAACCTCACTGTCAGGCATATGTTAAAAAAACAAGCATTGAAATTGATGGCCGACTCAAGCCGAAGTTGAGAAGAACATCCGACCTTGCTGTCAGGCATTAGTTAAACAAACAGGAATCGAACCCAAAGGCCGGCTCAACCCGAAGTTGAGAGTAACATCTGACCTAGCCGCCATGCATCTGTTAAACAAACAGGCATCGAACCCAAAGGCCAGCTCTACCCGAAGTTGAGAAGAACATCTGACCTCGCCGTGAGGCATCTGTTAAACAAAAAGGTGTGGAACCCGAAGACCGGCTTAACCCGATGTTGAGAAGAACATCTGACCTCGCCGTCAGGCATCTGTTAAACAAACAGGCATCAAACCCAAAGGTCGTCTCAACCCTTAATTGAGAAAAACATCTGACCTCGATGTCAAACATCTGTTAAACAAACAGGCATCGAACGTGAAGGGCGGCTCAACCCGAAGTTGATAAGAACATCTGACCTCGCCGTCAATCATCGAACCCGAAGGCCGACTCAACACGAAGTTAAGAGGAACATCTGACCTTGCCGTCAGGCATTTGTTAAACAAACCGGCCTCGAACCTAAAGGTCGGCTCAACATGAAGTTGAGAGGAACATTTGACTTCACTGTCAAGCTTCTGTTAAACAAACAGGCATCAAATCCGAAGGCCGGCTCAACCCGAATTTTGAAAGAACATCTGACTTGACTGTCAGGCATCTGTTAAACAAACAGGCATTGAACCCGAAGGGCAGCTCGACCCGAAGTTGACAAGAACATTAGACCTCGCCGTCAGACATCTCTTAAACAAACAATCATCGAACACAACGGTTGGCTCAACACGAAGTTGAGAGGAACATCTGACCTCGCCGTCAGGCATCTGTTAAACAAACAGGCATCGAACCTGAAGGTCGGCTCAAGATGAAGCTGAAAGGAACATTTGACTTCACTGTCAAACATCTGTTAAACAAACAGGCACCAAATCCGAAGGTCGGCTCAACCCGAAGTTGAAAAGAACATCTGACCTCACCGTCAGGCATCTGTTAAACAAACAGGCATCGAACACGAAGGGCAGCTTAACCCAAAGTTGATAAGAACATTAGACCTCTCTGCTAGGCATCTGTTAAACAAACAGGCATGGAACCCGAAGGACGGCTCAACCCGAAATTGAGAAGAACATTTGACCTCGCCGTCAGGCATCTGTTAAACAAACAGGCATTGAACCCAAAGGCCGTCACAATCCTTAATTGAGAAGAACATCTGACCTCGACGTCAAACATCTGTTAAACAAACAGGCATCGAACGCGAAGGGCGGCTCAACCCTAAGATGATAAGAACATCTGACCTCGCCGTCAATCATCGAACCCGAAGGCCGGCACAACACGAAGTTATGAGGAACATCTGACCTCGCCGTCAGGCATCTGTTAAAAAAACCGGCATCGAACCTAAAGGTCGTCTCAACATGAAGTTGAGAGGAACATTTGACTTCACTGTCAAGCATCTGTTAAACAAACAGGCATCAAATTCGAAGGTCGGCTCAACTCGAAGTTGAGAAGAACATCTGACCTCACTGTCAGGCATCTGTTAAACAAACAGGCATCGAACCCGAAGGGCGGCTCAACCCGAAGTTGATAAGAACATTAGACCTCGCCATCAGCCATCTCTTAAACAAATAATCATCGAACCCAACGGTTGGCTCAACACGAAGTTGAGAGGAACATCTGACCTCGCCGTCAGGCATCTGTTAAACAAACAGGCATCGAACCTGAAGGTCGGCTCAACATGAAGCTGAGAGGAACATTTGACTTCAGTGTCAAGCATCTGTTAAACAAACAGGCATCAAATCCGAAGGCCGGGTCAACCTGAAGTTGAAAAGAACATCTCACCTCACCGTCAGGCATCTGTTAAACAAACAGGCATCAAACACGAAGGGAGTCTCAACCCGAAGGAGATAAGAACATTTGACCTCTCTTCCAGGCATCTGTTAAACAAACAGGCATCGAACTCATTGGCCGGCTCAACGCGAAGTTGAGAAGAACATTTTCCCTCGCCGTCAGGCATCTGTTAAACAAACAGGCATCGAACCCGAAGTCCGTCTCAATCCTTAATTGAGAAGAACATTTGACCTCGCCGTCAAACATCTGTTAAACAAACAGGCATCGAACCCGAACGCCGACTCAACTTGAAGTTGAGAGGAACATCTGACCTCCCCATCAGGCATTAGTTAAATAAACAGGCATCGAACCCGAAGGCCAGCTTAACACGAAGTTGAGAAGAACATCTGACCTCGCTGTCAGGCATATGTTAAACAAACAGGCAGCGAATTTGTTGGCCGACTCAACCCGAAGTTGAGAAGAACATCCGACCTCGCTGCCAGGCATTAGTTAAACAAACAGGAATCGAATCCAAAGGCCGGCTCAACCCGAAGTTAAGAAGAACATTTGACCTAGTCGCCAGGCATCTTTTAAACAAACAGGCATCCAACCCAAAGGCCGGCACAACCCGAAGTCAAGAGGAACATCTGACCTCGCCGTCAGGCATCTGTTAAACAAAAAGGTGTGGAACCTGAAGGCCGGCTTAACCCAAAGTTGAGAAGAACATCTGACCTGGCCGTCAGGCATCTGTTAAACAAACAGGCATAACACCCGAAGGTCGTCTCAACCTTAGTTGAGAAGAACATCTTACCTCGCCATCAAACATCTGTAAAACAAACAGGCATCGAACGCGAAGGGCGACTCAACCCGAAGATGATAAGAACATCTGACCTCGCCGTCAATTATCGAACCCGAAGGCCGGCTCAACACGAAGTTAAGAGGAACATTTGACCTCGCCGTCAGGCATCTGTTAAACAAACCGGCATCGAACCTAAAGGTCGGCTCAACATGAAGTTGAGAGGAACATTTGACTTCACTGTCAAGCATCTGTTAAACAAACAGGCATCAAATACGAAGGCCGCCTCAACCCGAATTTTAAAAGAACATCTGACTTCACCATCAGGCCTCTGTTAAACAAACAGGCATCGAACCCGAAGGGCGGCTCAACCCGAAGTTGATAAGAATATTAGACTTCGCCGTCAGGCATCTCTTAAACAAACAATCATCGAACCCAATGGTTGGCTCAACATGAAGTTGAGAGGAACATCTGACCTCGCTGTCAGGCATCTGTTAAACAAACAGGCATCGAACCTGAACGTCGGCTCAACATGAAGCTGAGAGGAACATTTGACTTCACTGTTAAGCATCTGTTAAACAAACAGGCATCAAATTCGAAGGCCGACTCAACCTGAAGTTGAAAAGAACATCTGACCTCACAGTCAGGCATCTGTTAAACAAACAGGCATCGAACCCGAAGGCTGGCTCAACCCGAAGTTGAGAAGAACATTTTGCCTAGCCGTCAGGCATCTGTTAAACAAACAGGCATCGAACCCGAAGACCGTCTCAATCGTTAATTGAGAAGAACATCTGACCTCGTCGTCAAACATCTGTTAAACAAACAGGCATCGAACGCGATGTATGGCTCAACCCTAAGTTGATAAGAACATCTGACCTCGCCATAAATCATCGAACCCGAAGGCCGGCTCAACACGAATTTAAGAGGAACATTTGACCTCGCCGTCTGGCATCTGTTAAACAAACCGGCATCGAACCTAAAGGTCGGCTCAACATGAAGTTGAGAGGAACATTTGACTTCACTGTCAAGCATCTGTTAAACAAACAGGCATCAAATCCGAAGGCCGGCTCAACTTGAAGTTGAGAGGAACATCTGACCTCACTGTCAGGCATCTGTTAAACAAACAGGCATCGAACCCGAAGGGCGGCTCAACCCGAAGTTGATAAGAACATTAGACCTCGCCGTCAGGCATCTCTTAAACAAATAATCATCGAACCCAACGGTTGGCGCAACACGAAGTTGAGAGGAACATCTTACCTCGCCGTCAAGCATCTTTTAAACAAACAGGCATCGAACCTGAAGGTCAACTCAACATGAAGCTGAGAGGAACATTTGACTTCACTGTCAAGCATCTGTTAAACAAATAGGCGTCAAATCCGAAGGCCGGCTCAACCCGAAGTTGAAAAGAACATCTCACCTCACCGTCAGGCATCTGTTAAACAAACAGGCATCGAACACGAAGGGCGGCTCAACCCTAAGTTGATAAGAACATTTGTCCTCTCTGCTAGGCATCTGTTAAACAAACAGGCATCGAAGCCGAAGGCCGAATCAATGTGAAGTTGAGAAGAACATTTGACCTCGACGTGAGGCATCTGTTAAACAAACAGGCATCGAACCCGAACGCCGTCTCAATCCTTAATTGAGAAGAACATCTGACCTCGCCGTAAAACATCAGTTAAACAAACAGGCATCGAACCCGAAGGCCGACTCAACTTGAAGTTGAGAGGAAAATCTGACCTCCCCATCAGGCATTAATTAATTAAGCAGGCATCGAACCCGAAGGCCAGCTTAACACGAAGTTGAGAAGAACATCTGACCTCGCTGTCAGACATATGTTAAACAAACAGGCAGCGAATTTGATGGCCGACTCAACCCGAAATTGAGAAGAACATCCGTCCTTGCTGCCAGGCAATAGTTAAACAAACAGGAATCGAACCCGAAGGCCGGCTCAACCCGAAGTTGAGAAGAACATCTGACCTAGTCGCCAGGCATCTTTTAAACAAACAGGCATCCAACCCAAAGGCCGGCTCAACCCGAAGTCGAGAAGAACATCTGACATCACCGTAAGGCATCTGTTAAACAAAAAGGTGTGGAATTGGAAGGCCGGCTCAACCCGAAGTGTAGAAGAACATCTGACCTTTCCGTCAGGCATCTGTTAAACAAACAGGCATCAAACTCGAAGTTCTTCTCAACCCTTAGTTGAGAAGAACATCTGACCTCGCCGTTAAACATCTATAAAACAAACAGGCATCGAACCTGAAGGGCGGCTCAACCCGAAGTTGATAAGAACATCTGACCTCGCCGTCAGGCATTTGTCAAACAAACAGGCATCGAACCCGAAGGCCGGCTCAACACGAAGTTGAGAGGAACATCTGACCTCGCCTTCAAGCATCTGTTAAACAAATAGGCATCGAACCTGAAGGTCGGCTCAACATGAAGCTGAGAGGAACATTTGAATTCACTGTCAAGCATCTGTTAAACAAACAGGCATCAAATCCGAAGGCCGGCTCAACCCGAAGTTGAAAAGAACATCTCACCTCACCGTCAGGCATCTGTTAAACAAACAGGCATCGAACACGAAGGGCGGCTCAACCCGAAGTTGATAAGAACATTTGACCTCTCTGCCAGGCATCTGTTAAACAAACAGGCATCGAACCCAAAGGCCGGCTCAACCCGAAGTTGAGAAGAACATTGACCTCGCCGTCAGGCATATGTTAAACAAACAGGCATCGAACTCGAAGGCCGTCTCAATCCTTAATTGAGAAGAACATCTGACCTCGCTGTCAAACATCTGTTAAACAAACAGGCATCGAACCCGAAGGCCGACTCAACTTGAAGTTGAGAGGAAAATCTGACCTCCCCATCAGGCATTAATTAATTAAGCAGGCATCGAACCCGAAGGCCAGCTTAACACGAAGTTGAGAAGAACATCTAACGTCGCTGTCAGGCATATGTTAAACAAACAGGCAGCGAATTTGATGGCCGACTCAACCCGAAATTAAGAAGAACATCCGACCTTGCTGCCAGGCAATAGTTAATCAAACAGGAATCGAACCCGAAGGCCGGCTCAACCCGAAGTTGAGAAGAACATCTAACCTCGCCGTCAAACATCTGTTAAACAAACAGGTATCGAACCCGAAGGGCGGCTCAACCCGAAGTTGATAAGAACATCTAACCTCGCCGTCAGGCATCTGTTAAACAAACAGGCATCGAACCCGAAGGCCGGCTTAACACGAAGTTGAGAGGAACATCTGACCTCGCCGTCAGGCATCTGTTAAACAAACAAGCATCGAACCTGAAGGTCGGCTCAACATGAAGTTGACAGGAACATTTGACTTCACTGTCAAACATCTGTTAAACAAACAGGCATCGAACCCGAAGGGCGGCTCAACCTGAAGTTGAAAAGAACATTAGACCTCACCGTCAGGCATCTCTTAAACAAACAGGCATCGAACCCGAAGGCCAGCTCAACACGAAGTTGAGAGGAACATATGACCTCGCTGTCAGGCATCGAACCTGAAGGTCGGCTCAATATGAAGTTGAGAGGAATATTTGACTTCACTGTCAAGCATCTGTTAAACTAACAGGCATCAAATATGAAGGTCGGCTCAACCCGATGTTGAGAAGAACATCTGACCTCACTGTCAGGCATCTGTTAAACAAACAGGCATCGAACCCGAAGGGCGGCTCAAGCCGAAGTTGATAAAAACATTTGACCTCTCTGCCAAGTATCTGTTAAACAAACAGGCATCGAAGCCGAAGGCCGGCTCAACCCGAAGTTGAGAAGAACATTTGACCTCGCGATCAGGCATCTGTTAAACAAACAGGCATCGAACCCGAAGGCCGTCTCAATCCTTAATTGAGAAAAACATCTGACCTCACCGTCAAACATCTGTTAAACCAACAAGCATCGAACCCGATGGCCGGCTCGACTTGAAGTTGAGAGGAACATCTGACCTCCCCACCAGGCATTAGTTAATCAAATAGGCATCAAACCCGAACGCCGGCACAACACGAAGTTGAGAAGAACATCTGACGTTGCAGTAAGGAATATGTTAAACAAACAGGCATCAAATTTGATGGCCGACTCAACCCGAAGTTGAGAAGAACATCCGACCTTGCGGACAGGCATTAGTTAAACAAATAGGAATCGAACCCGAAGGGCGGCTCAACCCGAAGTTGAGAAGAACATCTGACCTAGTCGCCAGACATCTGTTAAACAAACATGCATCGAACCCAAAGGCCGGCTCAACCCGAAGTCGAGAAGAACATCTGACCTCGCTGTCAGGCATCTGTTAAACAAACAGGAATCAAACCCGAAGGCCGTCTCAACCCTTAGTTGAGAAGAACATCTGACCTCGCCGTCAAACATATGTTAAACAAACAGGTATCAAACCTGAAAGTCGGCTCACAATGAAGTTGAGAGGAACATCTGACCTCCCCATCAGGCATTAGTTAAACAAACAGGCATTGAACCCGAAGGCAGGCACAAAACGAAGTTGAGAAGATCATCTGACCTCGCCGTCAGGCATATGTTAAAGAAACAGGCATCGAACCCGAAGGCCTGCTCAACACAAAGTTGAGAGGAACATCTGACCTCGCCGTTAGGCATCTGTTAAACAAACATGCATCAAACCTGAAGGACGGCTCAATATGAAGTCGAGAGGAACATTTGACTTCACTGTCAAGCATCTGTTAAACAAACAGGCATCAAATCTGAAGGCTAGCTTAACCCGATGTTTAGAAGAACATCTAACCTCACCGTTAGGCATCTGTTAAACAAACAGGCATCGAACCCGAAGGGCGGCTCAAGCCGAAGTTGATAAAAACATTTGACCTCTCTGCCAGACATTTGTTAAACAAACTGGCATCGAACCCGAAAGCCTGCTCAACCCGAAGTTGAGAAGAACATTTGACCTCGCCGTCAGGCATCTGTTAAACAAACAGGCATCGAACCCGAAGGCCGTCTCAATCCTTAATTGAGAAGAACATCTGACCTCGCTGTCAAACATCTGTCAAACAAACAGGCATCGAACCCGAAGGCCGGCTCAACTTGAATTGAGAGGAACATCTAACCTCCCCACCAGGCATTAGTTAAACAAACAGGCATCGAACCCGAAGGTCGGGATAACACGAAGTTGAGAAGAACATATGACGTCGCTGTCAGGCATATGTTAAACAAACAAGCATCGAATTTGATGGCCGACTCAACCCAAAGTTGAGAAGAACATCCGACCTCGCTGCCAGGCATTAGTTAAACAAACAGGAATCAAACCCAAAGATCGGCTTAACCCGAAGTTGAGAAGGACATCTGACCTAGTCGCCAGGCATCTGTTAAACAAACACGCATTGGACCCAAAGGCCGGCTCATCCCGAAGTCGAGAAGAACATCTGACCTCACTGTCAGGCATCTATTAAACAAAAAGGTGTGGAACCCGAAGGCTGGCTCAACTCAAAGTTGAGAAGAACAACTGAGCTTGTCGTCAGGCATCTGTTAAACAAACAGGCATCAAACCCGAAGGCCGTCTCAATGTGAAGTTGAGAAGAACATTTGACCTCGACGTGAGGCATCTGTTAAACAAACAGGCATCGAACCCGAAGGCCGTCTCAATCCTTAATTGAGAAGAACATCTGACCTCGCCGTAAAACATCTGTTAAACAAACAGGCATCGAACCCGAAGGCCGACTCAACTTGAAGTTGAGAGGAAAATCTGACCTCCCAATCAGGCATTAATTAATAAAGCAAGCATCGAACCCGAAGGCCAGCTTAACACGAAGTTGAGAAGAACATCTGACCTCGCTGTCAGGCATATGTTAAACAAATAGGCAGCGAATTTGATGGCCGACTCAACCCGAAATTGAGAAGAACATCCGTCCTTGCTGCCAGGCAATAGTTAAACAAACAGGAATCGAACCCGAAGGCCGGCTCAACCCGAAGTTGAGAAGAACATCTGACCTAGTCGCCAGGCATCTTTTAAACAAACAGGCATCCAACCCAAAGGCCGGCTCAACCCGAAGTCGAGAAGAACATCTGACATCGCCGTAAGGCATCTGTTAAACAAAAAGGTGTGGAATTGGAAGGCCGGCTCAACCCGAAGTGTAGATGAACATCTGACCTTGCCGTCAGGCATCTGTTAAACAAACAGGCATCAAACTCGAAGTTCTTCTCAACCCTTAGTTGAGAAGAACATCTGACCTCGCCGTTAAACATCTATAAAATAAACAAGCATTGAACCCGAAGGGCGGCTCAACTCGAAGTTGATAAGAACATCTGACCTCGCCGTCAGGCATTTGTCAAACAAACAGGCATCGAACCCGAAGGCCGGCTCAACACGAAGTTGAGAGGAACATCTGACCTCGCCGTCAAGCATCTGTTAAACAAATAGGCATCGAACCTGAAGGTCGGCTCAACATGAAGCTGAGAGGAACATTTGAATTCACTGTCAAGCATCTGTTAAACAAACAGGCATCAAATCCGAAGGCTGGCTCAACCCGAAGTTGAAAAGAACATCTCACCTCACCGTCAGGCATATGTTAAACAAACAGGCATCGAACACGAAGGGCGGCTCAACCCGAAGTTGATAAGAACATTTGACCTCTCTGCCAGGCATCTGTTAAACAAACAGGCATCAAACCCAAAGGCCGGCTCAACCCGAAGTTGAGAAGAACATTGACCTCGCCGTCAGGCATATGTTAAACAAACAGGCATCGAACTCGAAGGCCGTCTCAATCCTTAATTGAGAAGAACATCTGACCTCGCCGTCAAACATCTGTTAAACAAACAGGCATCGAACCCGAAGGCCGACTCAACTTGAAGTTGAGAGGAAAATCTGACCTCCCCATCAGGCATTAATTAATTAAGCAGGCATCGAACCCGAAGGCCAGCTTAACACGAAGTTGAGAAGAACATCTGACCTCGGTGTCAGGCATATGTTAAACAAACAGGCAGCGAATTTGATGGCAGACTCAACCCGAAATTGAGAAGAACATCCGTCCTTGCTGCCGGGCAATAGTTAAACAAACAGGAATCGAACCCGAAGTTGAGAAGAACATCTGACCTAGTCGCCAGGCATCTTTTAAACAAACAGGCATCCAACCCAAAGGCCGACTCAACCCGAAGTCGAGAAGAACATCTGACATCGCCGTAAGGCATCTGTTAAACAAAAAGGTGTGGAATTGGAAGGCCGGCTCAACCCGAAGTGTAAAAGAACATCTGACCTTTCCGTCAGGCATCTGTTAAACAAACAGGCATCAAACTCGAAGTTCTTCTCAACCCTTAGTTGAGAAGAACATCTGACCTCGCCGTTAAACATCTATAAAACAAACAGGCATCGAACCCGAAGGGCGGCTCAACCCGAAGTTGATAAGAACATCTGACCTCGCCGTCAGGCATCTGTCAAACAAACAGGCATCGAACCCGAAGGCCGGCTCAACACGAAGTTGAGAGGAACATCTGACCTCGCCGTCAAGCATCTGTTAAACAAATAGGCATCGAACCTGAAGGTCGGCTCAACATGAAGCTGAGAGGAACATTTGAATTCACTATCAAGCATCTGTTAAACAAACAGGCATCAAATCCGAAGGCCGGCTCAACCCGAAGTTGAAAAGAACATCTCACCTCACCGTCAGGCATCTGTTAAACAAACAGGCATCGAACACGAAGGGCGGCTCAACCCGAAGTTGATAAGAACATTTGACCTCTCTGCCAGGCATCTGTTAAACAAACAGGCATCGAACCCAAAGGCCGGCTCAACCCGAAGTTGAGAAGAACATTGACCTCGCCGTCAGGCATATGCTAAACAAACAGGCATCGAACTCGAAGGCCGTCTCAATCCTTAATTGAGAAGAACATCTGACCTCGCCGTCAAACATCTGTTAAACAAACAGGCATCGAACCCGAAGGCCGACTCAACTTGAAGTTGAGAGGAAAATCTGACCTCCCCATCAGGCATTAATTAATTAAGCAGGCATCGAACCCGAAGGCCAGCTTAACACGAAGTTGAGAAGAACATCTAACCTCGCTGTCAGGCATATGTTAAACAAACAGGCAGCGAATTTGATGGCCGACTCAACCCGAAATTAAGAAGAACATCCGACCTTGCTGCCAGGCAATAGTTAAACAAACAGGAATCGAACCCGAAGGCCGGCTCAACCCGAAGTTGAGAAGAACATCTGACCTAGTCGCCAGGAATCTTTTAAACAAAAAGGCATCAAACCCAAAAGTCGGCTCAACCCGAAGTCGAGAAGAACATCTAAACCTCGCTGTCAGGCATCTGTTAAAAAAAAGGTGTGGAACCCGAAGGCCGGCTCAACCCGAAGTTGAGAAGAACATCTGACCTTGCCGTCAGGCATCTATTAAACAAACAGGCATCAAACCCGAAGGTCTTCTCAACCCTTAGTTTAGAAGAACATCTGACCTCGCCGTCAAACATCTGTTAAACAAACAGGTATCGAACCCGAAGGGCGGCTCAACCCGAAGTTGATAAGAACATCTAACCTCGCCGTCAGACATCTGTTAAACAAACAGGCATCGAACCCGAAGGCCGGCTTAACACGAAGTTGAGAGGAACATCTGACCTCGCCGTTAGGCATCTGTTAAACAAACATACATCGAACCTGAAGGTCGGCTCAACATGAAGTTGACAGGAACATTTGACTTCACTGTCAAACATCTGTTAAACAAACAGGCATCGAACCCGAAGGGCGGCTCAACCTGAAGTTGAAAAGAACATTAGACCTCACCGTCAGGCATCTCTTAAACAAACAGGCATCGAACCCGAAGGCCAGCTCAACACGAAGTTGAGAGGAACATATGACCTCGCTGTCAGGCATCGAACCTGAAGGTCGGCTCAATATGAAGTTGAGAGGAATATTTGACTTCACTGTCAAGCATCTGTTAAACTAACAGGCATCAAATATGAAGGCCGGCTCAACCCGATGTTGAGAAGAACATCTGACCTCACTGTCAGGCATCTGTTAAACAAACAGGCATCGAACCCGAAGGGCAGCTCAAGCCGAAGTTGATAAAAACATTTGACCTCTCTGCCAAGTATCTGTTAAACAAACAGGCATCGAAGCCGAAGGCCGGCTCAACCCGAAGTTGAGAAGAACATTTGACCTCGCGATCAGGCATCTGTTAAACAAACAGGCATCGAACCCGAAGGCCGTCTCAATCCTTAATTGAGAAAAACATCTGACCTCACCGTCAAACATCTGTTAAACCAACAAGCATCGAACCCGATGGCCGGCTCGACTTGAAGTTGAGAGGAACATCTGACCTCCCCACTAGGCATTAGTTAATCAAATAGGCATCAAACCCGAACGCCGGCACAACACGAAGTTGAGAAGAACATCTGACGTTGCAGTAAGGAATATGTTAAACAAACAGGCATCAAATTTGATGGCCGACTCAACCCGAAGTTGAGAAGAACATCCGACCTTGCGGACAGGCATTAGTTAAACAAACAGGAATCGAACCCGAAGGGCGGCTCAACCCGAAGTTCAGAAGAACATCTGACCTAGTCGCCAGACATCTGTTAAACAAACATGCATCGAACCCAAAGGCCGGCTCAACCCGAAGTCGAGAAGAACATCTGACCTCGCTGTCAGGCATCTGTTAAACAAACAGGCATCAAACCCGAAGGCCGTCTCAACCCTTAGTTGAGAAGAACATCTGACCTCGTCGTCAAACATATGTTAAACAAACAGGTATCAAACCTGAAAGCCGGCTCACAATGAAGTTGAGAGGAACATCTGACCTCCCCATCAGGCATTAGATAAACAAACAGGCATTGAACCCGAAGGCAGGCACAAAACGAAGTTGAGAAGATCATCTGACCTCGCCGTCAGGCATCTGTTAAAGAAACAGGCATCGAACCCGAAGGTCTGCTCAACACAAAGTTGAGAGGAACATCTGACCTCGCCGTCAGGCATCTGTTAAACAAACAGGCATCAAACCTGAAGGACGGCTCAATATGAAGTAGAGAGGAACATTTGACTTCACTGTCAAGCATCTGTTAAACAAACAGGCATCAAATCTGAAGGCTAGCTTAACCCGATGTTTAGAAGAACATCTAACCTCACCGTTAGGCATCTGTTAAACAAACAGGCATCGAACCCGAAGGGCGGCTCAAGCCGAAGTTGATAAAAACATTTGACCTCTCTGCCAGACATCTGTTAAACAAACTGGCATCGAACCCGAAAGCCTGCTCAACCCGAAGTTGAGAAGAACATTTGACCTCGCCGTCAGGCATCTGTTAAACAAACAGGCATCGAACCCGAAGGCCGTCTCAATCCTTAATTGAGAAGAACATCTGACCTCGCTGTCAAACATCTGTCAAACAAACAGGCATCGAACCCGAAGGCCGGCTCAACTTGAATTGAGAGGAACATCTAACCTCCCCACCAGGCATTAGTTAAACAAACAGGCATCGAACCCGAAGGTCGGGATAACACGAAGTTGAGAAGAACATATGACGTCGCTGTCAAGCAAATGTTAAACAAACAAGCATCGAATTTGATGGCCGACTCAACCCAAAGTTGAGAAGAACATCCGACCTCGCTGCCAGGCATTAGTTAAACAAACAGGAATCAAACCCAAAGATCGGCTTAACCCGAAGTTGAGAAGGACATCTGACCTAGTCGCCAGGCATCTGTTAAACAAACACGCATTGAACCCAAAGGCCGGCTCATCCCGAAGTCGAGAAGAACATCTGACCTCACTGTCAGGCATCTATTAAACAAAAAGGTGTGGAACCCGAAGGCTGGCTCAACTCGAAGTTGAGAAGAACAACTGAGCTTGTCGTCAGGCATCTGTTAAACAAACAGGCATCAAACCCGAAGGCCGTCTCAACCCTTAGTTGAGAAGAACATATGACCTCACTGTCAAACATCTGTTAAACAAATAGGTATCGAACTCGAAATCCGGCTCATCATAAAGTTGAGAGGAACATCTAACCTCCCCATCAGGCATTAGTTAAACAAAAAGGAATCAAACCCGAAGGCCGGTACAACACGAAGTTGAGAAGAACAACTGACCTCGCCGTCAGGCATCTGTTAAACAAATAGGCATCGAACTCGAAGGTCGGCTCAATATGAAGTTGAGAGGAATATTTGACTTCACTATCAAGCATCTGTAAAACAAACAGGCATCAAATCTGAAGGCCGGCTCAACTTGAAGTTAAGAAGAACATCTGACCTCACCATCAGGCATCTGTTAAACAAACATGCATCGAACCCGAAGGGCGGGTCAACCCGAAGTTGATTAGAACATCTGACCTCACCGTCAATCATCTGTTAAACAAACAGACATCGAACCCGAAGGTCGGCTCAACATGAAGTTGAGAGGAATATTTGACTTCACTGTCAAGCATCTGTGAAACAAACATGCATCGAACCCGAAGGCCGGCTCAACACGAAGTTGATAGGAACATCTTAACTCGCCGTCAGTCATCTGTTAAACAAACAGACATCGAACCGGAAGGTCGGCACAACATGAAGTTGAGAGGAATATTTGAGTTCATTGTCAAGTATCTGTTAAACATGCAGGCATCAAATCTGAAGGCCGGCTCAACACGAAGTTGAGAGGAACATCTGACCTCGCCGTCAGGCATCTGTTAAACAAACATGCATCGAACCTGAAGGTCGGCACAACATGAAGTTGAGAGGAACATTTGAGTTCACTGTCAAGCATCTGTTAAACAAACAGGCATCAAATCCGAAGGCTGTCTCAATCTTTAATTGAGAAGAACATATGACCTCAAAGTCAAACATCTGTTAAACAAACAGGCATCGAACCCGAAGGCCGGCTCAACTTGAAGTTGAGAGGAACATTTGACCTCCCCATCAGGAATTACTTAAACAAACAAGCATCAAACCCGAATGCCGACTCAACCCGAAGTTGAGAAGAACATCCGACCTCGCTGCCAAGCATTAAATAAACAAACAGGAATCGAACCCGAAGGCCGGCTCAACCCGAAGTTGAGAAGAACATCTGACCTATCCGCCAGACATCTATAAAACAAACAGGCATCGAACCCAAAGGCCGGCTCAACCCGAAGTTGAGAAGAACATCTGACCTCACTGTCAGGCATCTGTTAAACAAAAAGGTGGGGAACCCGAAGGCCGGCTCAACCCGAAATTGAGAAGAACATCTCACCTCGCCGTCAAGCATCTGTTAAACAAACAGGCATCAAACCTGAAGGTCGGCTTAATATGAAGTAGAGAGGAACATTTGACTACACTGTCAAGCATCTGTTAAACAAACAGGCATCAAATCCGAAGGCCAGCTCAACCCGATGTTGAGAAGAACATCTGACCTCACTGTCAGGCATCTGTTAAACAAACAGGCATCGAACCCGAAGGGCGGCTCAAGCCGAAGTTGATAAAAACATTTGACCTCTTTGCCAAGCATCTATTAAACAAACTGGCATCAAACCCGAAAGCCGGCTCAACCCGAAGTTGAGAAGAACATTTGACCTCGCCGTCAGGCATCTGTTAAACAAACAGGCATTGAACCCGAAGGCCGTCTCAATCCTTAATTGAGAAGAACATCTGACCTCGCAGTCAAACAACTGTTAAACAAACAGGCATCGAACCCGAAGTTCGGCTCAACTTGAACTGAGAGGAACATCTAACCTCCCCACCAGGCATTAGTTAAACAAACAGGCATCGAACCCGAAGGCCGGCATAACATGAAGTTGAGAAGAACATCTGATGTCGCTGTCAGGGATATGTTAAAACAAAAAGCATCGAATTTGATGGCCGACTCAACCCGAAGTTGAGAAGAACATCTGACCTCGCTGCCAGGCATTAGTTAAACAAATAAGAATCGAACCATAAGGTCGGCTCAACCCGAAGTTGAGAAGAACATCTGACCTAGTCGCCAGGCATCTGTTAAACAAACAGGCATCGAACCCAAAGGCCGGATCAACCCGAAGTCGAGAAGAACATCTGACCTCGCCGTCAGGCATCTGTTAAACAAAAAGGTGTGGAACCCGAAGGCTGGCTAAACTCGAAGTTGAGAAGAACAACTGTCCTTGCCGTCAGGCATCTGTTAAAAAAACAGGCATCAAACCCGAAGGCCGTCTCAACCCTTAGTTGAGTGGAACATATGACCTCGCTGTCAAACATCTGTTAAACAAACAGGTATCGAACCCGAAATCCGGCTCATCATGAAGTTGAGAGGAACATTTGACCTCCCCATCAGGCATTAGTTAAACAAACAGGCATCAAACCCGAAGGCCGGCACAACACGAATTTGAGAAGAACATCTGACCTCGCTGTCAGGCATCTGTTAAACAAATAGGCATCGAACTCAAAGGTCGGCTCAACATGAAGTTGAGAGGAATATTTGACTTCACTATCAAGCATCTGTTAAAAAAACAAACATCAAATCTGAAGGCCGGCTCAACCCGAAGTTGAGAAGAACATATGATCTTACCATCAGGCATCTGTTAAACAAACATGCATCGAACCCGAAGGGCGGGTCAACCCGAAGTTAATTATAACATCTGACCTCACCGTGAATCATCTGTTAAACAAACAGACATCGAACCCGAAGGTCGGCTCAACATGAAGTTGAGAGGAATATTTGACTTCACTGTTAAGCATCTGTGAAACAAACATGCATCGAACCCGAAGGCCGGCTCAACACAAAGTTGATAGGAACATCTGACCTCGCAGTCAAACATCTTTTAAACAAACAGGCACCGAACCCGAAGTTCGGCTCAACTTGAACTGAGAGGAACATCTAACCTCCCCACCAGGCATTAGTTAAACAAACAGGCATCGAACCCGAAGTCCGGTATAACACGAAGTTGAGAAGAACATCTGACGTCGCTGTCAGGCATATGTTAAAACAAAAAGCATCGAATTTGATGGCCGACTCAACCCGAAGTTGAGAAGAACATCTAACCTCGCTGCCAGGCATTAATTAAACAAATAAGAATCGAACCATAAGGTCGGCTCAACCCGAAGTTGAGAAGAACATCTGACCTAGTCGCCAGGCATCTGTTAAACAAACAGGCATCGAACCCAAAGGCCGGCTCAACCCGAAGTCGAGAAGAACATCTGACCTCGCCGTCAGGCATCTGTTAAACAAAAAGGTGTGGAACCCGAAGGCTGGCTAAACTCGAAGTTGAGAAGAACAACTGACCTTGCCGTCAGGCATCTGTTAAACAAACAGGCATCAAACCCGAAGGCCGCCTCAACCCTTAGTTGAGTGGAACATATGACCTTGCTGTCAAAAAGCTGTTAAACAAACAGGTATCGAACCCGAAATCCGGCTCATCATGAAGTTGAGAGGAACATCTGACACCTCATCAGGCATTAGTTAAACAAACATGCATCAAACCCGAAGGCCGGCACAACATGAAGTTGAGAAGAACATCTGACCTTGCTGTCAGGCATCTGTTAAACAAATAGGCATTGAACTCAAAGGTCGACTCAACATGAAGTCGAGAGGAATATTTGACTTCACTGTCAAGCATCTGTTAAACAAACAGACATTAAATCTGAAGGCCGGCTCAACCCGAAGTTGAGAAGAACATCTGACCTCACCATCAGGCATCTGTTAAACAAACATGCATCGAACCCGAAGGGCGGGTCAACCCAAAGTTAATTATAACATCTGACCTCACCGTCAATCATCTGTTAAACAAACAAACATCGAACCCGAAGGTCGGCTCAACATGAAGTTGAGAGGAATATTTGACTTCAATGTCAAGCATCTGTGAAACAAACATGCATCGAACCCGAAGGCCGGCTCAACACGAAGTTGATAGGAACATCTAACCTCGCCATCAGTCATCTGTTAAACAAACAGACATCGAACCCGAAGGTCGGCACAACATGAAGTTGAGAGGAATATTTGAGTTCACTGTCAAGTATCTGTTAAAAAAGCAGGCATCAAATCTGAAGGCCGGCTCAACACGAAATTGAGAGGAACATCTGACCTCGCCGCCAGGCATCTGTTAAACAAACATGCATCGAACCTGAAGGTCGGCACAACATGAAGCTGAGAGGAACATTTGAGTTCATTGTCAAGCATCTGTTAAACAAACAGGCATCAAATCCGAAGGCTGTCTCAATCTTTAATTGAGAAGAACATCTGACCTCGACGTCAAACATTTGTTAAACAAACAGGCATCGAACCCGAAGGCCGGCTCAACTTGAAGTTGAGAGAAACATTTGACCTCCCCATCAGGAATTAGTTAAACAAAAAGGCATCAAACCCGAAGGTCGACTCAACCCGAAGTTGAGAAGAACATCCGACCTCGCTGCCAAGCATTAGATAAACAAACAGGAATCGAACCCGAAGGCCGGATCTACCCGAAGTTGAGAAGAACATCTAACCTAGCCGCCAGACATCTATTAAATAAACAGGCATCGAACCCAAAGGCCAGCTCAACCCAAAGTTGAGAAGAACATCTGACCTCACTGTCAGGCATCTGTTAAACAAAAAGGTGTGGAACCCGAAGGCCGGCTCAACCCAAAATTGAGAAGAACATCTCACCTCGCCGTCAAGCATCTGTTAAACAAACAGGCATCAAACCTGAAGGTTGGCTCAACATGAAGTTGAGAGGAACAATTGACTTCACTGTCAAGCATCTATTAAACAAACAGGCATCAAATTCGAAGGCCGGCTCAACCCGAAGTTTAGAAGAACATCTGACCTCACCGTCAGGCATCTGTTAAACAAACAGACATCGAACCCAAAGGGCGGCTTAAGCCGAAGTTGATAAGAACATTAGACCTCGCCGTCAGGCATCTCTTAAACAAACAGACATCAAACTCGAAGGTCGGCTCAACACGAAGTTGAGAGGAACATCTGACCTCGCCGTCAGGCATCTATTAAACAAACAGGCATTGAACTTGAAGGTCGGCTCAACATGAAGTTGAGAGGAAAATTTGACTTCACTGTCAAGCATCTGTTAAACAAACAGGCATCAAATCTGAAGGCCGGCTCAACCTGAATTTGAGAAGAACATCTGACCTCACCGTCGGGCATCTGTTAAACAAACAGGCATCGAACCCAAAGGGCGGCTCAACCCGAAGTTGATAAGAATATCTGACTTCGCCGTTAGGCATCTGTTAAACAAACATGCATCGAACCCGAAGGCCGGCTCAACTCGAAGTTGATAAGAATATCTGACCTTGCCGTCAGGCATCTGTGTAAGCAAACAGGCATCGAACCCGAAGGGCGACTTAATCCGAAGTTGATAAGAACATCTGACTTCGCTGTCAGGCATCTGTCAAAAACAAACAGGCATCGAACCCGAAGGCCGGCTCAACCTGAAGTTGATAAGAACATTTGACCTCGCCGTCAGGAATCTCTTAAATAAACAGACATCGAACCCGAAGGGAGGCTCAACCCAAAGTTGATAAGAAAATCTGACTTCGCCGTCAGGCATCTGTTAAACAAACAGGCATCGAACATGAAGGTCGGCTCAACATGTAGTTGAGAGGAACATTTGAATTCACTGTCAAGCATCTGTTAAACAAACAGGCATCAAATCCGAAGGCCGGCTCAACCCGAAGTTGAGAAGAACATCTGACCTAACCGTTAGGCATCTGTTAAACAAAAAGGCATCAAACCCGAAGGCCGGCTCAACTTGAATTGAGTGGAACATCTGACCTCCCCACCAGGCATTAGTTAAACAAACAGGCATCGAACCCGAAGGCCGGCATAACACGAAGTTGAGAAGAACATCTGACGTCGCTGTCAGGCATATGTTAAACAAATAAGCATCGAATTTGATGGCCGACTCAACCCAAAGTTGAGAAGAACATACGACCTTAAAGCCATGCATTAGTTAAACAAATAGGAATCGAACCCGAAGGTCGGCTCAATCCCGAAGTTGAGAAGAACATCTAACCTAGTCGCCAGGCATCTGTTAAACAAACAGGCATCAAACCCAAAGGTCGATTCAACCTGAAGTCGAGAAGAACATCTGACCTCGCCGTCAGGCATCTGTTAAACAAAAAGGTGTGGAACCCGAAGGCTTGCTCAACCCGATGTTGAGAAGAACAACTGAGCTTGCCGTCAGGCGTCTGTTAAACAAACAGGCATCAAACCCGAAGGCCGTCTCAACCCTTAGTTGAGAAGAACATATGACCTCGCTGTCAAACATCTGTTAAACAAACAGATATCGAACCCGAAATTTGGCTCATCATGAAGTTGAGAAGAACATCTGACCTCGCCGTCAGGCATCTATTAAACAAATAGGCATCGAACCCGAAGGTCGGGTCAACTTGAAGTTGAGATGAATTTTTGACGTCACTGTCAAGCATCTGTTAAATAAACAGACATCAAATCTGAAGGCCGGCTCAACCCGAAGTTGAGAAGAACATCTGACCTCACCATCAGGCATATGTTAAACAAACATGCATCGAACCCGAAGGGCGGGTCAACCCGAAGTTAATTAGAACATCTGACCTCACCGTCAATCATCTGTTAAACAAACAGACATCGAACCCGAAGGTCTGCTCAACATGAAGTTGAGATGAATATTTGACTTAACTGTCAAGCATCTGTGAAACAAACATGCATCGAACCCGCTGGCCGGCTCAACACGAAGTTGATAGGAACATCTAACCTCGCCATCAGTCATCTGTTAAACAAACATACATCGAACCCGAAGGTCGGCACAACATGAAGTTGAGAGGAATATTTGAGTTCACTGTCCAGTATCTGTTAAACAAGCAGGCATCAAATCTGAAGGGCGGGTCAACACGAAGTTGAGAGGAACATCTGACCTCGCTGCCAGGCATCTGTTAAACAAACATGCATCGAACCTGAAGGTCGGCACAACATGAAGTTGAGAGGAACATTTGAGTTCATTGTCAAGCATCTGTTAAACAAACAGGCATCAAATCCGAAGGCTGTCTTAATCTTTAATTGAGAAGAACATCTGACCTCGATGTCAAACATCTCTTAAACAAGCAGGCATCGAACCCGAAGGCCGGCTCAACTTGAAGTTGAGAGGAACATTTGACCTCCCCATCAAGAATTAGTTAAACAAACAAGCATCAAACCCGAAGGCCGACTCAACCCGAAGTTGAGAAGAACATCTGACCTCACTGCCAAGCATTAGATAAACAAACAGGAATCGAACCCGAAGGTCGGCTCAACCCGAAGTTGAGAAGAACATCTGACCTAGCCGGCAGACATCTGTTAAACAAACAGGCATCGAACCCAAAAGCCAGTTCAACCCGAAGTTGAGAAGAACATCTGACCTCACTGTCAGGCATCTGTTAAACAAAAAGGCGTGGAACCCGAAGGCCGGCTCAACCCGAAATTGAGAAGAACATCTCACCTCGCCGTCAAGCATCTGTTAAACAAACAGGCATCGAACCTGAAGGTTGGGTCAACATGAAGTTGAGAGGAACATTTGACTTCACTGTCAAGAATCTATTAAACAAACAGGCATCAAATTCGAAGGCCGGCTCAACCCGAAGTTGAGAAGAACATCTGACCTCACCGTTAGGCATCTGTTAAACAAACAGGCATCGAACCCGAATGGCGGCTCAAGTCGAAGTTGATAAGAACATTAGACATCGCCGTCAGGCATCTCTTAAACAAACAGATATCAAACCCGAAGGTCGGCTCAACACGAAGTTGAGAGGAACATCTGACCTCACCGTCAGGAATCTTTTAAACAAACAGGCATCAAACTTGAAGGTCGGCTCAACATGAAGTTGAGAGGAAAATTTGACTTCACTGTCAAGCATTTGTTCAACAAACAGGCATCAAATCCGAAGGCCGGCTCAACCCGAAGTTGAGAAGAACATCTGACCTCACCGTCGGGCATCTGTTAAACAAACAGGCATTGAACCCGAAGGGCGGCTCAACCTGAAGTGGATAAGAATATCTGACTTCGCCGTTAGGCATCTGTTAAACAAACAGGCATCGAACCCGAAGGCTGGCTCAACCCGAAGTTGATAAGAACATCTGACCTTGCCCTCAGGCATCTGTTAAACAAACAGGCATCGATCCCGAAGGGCGGCTCAATCCAAAGTTGATTAGAACATCTGACTTCGCTGTCAGGCATCTGTCAAACAAACAGGCATCGAACCCGAAGGCCGGCTCAACCTGAAGTTGATAAGAACATCTGACCTCGCCGTCAGGAATCTCTTAAATAAACAGACATCGAACCCGAAGGCAGGCTTAACCCAAAGTTGATAAGAACATCTGACTTCGCCGTCAGGCATCTGTTAAACAAACAGGCATCGAATATGAAGGTCGGCTCAACATGTAGTTGAGAGGAACATTTGACTTCACTGTCAAGCATCTGTTAAACAAACAAGCATCAAATCCGAAGGCCAGCTCAACCCAAAGTTAAGAAGAACATCTGACCTTACCGTCAGGCATCTGTTAAACAAAAAGGCATCGAACCTGAAGGCCGACTCAACTTAAATTGAGAGGAACATCTGACCTCTCCACCAGGCATTAGTTAAACAAACAGGCATCGAACCCGAAGGCCGGCATAACACGAAGTTGAGAAGAACATCTGACGTCGCTGTCAGGCATATGTTAAACAAACAAGCATCGAATTTGATGGCCGACTCAACCCAAAGTTGAGAAGAACATACGACCTCGCTGCCAGGCATTAGTTAAACAAACAGGAATCGAACCCGAAGGTCGGCTCAATCCCGAAGTTGAGAAGAACATCTGACCTAGTCGCCAGGCATCTGTTAAATAAACAGGCATCGAACCCAAAGGTCGAGTCAACCCGAAGTAGAGAAGAACATCTGACCTCGCCGTCAGACATCTGTTAAACAAAAAGGTGTGGAACTAGAAGGCTGGCTCAACCCGATGTTGAGAAGAACAACTGAGCTTGCCGTCAGGCATCTGTTAAACAAACAGGCATCAAACCTGAAGGCCGTCTCAACCCTTAGTTGAGAAGAACATCTAACCTCGCTGTCAAACATCTGTTAAACAAACAGGTATCGAACCCGAAATCCGGCTCATCATGAAGTTGAGAGGAACATCTGACCTCCCTATCAGGCATTAGTTAAACAAACAGGCATCGAATCTGAAGGCCGACACAACACGAAGTTGAGAAGAACATCTGACCTCGCCGTCAGGCATCTATTAAACAAATAGGCATCGAACCCGAAGGTCGGGTCAACATGAAGTTGAGAGGAATATTTGACTTCACTGTCAAGCATCTATTAAACAAACAGACATCAAATATGAAGGCCGGATCAACCCGAAGTTGAGAAGAACATCTGACCTCACCATCAAGCATCTGTTAAAAAAACATGCATCGAACCCGAAGGGCGGGTCAACCCGAAGTTAATTAGAACATCTGACCTCACCGTCAATCATCTGTTAAACAAACAGACATCGAACCCGAAGGTCGGCTCAACATGAAGTTGAGAGGAATATTTGACTTTACTGTCAAGCATCTGTGAAACAAACATGCATCGAACCCGAAGGCCGGCTCAACACGAAGTTGATAGGAGCATCTAACCTCGCCACCAGTCATCTGTTAAACAAACAGACATCGAACCCGAAGGTCGGCACAACATGAAGTTGAGAGGAATATTTGAGTTCACTGTCAAGTATCTGTTAAACAAGTAGGCATCAAATCTGAAGGTCGGCTCAGCACGAAGTTGAGAGGAACATCTGACCTCGCCGCCAGGCATCTGTTAAACAAACATGCATCGAACCTGAAGGTCGGCACAACATGAAGTTGAGAGGAACATTTGAGTTCATTGTCAAGCATCTATTAAACAAACAGGCATCAAATCCGAAGGCTGTCTCAATCTTTAATTGAGAAGAACATCTGACCTCGACGTAAAACATCTGTTAAACAAACAGACATCGAACCCGAAGGCCAGCTCAACTTGAAGTTGAGAGGAACATTTGACCTCCCCATCAAGAATTAGTTAAACAAACAAGCATCAAACCCGAAGGCCGACTCAAGCCGAAGTTGAGAAGAACATCCAACCTCACTGCCAAGCATTAGATAAACAAACAGGAATCGAACCCGAAGGCCGGCTCAACCCGAAGTTGAGAAGAACATCTGACCTAGCCGCCAGACATCTGTTAAACAAACAGGCATCGAACCCAAGGGCCAGCTCAACCCGAAGTTGAGAAGAACATCTGACCTCACTGTCAGGCATCTGTTAAACAAAAAGGTGTGGAACCCGAAGGCCGGCTCAACCCGAAATTGAGAAGAACATCTCACCTCGCCGTCAAGCATCTGTTAAACAAACAGGCATCGAACCTGAAGGTTGGATCAACATGAAGTTGAGAGGAACATTTGACTTCACTGTCAAGCATCTATTAAACAAACAGGCATCAAATTCGAAGGCCGGCTCAACCCGAAGTTGAGAAGAACATCTGACCTCACCGTCAGGCATCTGTTAAACAAACAGGCATCGAACCCAAAGGGCGGCTCAAGCCGAAGTTGATAAGAACATTAGACCTCGCTGCCAGGCATTAGTTAAGAAGAACATACGACCTCGCTGCCCGAAGTTGAGAAGAACATACGACCTCGCTGCCAGGCATTAGTTAAACAAACAGGAATCGAACCCGAAGGTCGGCTCAATCCCGAAGTTGAGAAGAACATCTGACCTAGTCTCCAGGCATCTGTTAAACAAACAGGCATCGAACCCAAAGGTCGAGTCAACCCGAAGTCGAGAAGAACATCTGACCTCGCCGTCAGGCATCTGTTAAACAAAAAGGAGTGGAACCCGAAGGCTGGCTCAACCCGATGTTGAGAAGAACAACTGAGCTTGCCGTCACGCATCTGTTAAACAAACAGGCATCAAACCCGAAGGCCGTCTCAACCCTTAGTTGAGAAGAACATCTGACCTCGTTGTCAAACATTTATTAAACAATCAGGTATCGAACCCGAAGGCCGGCTCACCTTGAAGTTGAGAGGAACATCTGACCTCCCTATCAGGCATTAGTTAAACAAACAGGCATCGAACCCGAAGGCCGACACAACACGAAGTTGAGAAGAACATCTGACCTCGCCTTCAGGCATCTATTAAACAAATAGGCATCGAACCCGAAGGTCGGGTCAACATGAAGTTGAGAGGAATATTTGACTTCACTGTCAAGCATCTGTTAAAAAAACAGGCTTAAAATCTGAAGGTCGGCTCAACCCGAAGATGAGAAGAACATTTGACCTCACCATCAGGCATCTGTTAAACAAACATGCATGGAACCCGATGGGCTGGTCAACCCGAAGTTGATAAGAAGATCTGACCTCACCGTCAGTCATCTGTTAAACAAACAGACATCGAACCCGAAGGTCGGCTCAACATGAAGTTGAGAGGAATATGTGACTTCACTGTCAAGCATCTGTTAAACAAACAGGTATCAAACCCGAAGGCCGGCTCAACACGATGTTGAGAGGAACATCTGACCTCACCGTCAGGCATTTGTTAAACAAACAAGCATCAAATCCGAAGGCCAGCTCAACCCGAAGTTAAGAAGAACATCTGACCTCACCGTCAGGCATCTGTTAAAAAAAAAGGCATCGAACCTGAAGGCCGGCTCAACTTAAATTGAGAGGAACATCTGACCTCTCCACCAGGCATTAGTTAAACAAACAGGCATCGAACCCGAAGGCCGGCATAACACGAAGTTGAGAAGAACATCTGACGTCGCTGTCAGGCATATGTTAAACAAACAAGCATCGAGTTTGATGGCCGACTCAACCCAAAGTTTAGAAGAACATACGACCTCGCTGCCAGGCATTAGTTAAAGAAACAGGAATCGAACCCGAAGGTCGGCTCAATCCCGAAGTTGAGAAGAACATCTGACCTAGTCTCCAGGCATCTGTTAAACAAACAGGCATCGAACCCAAAGGTCGAGTCAACCCGAAGTAGAGAAGAACATCTGACCTCGCCGTCACACATCTGTTAAACAAAAAGGTGTGGAACTAGAAGGCTGGCTCAACCCGATGTTGAGAAGAACAACTGAGCTTGCCGTCAGGCATCTGTTAAACAAATAGGCATCAAACCCGAAGGCCGTCTCAACCCTTAGTTGAGAAGAACATCTAACCTCGCTGTCAAACTTCTGTTAAACAAACAGGTTTCGAACCCGAAATCCGGCTCATCATGAAGTTGAGAGGAACATCTGACCTCCCTATCAGGCATTAGTTAAACAAACAGGCATCGAACCCGAAGGCCAACACAACACGAAGTTGAGAAGAACATCTGACCTCGCCGTCAGGCATCTATTAAACAAATAGGCATCGAACCCGAAGGTCGGGTCAACATGAAGTTGAGAGGAATATTTGACTTCACTGTCAAGCATCTATTAAACAAACAGACATCAAATATGAAGGCCGGATCAACCCGAAGTTGAGAAGAACATCTGACCTCACCATCAAGCATCTGTTAAACAAACATGCATCGAACCCGAAGGGCGGGTCAACCCGAAGTTAATTAGAACATCTGACCTCACCGTCAATCATCTGTTAAACAAACAGACATCGAACCCGAAGGTCGGCTCAACATGAAGTTGAGAGGAATATTTGACTTTACTGTCAAGCATCTGTGAAACAAACATGCATCGAACCCGAAGGCCGGCTCAACACGAAGTTGATAGGAACATCTACCCTCGCCACCAGTCATCTGTTAAACAAACAGACATCGAACCCGAAGGTCGGCACAACATGAAGTTGAGAGGCATATTTGAGTTCACTGTCAAGTATCTGTTAAACAAGTAGGCATCAAATCTGAAGGTCGGCTCAGCACGAAGTTGAGAAGAACATCTGACCTCGACGTCAAACATCTGTTAAACAAACAGGCATCGAACCCGAAGGCCAGCTCAACTTGAAGTTGAGAGGAACATTTGACCTCCCCATCAAGAATTAGTTAAACAAACAAGCATCAAACCCGAAGGCCGACTCAAGCCGAAGTTGAGAAGAACATCCAACCTCACTGCCAAGCATTAGATAAACAAACAGGAATCGAACCCGAAGGCCGGCTCAACCCGAAGTTGAGAAGAACATCTGACCTAGCCGCCAGACATCTGTTAAACAAACAGGCATCGAACCCAAAGGCCAGCTCAACCCGAAGTTGAGAAGAACATCTGACCTCACTGTCAGGCATCTGTTAAACAAAAAGGTGTGGAACCCGAAGGCCGGCTCAACCCGAAATTGAGAAGAACATCTCACCTCGCCGTCAAGCATCTGTTAAACAAACAGGCATCGAACCTGAAGGTTGGATCAACATGAAGTTGAGAGGAACATTTGACTTCATTGTCAAGCATCTATTAAACAAACAGGCATCAAATTCGAAGGCCGGCTCAACCCGAAGTTGAGAAGAACATCTGACCTCACCGTCAGGCATCTGTTAAACAAACAGGCATCGAACTCGAAGGGCGGCTCAAGCCGAAGTTGATAAGAACATTAGACCTCGCCGTCAGGCATCTCTTAAACAAACAGACATCAAACCCGAAGGTTGGCTCAACACGAAGTTGAGAGGAACATCTGACCTCGCCGTCGGGCATCTATTAAACAAACAGGCATCGAACTTGAAGGTCGGCTCAACATGAAGTTGAGAGGAAAATTTGACTTCACTGTCAAGCATCTGTAACACAAACATGCATCAAATCCGAAGGTCGGATCAACCCGAAGTTGAGAAGAACATCTGACCTCATCGTAGGGCATCTGCTAAACAAACAGGCATCGAACCCGAAGGGCGGCTCAACCCGAAGTTAATAAGAATATCTGACTTCGCCGTTAGGCATCTGTTAAACAAACAAGCATCGAACCCGAAGGCCGGTTCAACCCGAAGTTGATAAGAACATCTGACCTTGCCGTCAGGCATCTGTTAAACAAACAGGCATCGAACCCGAAGGGCGACTCAATCTGAAGTTGATAAGAACATCTGACTTCGCTGTCAGGCATCTGTCAAACAAACAGGCATCGAACCCGAAAGCCGGCTCAACCTGAAGTTGATAAGAACATCTGACCTCGCCGTCAGGAATCTCTTAAATAAACAGACATCGAACCCGAAGGGAGGCTCAACCCAAAGTTGATAAGAACATCTGACTTCGCCGTCAGGCATCTGTTAAACAAACAGGCATCGAACATGAAGGTCGGATCAACATGTAGTTGAGAGGAACATTTGACTTCACTGTCAAGCATCTGTTAAACAAACAGGCATCAAATCCGAAGGCCGGATCAACTCGAAGTTGAGAAGAACATCTGACCTCACCATCAGGCATCTGTTAAACAAAAAGGCATCGAACCCGAAGGCCGGCTCAACTTGAATTGAGAGGAAAATCTAACCTCCCCACCAGGCATTAGTTAAACAAACAGGCATCGAACTCGAAGGCCGGCATAACACGAAGTTGAGAAGAACATCTGACGTTGCTGTCAGGCATATGTTAAACAAACAAGCATCGAATTTGATGGCCGACTCAACCCGAAGTTGAGAAGAACATACGACCTCGCTGCCAGGCATTAGTTAAACAAACAGGAATCGAACCCGAAGGTCGGCTCAATCCCGAAGTTGAGAAGAACATCTGACCTAGTCTCCAGGCATCTGTTAAACAAACAGGCATCGAACCCAAAGGTCGAGTCAACCCGAAGTCGAGAAGAACATCTGACCTCGCCGTCAGGCATCTGTTAAACAAAAAGGAGTGGAACGCGAAGGCTGGCTCAACCCGATGTTGAGAAGAACAACTGAGCTTGCCGTCACGCATCTGTTAAACAAACAGGCATCAAACCCGAAGGCCGTCTCAACCCTTAGTTGAGAAGAACATCTGACCTCGCTGTCAAACATTTATTAAACAATCAGGTATCGAACCCGAAGGCCGGTTCACCTTGAAGTTGAGAGGAACATCTGACCTCCCTATCAGGCATTAGTTAAACAAACAGGCATCGAACCCGAAGGCCGACACAACACGAAGTTGAGAAGAACATCTGACCTCGCCTTCAGGCATCTATTAAACAAATAGGCATCGAACCCGAAGGTCGGGTCAACATGAAGTTGAGAGGAATATTTGACTTCACTGTCAAGCATCTGTTAAAAAAACAGGCATCAAATCTGAAGGTCGGCTCAACCCGAAGATGAGAAGAACATCTGACCTCACCATCAGGCATCTGTTAAACAAACATGCATGGAACCCGATGGGCTGGTCAACCCGAAGTTGATAAGAAGATCTGACCTCACCGTCAGTCATCTGTTAAACAAACAGACATCAAACCCGAAGGTCGGCTCAACATGAAGTTGAGAGGAATATGTGACTTCACTGTCAAGCATCTGTTAAACAAACAGGTATCAAACCCGAAGGCCGGCTCAACACGATTTTGAGAGGAACATCTGACCTCGCCGTCAGGCATTTGTTAAACAAACAGGCATCGAACCCGAAGGCCGACACAACACGAAGTTGAGAAGAACATCTGACCTCGTCGTCAGGCATCTGTTAAACAAATATGCATCGAACCCGAAGGTCGGCTCAACATGAAGTTGAGAGGAATATTTGACTTCACTGTCAAGCATGTGTTAAAAAAACAGGCATCAAATCCGAAGGCCGGCTCAACCCGAAGTTGAGAAGAACATCTGACCTCACCATTATGCATCTGTTAAACAAACATGCATCGAACCCGAAGAGCGGGTCAACCCGAAGTTGATAAGAACATCTGACCTCACCGTCAGGCATCTGTTAAATAAATAGACATCGAACCCGAAGGTTGGCTCAACATGAAGTTGAGAGGATTATTTGACTTCACTGTCAAGAATCTGTTAAACAAGCAGGCATCAAATCCGAAGGCCGGCTCAACACGAAGTTGAGAGGAACATCTGACCTCGCTGTCAGGCATTTGTTAAATAAACATGCATCGAACCTGAAGGTCGGCTCAACATGAAGTTGAGAGGAACATTTGAGTTCACTGCCAAGCATCTGTTAAACAAACAGGCATCAAATCCGAAGGCCGACTCAACCCGAAGTTGAGAAGAACATCTGACCTCACTGTCAAACATCTGTTAAACAAACAGGCATCGAACCTGAAGGGCGGATCAACCCGAAATTGATAAGAACGTTAGACCTCTCTGTCAGGCATCTGTTAAACAAACAGGCATCGAACCCGAAGGCTGTCTCAATCCTTATATGAGAAGAACATCTGACCTCAACGTCAAACATCTGTTAAACAAACAGGAATCGAACCCGAAGGCCGGCTCCACTTGAAGTTGAGAGGAACATCTGACCTCCCCATCAGGCATTAGTTAAACAAACAAGCATCAAATCCGAAGGCCGACTCAACCCGAAGTTGAGAAGAACATCTGACCTAGCTGCCAGGCATTAGTTAAACAAACAGGAATCGAACCTGAAGGCCGGCTGAACCCGAAGTTGAGAAGAACATCTGACCTAGCCGCCAGACATCTATTAAACAAACAGGCATCGAACCCAAAGGCCGGCTTAACCTGAAGTTGAGAAGAACATCTGACCTCGCTGTAAAGCATCTGTTAAACAAAACGGTGTGGAACCCGAAGGTCGGCTCAACCCGAAATTGAGAAGAACATCTCACCTCGCCGTCAAGCATCTGTTAAACAAACAGACATCGAACCTGAAGGTTGGCTCAACATGAAGTTGAGAGGAACATTTGACTTCACTGTCAAGCATCTATTAAACAAACAAGCATCAAATCCGAAGGCCGGCTCAACCGGAAATTGAGAAGAACATCTGACCTCACCGTCAAGCATCTGTTAAACAAACAGGCATCGAACGCAAAGGGCGGCTCAAACCGAAGTTGATAAGAACATTTGGCCTCGCCGTCAGGCATCTCTTAAACAAACAACCATCGAACCCGAAGGTCGGCTCAACACGAAGTTGAGAGAAACATCTGACCTCGCCGTCAGGCATCTATTAAACAAATAGGCATCAAACTTGAAGGTCGGCTCAACATGAAGTTGAGAGGAATATTTGACTTCACTGTCAAGCATCTGTTAAACAAACAGGCATCAAATCCGAAGGAAGGCTCAACCCGAAGTTGAGAAGAACATCTGACTTCACCATCATGCATCTGTTAAACAAACATGCATCGAACCCGAAGAGCGGGTCAACTCGAAGTTGATAAGAACATCTGACCTCACCGTCAGGCATCTGTTAAACAAACAGACATCGAACCCGAAGGTCAGCTCAACATGAAGTTGAGAGGAATATTTGACTTCACTGTCAAGAATCTGTTAAACAAGCAGGTAACAAATCCGAAGGCCGGCTCAACACGAAGTTGAGAGGAACATCTGACCTCGCCGTCAGGCATCTGTTAAATAAACATGCATCGAAACTGAAGGTTGGCTCAACATGAAGTTGAGAGGAACATTTCAGTTCACTGTCAAGCATCTGTTAAACAAACAGGCATCAAATCCGAAGGCCGACTCAACCCGAAGTTGAAAAGAACATCTGACGTCACTGTCAGGCATCTGTTAAACAAACAGGCATCGAACCTGAAGGGCGGATCAACCCGAAGTTGATAAGAACATTAAACCTCTCCGTCAGGCATCTGTTAAACAAATAGGCATCGAAGCCGAAGGCCGGCTCAACCCGTAGTTGAGAAGAACATTTGACATCGTCGTCAGGCACCTATTAGATAAACAGGCATCGAACCCGAAGGCTGTCTCAATCCTTAATTGAGAAAAACATCTGACCTCGACGTCAAACATCTGTTAAACAAACAGGAATCGAACCTGAAGGCCGGCTCAACTTGAAGTTGAGAGGAACATCTGACCTCCCCATCAGGCATTAGTTACACAAACGAGCATCAAATCCGAAGGTCGACTCAATCTGAAGTTGAGAAGAACATCCGACCTTGCTGCTAGGCATTAGTTAAACAAACAGGAATCGAACCCGAAGGCCGGCTGAACCCTAAGTTGAGAAGAACATCTGACCTAGCCGCCAGACATCTGTTAAACAAAAAGGTGTGGAACCCGAAGGCTGGCTCAACCCGATGTTGAGAAGAACAACTGAGCTTGCCGTCAGGCATCTGTTAAACAAACAGGCATCAAACCCGAAGGCCGTCTCAACCCTTAATTGAGAAGAACATCTGACCTCGCTGTCAAATATCTGTTTAACAAACAGGTATCGAACCCGAAATCCGGCTCATCATGAAGTTGAGAGGAACATCTGACCTCCCCATCAGGCATTAGTTAAACAAACAGGCATCGAACCCGAACGCCGACACAACACGAAGTTGAGAAGAACATCTGACCTTGCTGTCAGGCATCTAATTAACAAAAAGGCATCGAACCCGAAGGTCGGGTCAACATGAAGTTGAGAGGAATATTTGACTTCACTGTCAAGCATCTGTTAAACAAACAGGCATCAAATCTGAAGGTCGGCTCAACCCGAAGATGAGAAGAACATCTGACCTCACCATCAGGCATCTGTTAAACAAACATGCATCGATCCCGAAGGGCGGGTCAACCCGAAGTTGATAAGAACATCTGACCTCACCGTCAGTCATCTGTTAAACAAACAGACATCAAACCCGAAGGTCGGCTCAACATGAAGTTGAGAGGAATATGTGACTTCACTGTCAAGCATCTGTTAAACAAACAGGTATCGAACCCGAAGGCCGGCTCAACACGAAGTTGAGAGGAACATCTGACCTCGCTGTCAGGCATCTGTTAAACAAACAGGCATCGAACCCGAAGGCCGACACAACACGAAGTTGAGAAGAACATCTGACCTCGTCGTCAGGCATCTGTTAAACAAATAGGCATCGAACCCGAAGGTCGGCTCAACATGAAGTTGAGAGGAATATTTGACTTCACCGTCAAGCATCTATTAAACAAACAGGCATCAAATCCGAAGGCCGACTCAACCCGAAGTTGAGAAGAACATCTGACCTCACCATTATGCATCTGTTAAACAAACATGCCTCGAACCCGAAGAGCGGGTCAACCCGAAGTTGATAAGAACATCTGACCTCACCGTCAGGCATCTGTTAAATAAATAGACATCGAACCCGAAGGTCGGCTCAACATGAAGTTGAGAGGAATATTTGACTTCACTGTCAAGAATCTGTTAAACAAGCAGGCATCAAATCCAAAGGTCGGCTCAACACGAAGTTGAGAGGAACATCTGACCTCGCTGTCAGGCATTTGTTAAATAAACATGCATCGAACCTGAAGGTCAGCTCAACATGAAGTTGAGAGGAACATTTGAGTTCACTGCCAAGCATCTGTTAAACAAACAGGCATCAAATCCGAAGGCCGACTCAACCCGAAGTTGAGAAGAACATCTGACCTCACCGTCAGACATCTGTTAAACAAACAGGCATCGAACCTGAAGGGCGGATCAACCCGAAGTTGATAAGAACGTTAGACCTCTCCGTCAGGTATCTGTTAAACAAACAGGCATCGAACCCAAAGACCGGCTGAACCCGTAGTTGCGTAGAACATTTGACATCGCCGTCAGGCACCTGTTAAATAAACAGGCATCGAACCCGAAGGCTGTCTCAATCCTTAATTGAGAAGAACATCTGACCTCGACGTCAAACATCTGTTAAACAAACAGGAATCGAACCCGAAGGACGGCTCCACTTGAAGTTGAGAGGAACATCTGAACTCCCCATCAGGCATTAGTTAAACAAACAAGCATCAAATCCGAAGGCCGACTCAACCCGAAGTTGAGAAGAACATCCGACCTCGCTGCCAGGCATTAGTTAAACAAACAGGAATCGAACCTGAAGGCCGGCTGAACCCGAAGTTGAGAAGAACATCTGACCTAGCCTCCAGACATCTGTTAAACAAACAGGCATCGAACCCAAAGGTCGGCTTAACCTGAAGTTGAGAAGAACATCTGACCTCGCTGTCAGGCATCTGTTAAACAAAAAGGTTTGGAACCCGAAGGCCGGCTCAACCCGAAATTGAGAAGAACATCTCACCTCGCCGTCAAGCATCTGTTAAACAAACAGGCATCGAACCTGAAGGTTGGCTCAACATGAAGTTAAGAGGAACATTTGACTTCACTGTCAAGCATCTATTAAACAAACAAGGATCAAATCCGAAGGCCGGCTCAAACCGAAATTGAGAAGAACATCTGACCTCACCGTCAAGCATCTATTAAACAAACAGGCATCGAACCCAAAGGGCGGCTCAACCCGAAGTTGATAAGAACATTAGACCTCGCCGTCAGGCATCTCTTAAATAAACAGGCATCGAACCCGAAGGTCGGCTCAACACGAAGTTGAGAGAAACATCTGACCTCGCCGTCAGGCATCTATTAAACAAACAGGCATCTAACTTGAAGGTCGGCTCAACATGAAGTTGAGAGGAATATTTGACTTCACTGTCAAGCATCTGTTAAACAAACAGGCATCAAATCCGAAGGCCGGCTCAACCCGAAGTTGAGAAGAACATCTGACCTCACCATTATGCATCTGTTAAACAAACATGCATCAAACCCGAAGAGGGGTCAACCCGAAGTTGATAAGAACATCTGACCTCACTGTTAGGCATCTGTTAAATAAATAGACATTGAACCCGAAGGTCGGCTCAACATGAAGTTGAGAGGAATATTTGACTTCACTGTCAAGAATCTGTTAAACAAGCAGGCATCAAATCCCAAGGCCGGCTCAACATGAAGTTGAGAGGAACATCTGACCTTGCTGTCAGGCATTTGTTAAATAAACATGCATCGAACCTGAAGGTCAGCTCAACATGAAGTTGAGAGGAACATTTGAGTTCACTGTCAAGCATCTGTTAAACAAACAGGCATCAAATCCGAAGGCCGACTCAACCCGAAGTTGAGAAGAACATCTGACCTCACCGTCAGACATCTGTTAAACAAACAGGCATCGAACCTGAAGGGCGGATCAACCCGAAGTTGATAAGAACGTTAGACCTCTCCGTCAGGCATCTATTAAACAAACAGGCATCGAACCCGAAGGCCGGCTCAACCCGTAGTTGAAAAGAACATTTTACATCGTCGTCAGGCACCTGTTAAATAAACAGGCATCGAACCCTAAGGCTGTCTCAATCCTTAATTGAGAAGAACATCTGACCTCGATGTCAAACATCTGTTAAACAAACAGGAATCGAACCCGAAGGCCGGCTCCACTTGAAGTTGAGAGGAACATCTGACCTCCCCATCAGGCATTAGTTAAACAAACAAGCATCAAATCCGAAGGCCGACTCAACCCGAAGTTGAGAAGAACATCCGACCTCGCTGCCAGTCATTAGTTAAACAAACAGGAATCGAACCTGAAGGCCGGCTGAACCCGAAATTGAGAAGAACATCTGACCTAGCCGTCAGACATCTGTTAAACAAACAGGCATCGAACCCAAAGGCTGGCTTAACCTGAAGTTGAGAAGAACATCTGACCTCGCTGTCAGGCATCTGTTAAACAAAAAGGTGTGGAACCCGAAGGCCGGCTCAACCCGAAATTGAGAAGAACATCTCACCTCGCCGTCAAGCATCTGTTAAACAAACAGGCATCGAACCTGAAGGTTGGCTCAACATGAAGTTGAGAGGAACATTTGACTTCATTGTCAAGCATCTATTAAACAAAAAAGCATCAAATCCGAAGGCCGGCTCAACCCAAAATTGAGAAGAACATCTGACCTCACCGTCAAGCATCTGTTAAACAAACAGGCATCGAACCCAAAGGGTGGCTCAACCCGAAGTTGATAAGAACATTAGACCTCGCCGTCAGGCATCTCTTAAACAAACAGGCATCGAACCCGAAGGTCGGCTCAACACGAAGTTGAGAGAAACATCTGACCTCGCCGTCAGGCATCTATTAAACAAACAGGCATCAAACTTGAAGGTCGGCTCAACATGAAGTTGAGAGGAATATTTGACTTTACTATCAAGCATCTGTTAAACAAACAGGCATCAAATGCGAAGGCCGGCTCAACCCGAAGTTGAGAAGAACATCTGACCTCACCATCATGCATCTGTTAAACAAACATGCATCGAACCCGAAGAGCGGGTCAACCCGAAGTTGATAAGAACATCTGACCTCACCGTCAGGCATCTGTTAAACAAACAGACATCGAACCCGAAGGTCGGCTCAACATGAAGTTGAGAGGAATATTTGACTTCACTGTCAAGAATCTGTTAAACAAGCAGGTAACAAATCCGAAGGCCGGCTCAACACGAAGTTGAGAGGAACATCTGACCTCGCCGTCAGGCATCTGTTATATAAACATGCATCGAACCTGAAGGTCGGCTCAACATGAAGTCGAGAGTAACATTTGAGTTCACTGCCAAGCATCTGTTAAACAAACAGGCATCAGATCCGAAGGCCGACTAAACCCGAAGTTGAGAAGAACATCTGACCTCACCGTCAGACATCTGTTAAACAAACAGGCATCGAACCTGAAGGGCGGATCAACCCGAAGTTGATAAGAACGTTAGACCTCTCCGTCAGGCATCTGTTAAACAAACAGGCATCGAACGCGAAGTTCGGCTCAACCCGTAGTTGAGAAGAACATTTGACATCGCCGTCAGGCACCTGTTAAATAAACAGGCATCGAACCCGAAGGCTGTCTCAATCCTTAATTGAGAAGAATATCTGACCTCGACGTCAAACATCTGTTAAACAAACAGGAATCGAACCCGAAGGCCGGCTCCACTTGAAGTTGAGAGGAACATCTGACCTCCCCATCAGGCACTAGTTAAACAAACAAGCATCAAATCCGAAGGCCGACTCAACCCGAAGTTGAGAAGAACATCTGACCTCGCTGCCAGGCATTAGTTAAACAAACAGGAATCGAACCCGAAGGCCGGATGAACCCGAAGTTGAGAAGAACATCTGACCTAGCCGCCAGACATCTGTTAAACAAAAAGGTGTGGAACCCGAAGGCTGGCTCAACCCGATGTTGAGAAGAACAACTGAGCTTGCCATCAGGCATCTGTTAAACAAACAGGCATCAAACCCGAAGGCCATCTCAACCCTTAGTTGAGAAGAACATCTGACCTCGCTGTCAAACATCTGTTAAACAAACAGGTATCGAACCCGAAATCCGGCTTATCATGAAGTTGAGAGGAACATTTGACCTCCCCATTCAGGCATTAGTTAAACAAACAGGCATTGAACACGAAGGCCGACACAACACGAAGTTGAGAAGATCATATGACCTCACCGTCAGGCATCTATTAAACAAATAGGCATCGAACCCGAAGGTCGGGTCAACATGAAGTTGAGAGGAATATTTGACTTCACTGTCAAGCATCTGTTAAACAAACAGGCATCAAATCCAAAGGTCGGCTCAACCCGAAGATGAGAAGATCATATGACCTCACCATCAGGCATCTGTTAAACAAACATGCATCGAACCCGAAGGGCGGGTCAACCCGAAGTTGATAAGAACATTTGACCTCACCGTCAATCATCTATTAAACAAACAGACATCGAACCCGAAGGTCGGCTAAACATGAAGTTGAGAGGAATATGTGACTTCACTGTTAAGCATCTGTTAAACAAACAAGTATCGAACCCGAAGGCCGGCTCAACACGAAGTTGAGAGGAACATCTGACCTCGCCGTCAGGCATCTATTAAACAAACAGGCATCGAATCCGAAGGCCGAAACAACACGAAGTTGAGAAGAACATCTGACCTCATCGTCATGCATCTGTTAAACAAATAGGTATCGAAGCCGAAGGTCGGCTCAACATGAAGTTGAGAGGAATATTTGACTTCACTGTCAAGCATATGTTAAACAAACAGGCATCAAATCCAAAGGCCGGCTCAACCCGAAGTTGAGAAGAACATCTGACCTCACCATCATGCATCTGTTAAACAAACATGCATCGAACCCGAAGAGCGGGTCAACCCGAAGTTGATAAGAACATCTGACCTCACTGTCAGGCATCTGTTAAACAAATAGACATCGAACCCGAAGGTCGGCTCAACATGAAGTTGAGAGGAATATTTGACTTCACTGTCAAGAATCTGTTAAACAAGCAGACATCAAATCCGAAGGCCGGCTCAACACGAAGTTGAGAGGAACATCTGACCTCGTCATCAGGCATCTGTTAAATAAACATGCATCGAACCTGAAGGTCGGCTCAACATGAGGTTGATAGGAACATTTGAGTTTACTGCCAAGCATCTGTTAAACAAACAGGCATCAAATCCGAAGGCCGACTCAACCCGAAATTGAGAAGAACATCTGACCTCACCGTCAGACATCTGTTAAACAAACAAGCATCGAACCTGAAGGGCGGATCAAACCGAAGTTGATAAGAACGTTAGACCTCTCCGTCAGGCATCTGTTAAACAAACAGGCATCAAACCCGAAGGCCAGCTCAACTCGTAGTTGAGAAGAACATTTGACATCACCGTCAAGCACCTGCTAAATAAACAGGCATCGAACCCGAAGGCTGTCTCAATCCTTAATTGCGAAGAACATCTGACCTCGACGTCAAACATTTGTTAAACAAACAGGAATCGAACCCGAAGGCTGGCTCCACTTGAAGTTCAGAGGAACATCTGACCTCCCCATCAGGCATTAGTTAAACAAACAAGCATCAAATCCGAAGGCCGACTCAACCCAAAGTTGAGAAGAACATCCGACCTCGCTGCCAGTCATTAGTTAAACAAACAGGAATCGAACCTGAAGGCCGGCTGAACCCGAAATTGAGAAGAACATCTGACCTAGCCGTCAGACATCTGTTAAACAAACAGGCATCGAACCCAAAGGATGGCTTAACCTGAAGTTGAGAAGAACATCTGACCTCGCTGTCAGGCATCTGTTAAACAAAAAGGTGTGGAACCCGAAGGCCGGCTCAACCCGAAATTGAGAAGAACATCTCACCTCGCCGTCAAGCATCTGTTAAACAAACAGGCATCGAACCTGAAGGTTGGCTCAACATGAAGTTAAGAGGAACATTTGACTTCACTGTCAAGCATCTATTAAACAAACAAGCATCAAATCCGAAGGCCGGCTCAAACCGAAATTGAGAAGAACATCTGACCTCACCGTCAAGCATCTATTAAACAAACAGGCATCGAACCCAAAGGGCGGCTCAACCCGAAGTTGATAAGAACATTAGACCTCGCCGTCAGGCATCTCTTAAATAAACAGGCATCGAACCCGAAGGTCGGCTCAACACGAAGTTGAGAGAAACATCTGACCTCGCCGTCAGGCATCTATTAAACAAACAGGCATCTAACTTGAAGGTCGGCTCAACATGAAGTTGAGAGGAATATTTGACTTCACTGTCAAGCATCTGTTAAATAAACAGGCATCAAATGCGAAGGCCGGCTCAACCCGAAGTTGAGAAGAACATCTGACCTCACCATCATGCATCTGTTAAACAAACATGCATCGAACCCGAAGAGCGGGTCAACCCGAAGTTGATAAGAACATCTGACCTCACCGTCAGGCATCTGTTAAACAAACAGACATCGAACCCGAAGGTCGGCTCAACATGAAGTTGAGAGGAATATTTGACTTCACTGTCAAGAATCTGTTAAACAAGCAGGTAACAAATCCGAAGGCCGGCTCAACACGAAGTTGAGAGGAACATCTGACCTCGCCGTCAGGCATCTGTTATATAAACATGCATCGAACCTGAAGGTCGGCTCAACATGAAGTCGAGAGTAACATTTGAGTTCACTGCCAAGCATCTGTTAAACAAACAGGCATCAGATCCGAAGGCCGACTAAACCCGAAGTTGAGAAGAACATCTGACCTCACCGTCAGACATCTGTTAAACAAACAGGCATCGAACCTGAAGGGCGGATCAACCCGAAGTTGATAAGAACGTTAGACCTCTCCGTCAGGCATCTGTTAAACAAACAGGCATCGAACGCGAAGTTCGGCTCAACCCGTAGTTGAGAAGAACATTTGACATCGCCGTCAGGCACCTGTTAAATAAACAGGCATCGAACCCGAAGGCTGTCTCAATCCTTAATTGAGAAGAATATCTGACCTCGACGTCAAACATCTGTTAAACAAACAGGAATCGAACCCGAAGGCCGGCTCCACTTGAAGTTGAGAGGAACATCTGACCTCCCCATCAGGCACTAGTTAAACAAACAAGCATCAAATCCGAAGGCCGACTCAACCCGAAGTTGAGAAGAACATCTGACCTCGCTGCCAGGCATTAGTTAAACAAACAGGAATCGAACCCGAAGGCCGGATGAACCCGAAGTTGAGAAGAACATCTGACCTAGCCGCCAGACATCTGTTAAACAAAAAGGTGTGGAACCCGAAGGCTGGCTCAACCCGATGTTGAGAAGAACAACTGAGCTTGCCATCAGGCATCTGTTAAACAAACAGGCATCAAACCCGAAGGCCATCTCAACCCTTAGTTGAGAAGAACATCTGACCTCGCTGTCAAACATCTGTTAAACAAACAGGTATCGAACCCGAAATCCGGCTTATCATGAAGTTGAGAGGAACATTTGACCTCCCCATTCAGGCATTAGTTAAACAAACAGGCATTGAACACGAAGGCCGACACAACACGAAGTTGAGAAGATCATATGACCTCACCGTCAGGCATCTATTAAACAAATAGGCATCGAACCCGAAGGTCGGGTCAACATGAAGTTGAGAGGAATATTTGACTTCACTGTCAAGCATCTGTTAAACAAACAGGCATCAAATCCAAAGGTCGGCTCAACCCGAAGATGAGAAGATCATATGACCTCACCATCAGGCATCTGTTAAACAAACATGCATCGAACCCGAAGGGCGGGTCAACCCGAAGTTGATAAGAACATTTGACCTCACCGTCAATCATCTATTAAACAAACAGACATCGAACCCGAAGGTCGGCTAAACATGAAGTTGAGAGGAATATGTGACTTCACTGTTAAGCATCTGTTAAACAAACAAGTATCGAACCCGAAGGCCGGCTCAACACGAAGTTGAGAGGAACATCTGACCTCGCCGTCAGGCATCTATTAAACAAACAGGCATCGAATCCGAAGGCCGAAACAACACGAAGTTGAGAAGAACATCTGACCTCATCGTCATGCATCTGTTAAACAAATAGGTATCGAAGCCGAAGGTCGGCTCAACATGAAGTTGAGAGGAATATTTGACTTCACTGTCAAGCATATGTTAAACAAACAGGCATCAAATCCAAAGGCCGGCTCAACCCGAAGTTGAGAAGAACATCTGACCTCACCATCATGCATCTGTTAAACAAACATGCATCGAACCCGAAGAGCGGGTCAACCCGAAGTTGATAAGAACATCTGACCTCACTGTCAGGCATCTGTTAAACAAATAGACATCGAACCCGAAGGTCGGCTCAACATGAAGTTGAGAGGAATATTTGACTTCACTGTCAAGAATCTGTTAAACAAGCAGACATCAAATCCGAAGGCCGGCTCAACACGAAGTTGAGAGGAACATCTGACCTCGTCATCAGGCATCTGTTAAATAAACATGCATCGAACCTGAAGGTCGGCTCAACATGAGGTTGATAGGAACATTTGAGTTTACTGCCAAGCATCTGTTAAACAAACAGGCATCAAATCCGAAGGCCGACTCAACCCGAAATTGAGAAGAACATCTGACCTCACCGTCAGACATCTGTTAAACAAACAAGCATCGAACCTGAAGGGCGGATCAAACCGAAGTTGATAAGAACGTTAGACCTCTCCGTCAGGCATCTGTTAAACAAACAGGCATCAAACCCGAAGGCCAGCTCAACTCGTAGTTGAGAAGAACATTTGACATCACCGTCAAGCACCTGCTAAATAAACAGGCATCGAACCCGAAGGCTGTCTCAATCCTTAATTGCGAAGAACATCTGACCTCGACGTCAAACATTTGTTAAACAAACAGGAATCGAACCCGAAGGCTGGCTCCACTTGAAGTTCAGAGGAACATCTGACCTCCCCATCAGGCATTAGTTAAACAAACAAGCATCAAATCCGAAGGCCGACTCAACCCGAAGTTGAGAAGAACATCCGACCTCGCTGCCAGTCATTAGTTAAACAAACAGGAATCGAACCTGAAGGCCGGCTGAACCCGAAATTGAGAAGAACATCTGACCTAGCCGTCAGACATCTGTTAAACAAACAGGCATCGAACCCAAAGGATGGCTTAACCTGAAGTTGAGAAGAACATCTGACCTCGCTGTCAGGCATCTGTTAAACAAAAAGGTGTGGAACCCGAAGGCCGGCTCAACCCGAAATTGAGAAGAACATCTCACCTCGCCGTCAAGCATCTGTTAAACAAACAGGCATCGAACCTGAAGGTTGGCTCAACATGAAGTTAAGAGGAACATTTGACTTCACTGTCAAGCATCTATTAAACAAACAAGCATCAAATCCGAAGGCCGGCTCAAACCGAAATTGAGAAGAACATCTGACCTCACCGTCAAGCATCTATTAAACAAACAGGCATCGAACCCAAAGGGCGGCTCAACCCGAAGTTGATAAGAACATTAGACCTCGCCGTCAGGCATCTCTTAAATAAACAGGCATCGAACCCGAAGGTCGGCTCAACACGAAGTTGAGAGAAACATCTGACCTCGCCGTCAGGCATCTATTAAACAAACAGGCATCTAACTTGAAGGTCGGCTCAACATGAAGTTGAGAGGAATATTTGACTTCACTGTCAAGCATCTGTTAAATAAACAGGCATCAAATGCGAAGGCCGGCTCAACCCGAAGTTGAGAAGAACATCTGACCTCACCATCATGCATCTGTTAAACAAACATGCATCGAACCCGAAGAGCGGGTCAACCCGAAGTTGATAAGAACATATGACCTCACCGTCAGGCATCTGTTAAACAAACAGACATCGAACCCGAAGGTCGGCTCAACATGAAGTTGAGAGGAATATTTGACTTCACTGTCAAGAATCTGTTAAACAAGCAGGTAACAAATCCGAAGGCCGGCTCAACACGAAGTTGAGAGGAACATCTGACCTCGCCGTCAGGCATCTGTTATATAAACATGCATCGAACCTGAAGGTCGGCTCAACATGAAGTTGAGAGTAACATTTGAGTTCACTGCCAAGCATCTGTTAAACAAACAGGCATCAGATCCGAAGGCCGACTAAACCCGAAGTTGAGAAGAACATCTGACCTCACCGTCAGACATCTGTTAAACAAACAGGCATCGAACCTGAAGGGCGGATCAACCCGAAGTTGATAAGAACGTTAGACCTCTCCGTCAGGCATCTGTTAAACAAACAGGCATCGAACCCGAAGTTCGGCTCAACCCGTAGTTAAGAAGAACATTTGACATCGCCGTCAAGCACCTGTTAAATAAACAGGCATCGAACCCGAAGGCTGTCTCAATCCTTAATTGAGAAGAATATCTGACCTCGACGTCAAACATCTGTTAAACAAACAGGAATCGAACCCGAAGGCCGGCTCCACTTGAAGTTGAGAGGAACATCTGACCTCCCCATCAGGCATTAGTTAAACAAACAAGCATCAAATCCGAAGGCCGACTCAACCCGAAGTTGAGAAGAACATCTGACCTTGCTGCCAGGCATTAGTTAAACAAACAGGAATCGAACCCGAAGGCCGGATGAACCCGAAGTTGAGAAGAACATCTGACCTAGCCGCCAGACATCTGTTAAACAAAAAGGTGTGGAACCCGAAGGCTGGCTCAACCCGATGTTGAGAAGAACAACTGAGCTTGCCGTCAGGCATCTGTTAAACAAACAGGCATCAAACCCGAAGGCCATCTCAACCCTTAGTTGAGAAGAACATCTGACCTCGCTGTCAAACATCTGTTAAACAAACAGGTATCGAACCCGAAATCCGGCTCATCATGAAGTTGAGAGGAGCATTTGACCTCCCCATTCAGGCATTAGTTAAACAAACAGGCATTGAACACGAAGGCCGACACAACACGAAGTTGAGAAGATCATATGACCTCGCCGTCAGGCATCTATTAAACAAATAGGAATCGAACCCGAAGGTCGGGTCAACATGAAGTTGAGAGGAATATTTGACTTCACTGTCAAGCATCTGTTAAACAAACAGGCATCAAATCCAAAGGTCGGCTCAACCCGAAGATGAGAAGATCATCTGACCTCACCATCAGGCATCTGTTAAACAAACATGCATCGAACCCGAAGGGCGGGTCAACCCGAAGTTGATAAGAACATCTGACCTCACCGTCAATCATCTGTTAAACAAACAGACATCGAACCCGAAGGTCGGCTAAACATGAAGTTGAGAGGAATATGTGACTTCACTGTTAAGCATCTGTTAAACAAACAGGTATCGAACCCGAAGGCCGGCTCAACACGAAGTTGAGAGGAACATCTGACCTCGCCGTCAGGCATCTATTAAACAAACAGGCATCGAATCCGAAGGCCGAAACAACACGAAGTTGAGAAGAACATCTGACCTCATCGTCAGGCATCTGTTAAACAAATAGGCATAGAAGCCGAAGGTCGGCTCAACATGAAGTTGAGAGGAATATTTGACTTCACTGTCAAGCATATGTTAAACAAACAGGCATCAAATCCAAAGGCCGGCTCAACCCGAAGTTGAGAAGAACATCTGACCTCACCATCATGCATCTGTTAAACAAACATGCATCGAACCCGAAGAGCGGGTCAACCCGAAGTTGATAAGAACATCTGACCTCACCGTCAGGCATCTGTTAAACAAATAGACATCGAACCCGAAGGTCGGCTCAACATGAAGTTGAGAGGAATATTTGACTTCAGTGTCAAGAATCTGTTAAACAAGCAGACATCAAATCCGAAGGCCGGCTCAACACGAAGTTGAGAGGAACATCTGACCTCGTCACCAGGCATCTGTTAAATAAACATGCATCGAACCTGAAGGTCGGCTCAACATGAAGTTGAGAGGAACATTTGAGTTTACTGCCAAGCATCTGTTAAAAAAACAGGCATCAAATCCGAAGGCCGACTCAACCCGAAGTTGAGAAGAACATCTGACCTCAACGTCAGACATCTGTTAAACAAACAAGCATCGAACCTGAAGGGCGGATCAAACCGAAGTTGATAAGAACGTTAGACCTCTCCGTCAGGCATCTGTTAAACAAACAGGCATCAAACCCGAAGGCCAGCTCAACTCGTAGTTGAGAAGAACATTTGACATCACCGTCAAGCACCTGTTAAATAAACAGGCATCGAACCCGAAGGCTGTCTCAATCCTTAATTGCGAAGAACATCTGACCTCGACGTGAAACATTTGTTAAACAAACAGGAATCGAACCCGAAGGCTGGCTCAACTTGAAGTTGAGAGGAACATCTGACCTCCCCATCAGGCATTAGTTAAACAAACGAGCATCAAATCCGAAGGCCGACTCAACCCGAAGTTGAGAAGAACATCTGACCTCGCTGCCAGGCATTAGTTAAACAAACAGGATTCGAACCCGAAGGCCGGCTGAACCCGAAGTTGAGAAGAACATCTGACCTAGCCGCCAGACATCTGTTAAACAAACAGGCATCGAACCCAAAGGTCGGCTCAACCTGAAGTTGAGAAGAACATCTGACCTCGCTGTCAGGAATCTGTTAAACAAAAAGGTGTGGAACCCGAAGGCTGGCTCAACTCGAAATTGAGAAGAACATCTCACCTCGCCGTCAAGCATCTGTTAAACAAACAGGCATCGAACCTGAAGGTTGGCTTAACATGAAGTTGAGAGGAACATTTGACTTCACTGTCAAGCATCTATTAAACAAACAGGCATCAAATCCGAAGGCCGGCTCAACCCAAAGTTGAGAAGAACATGTGACCTCACCGTCAAGCATCTGTTAAACAAACAGGCATCGAACCCAAAAGGCGGCTCAACCCGAAGTTGATAAGAACATTAATCCTCGCCGTCAGGCATCTCTTAAACAAACAGGCATCGAACCCGAAGGTCAGCTCAACACGAAGTTGAGAGAAACATCTGACCTCGCCGTCAGGCATCTATTAAACAAACAGGCATCAATCTTGAAGGTCGGCTCAACATGAAGATGAGAGGAATATTTGACTTCACTGTCAAGCATTTGTTAAACAAACAGGCATCAAATCCGAAGGCCGGCTCAACCCGAAGTTGAGAAGAACATCTGACCTACCATCATGCATCTGTTAAACAAACATGCATCGAACCCGAAGAGTGGGTCAACCCGAAGTTGATAAGAACATCTGACCCCACCGTCAGACATCTTTTAAATAAACAGACATCGAACCCGAAGGTCGGCTCAACATGAAGTTGAGAGGAATATTTGACTTCACTGTCAAGAATCTGTTAAACAAGCAGGCATCAAATCCGAAGGCCGGCTCAACACGAAGTTGAGAGGAACATCTGACCTCGCCATCAGGCATCTGTTAAATAAACATGCATCGAACTTGAAGGTCGGCTCAACATGAAGTTGAGAGGAACATTTGAGTTCACTGTCAAGCATCTGTTAAACAAACAGACATCAAATCCGAAGGCCGACTCAACCCGAAGTTGAGAAGAACATCTGACCTCACCGTCAGGCATCTGTTAAACAAACAGGCATCGAACCTGAAGGGCGGATCAACCCGAAGTTGATAAGAACATTAGACCTCTCTATAAGGCATCTGTTAAACAAACAGGCATCGAACCCGAAGGCCGGCTCAACCCGTAGTTGATAAGAACATTTGACATCATCTGCAGGCACCTATTAAATAAACAGGCATCGAACCCGAAGGCTGTCTCAATCCTTAATTGAGAAAAACATCTGACCTCGACGTCAAACATCTGTTAAACAAACAGGAATCGTACCCGAAGGCCGGCTCAACTTGAAGTTGAGAGGAACATCTGACCTCCCCATCAAGCATTATTTAAACAAACAAGCATCAAATCTGAAGGCGGACTTAACCCGTAGTTGAGAAGAACATCCGACCTTGCTGCCAGGCATTAGTTAAACAAACAGGAATCGAACCCGAAGGCCGGCTGAACCTGAAGTTGAGAAGAACATCTGACCTAGCCGCCAGACATCTGTTAAACAAACAGGCATCGAACCCAAAGGCCGGCTCAACCCGAAGATGAGAAGAACATCTGACCTGGCTATCAGGCATCTGTTAAACAAAAAGGTGTGGAACCCAAAGGCCAGCTCAACCCGAAATCGAGAAGAACATCTCACCTCGCTGTCAAGCATCTGTTAAACAAACAGGCATCGAACCTGAAGGTTGGCTCAACATGAAGTTGAGAGGAACATTTGACTTCACTGTCAAGCATCTATTAAACAAACAGGCATCAAATCCGAAGGCCGGCTCAACCCGAAGTTGAGAAGAACATCTGACCTCACCGTCAAGCATCTGTTAAACAAACAGGCATCGAACCCAAAGGGCGGTTCAACCCGAAGTTGATAAGAACATTAGACCTCGCCGTTAGGCATCTCTTAAACAAACAGGCATCGAACCCGAAGGTCGGCTCAACACGAAGTTGAGAGAAACATCTGACCTCGCTGTCAGGCATCTATTAAACAAATAGGCATCAAACTTGAAGGTCGGCTCAACATGAAGTTGAGAGGAATATTTGACTTCACTGTCAAGCATCTGTTAAACAAACAGGCATCATATCCGAAGTCCGGCTCAACCCGAAGTTGAGAAGAACATCTGACCTCACCATCATGCATCTGTTAAACAAATATGCATCGAACCCGAAGAGCGGGTCAACCCGAAGTTGATAAGAACATCTGACCTCACCGTCAGGCATCTGTTAAACAAACAGACATCGAACCTGAATGTCGGCTGAACATGAAGTTGAGAGGAATATTTGACTTCACTGTCAAGAATCTGTTAAACGAGCAGGCATCAAATCCGAAGGCCGACTCAACACGAAGTTGAGAGGAACATCTGACCTCGCCGTCAGGCATCTGTTAAATAAACATGCATCGAACCTGAAGGTCGGCTCAACATGAAGTTGAGAGGAATATTTGAGTTCACTGCCAAGCATCTGTTAAACAAACAGGCATCAAATCCGAAGGCCGACTCAACCCGAATTTGAGAAGAACATCTGACCTCACCGTCAGACATCTGTTAAACAAACAGGCATCGAACCTGAAGGGCGGATCAACCCGAAGTTGATAAGAACGTTAGACCTCTCCATCAGGCATCTGTTAAACAAACAGGCATCGAACCCGAAGGCCGGCTCAACCCGTAGTTGAGAAGAACATTTGACATCGCCGTCAAGCACCTGTTAAATAAAAAGGCATCGACCCGAAGGCTGTCTCAATCCTTAATTGCGAAGAACATCTGACCTTGACGTAAATATCTGTTAAACAAACAGGAATCGAACCCGAAGGCCGGCTCAACTTGAAGTTGAGAGGAACATTTGACCTCCCCATCAGGCATTAGTTAAACAAACAAGCATCAAATCTGAAGGCCGGCTCAACCCGAAGTTGAGAAGAACATCGTACCTTGGTGCCAGGCATTAGTTAAACAAACAGGAATCAAACCCGAAGGCCGGCTGAACCTGAAGTTGAGAAGAACATCTGACCTAGCCGCCAGACATCTGTTAAACAAACAGGCATCAAACCCAAAGGCCGGCTCAACATGAAGTTGAGAAGAACATCTGACCTCGCTGTCAGGCATCTGTTAAAGAAAAGGGTGTGGAACCCGAAGGCCGGCTCAACACGAAGTTGAGAGGAACATCTCACCTCGCCGTCAAGCATCTGTTAAACAAACAGGCATCGAACCCGAAGGTCGGATCAACATGAAGTTGAGAGGAACATTTGACTTCACTGTCAAGCATTTATTAAACAAACAGGCATCAAATCTGAAGGCCGGCTCAACAAGAAGTTGAGAAGAACATCTGACCTCACCGTCAAGCATCTGTTAAACAAACAGGCATCGAACCCAAAGGGCGGCTCAACCCGAAGTTGATAAGAACATTAGTCCTCGCCGTCAGGCATCTCTTAAACAAACAGGCATCGAACCCGAAGGTCAGCTCAACACGAAGTTGAGAGAAACATATGACCTCGCCTTCAGGCATCTATTAAACAAACAGGCATCAATCTTGAAGGTCGGCTCAACATGAAGATGAGAGGAATCTTTGACTTCACTGTCAAGCATCTGTTAAACAAACAGGCATCAAATACGAAGGTCGGCTCAACCCGAAGTTGAGAAGAACATCTGACCTCACCATCATGCATCTGTTAAACAAACATGCATCGAACCCGAAGAGCGGGTCATCCCGAAGTTGATAAGAACATCTGACCTCACCGTCAGGCATCTGTTAAACAAACAGACATCGAACCCGAAGGTCGGCTCAACATGAAGTTGAGAGGAATATTTGACTTCACTGTCAAGAATCTGTTAAACAAGCAGGCATCAAATCCGAAGGCCGGCTCAACACGAAGTTGAGAGGAACATCTGACCTCGCCATCAGGCATCTGTTAAATAAACATGCATCGAACCTGAAGGTCGGCTCAACATGAAGTTGAGAGGAACATTTGAGATCACTGTCAAGCATCTGTTAAACAAACATGCATCAAATCCGAAGGCCGACTCAACCCGAAGTTGAGAAGAACATCTGACCTCACCGTCAGGCATCGAACCTGAAGGGCGGATCAACCCGAAGTTGATAAGAACATTAGACCTCTCTATCAGGCATCTGTTAAACAAACAAGTATCGAACCCGAAGGCCGGCTCAACCCGTAGTTGAGAAGAACATTTGACATCATCGTCAGGAACCTATTAAATAAACAGGCATCGAACCCGAAGGCTGTCTCAATCCTTAATTGTGAAAAACATCTGACCTCGACGTCAAACATCTGTTAAACAAACAAGAATCGTACCCGAAGGCCGGCTCAACTTGAAGTTGAGAGGAACATCTGACCTCACCATCAGGCATTATTTAAACAAACAAGCATCAAATCTGAAGGCGGACTTAACCCGAAGTTGAGAAGAACTTCCGACCTCGCTGCCAGGCATTAGTTAAACAAACAGGAATCGAACCCGAAGGCCGGCTAAACCCGAAGTTGAGAAGATCATCTGACCTAGCCGCCAGACATTTGTTAAACAAACAGGCATCGAACCCAAAGGCCGGCTCAACCCGAAGTTGAGAAGTACATCTGACCTCGCTGTCAGGCATCTGTTAAACAAAAAGGTGTGGAACCCAAAGGCCGGTTCAACCCGAAATTGAGAAGAACAACTCACCTCGCCGTCAAGCATCTGTTAAACAAACAGGAATCGAACCTGAAGGTTGGCTCAACATGAAGTTGAGAGGAACATTTGACTTCACTGTCAAGCATCTATTAAACAAACAGGCATCAAATCCAAAGGTCGGCTCAACCCGAAGTTGAGAAGAACATCTGGCCTCACTGTCACGCATCTGTTAAACAAACAGGCATTGAACCCAAAGGGCGGCTCAACCCGAAGTTGATAAGAACATTAGACCTCGCCGTCAGGCATCTCTTAAACAAACAGGCATAGAACCCGAAGGTCGTCTCAACACGAAGTTGAGAGAAACATCTGACCTCGCCGTCAGGCATCTATTAAGCAAATAGGCATCAAACTTGAAGGTCGGCTCAGCATGAAGTTGAGAGGAATATTTGACTTCATTGTCAAGCATTTGTTAAACAAACAGGCATCAAATCCGAAATCCGGCTCAACCCGAAGTTGAGAAGAACATCTGATCTCACCATCATGCATCTGTTAAACAAACATGCATCGAACCCGAAGAGCGGGTCAACCCGAAGTTGATAAGAACATCTGACCTCACCGTCAGGCATCTGTTAAACAAACAGACATCGAACCCGAAGGTCGGCTCAACATGAAGTTGAGAGGAATATTTGACTTCACTATCAAGAATCTGTTAAACAAGCAGGCATCAAATCCGAAGGCCGGCTCAACACGAAGTTGAGAGGAACATCTGACCTCGCTGTCAGGCATCTGTTAAATAAACATGCATCGAACCTGAAGGTCGGCTCAACATGAAGTTGAGAGGAACATTTGAGTTCACTGTCAAGCATCTGTTAAACAAACAGGCATCAAATCCGAAGGCCGACTCAACCCGAAGTTGAGAAGAATATCTGACCTCACCGTTAAGCATCTGTTAAACAAACAGGCATCGAACCTGAAGGGCGGATCAACCCGAAGTTGATAAGAACGTTAGACCTATCCGTCAGGCATCTGTTAAACAAACAGGCATTGAACCCGAAGGCCGGCTCAACCCGTTGTTGAGAAGAACATTTGACATCATCGTCAGGCACCTGTTAAATAAACAGGCATCGAACCCGAAGGCTGTCTCAATCCTTAATTGAGAAGAACATCTGACCTCGACGTCAAACATCTGTTAAACAAACAGGAATTGAACCCGAAGGCCGGCTCAACTTGAAGTTGAGAGGAACATCTGACCTCCTAATCAGGCATTAGTTAAACAAATAAGCATGAAATCCGAAGGCCGACTCAACCCGAAGTTGAGAAGAACATCCGACCTCGCTGCCAGGCATTAGTTAAACAAACAGGAATTGAACCCGAAGGCCGGCTGAACCCGAAGTTGAGAAGAACATCTGACCTAGCCGCCAGACATCTGTTAAACAAACAGGCATCGAACCCAAAGGTCGGCTCAACCCGAAGTTGAGAAGAACATCTGACCTCGCTGTCAGGCATCTGTTAAACAAAAAGGTGTGGAACCAAAAGGCCGGCTCAACCCGAAATTGAGAAGAACATCTCACCTCGCCGTCAAGCATTTGTTAAACAAACACGCATCGAACCTGAAGGTTGGCACAACATGAAGTTGAGAGGAACATTTGACTTCACTGTCAAGCATTTGTTAAACAAACAGGCATCAAATCCAAAGGCTGGCTCAACCCGAAGTTGAGAAGAACATCTGACCTCACCGTCAAGCATCCGTTAAACAAACAGACATCGAACCCGAAGGGCGGCTCAACCCGAAGTTGATAAGAACATCTGACTTCGCCGTTAGGCATCTGTTAAACAAACAGGCATCGAACCCGAAAGGCGGATCAACCCGAAGTTGATAAGAACATCTGACTTCGCCGTCAGGCATCTGTCAAACAAACAGGCATCGAACCCGAAGGCCGGCTCAACCTGAAGTTGATAAGAACATCTGACCTCGCCGTCAGGAATCTCTTAAACAAACAGACATCGAACCCGAAGGGAGGCTCAACCAAAAGTTGATAAGAACATCTAACTTCACCGTCAGGCATCTGTTAAACAATTAGGCATCGAACCTGAAGGTCGGCTCAAGATTTGACTTCACTGTCAAGCATCTGTTAAACAAACATGCATCAAATCTGAAGGCCGACTCAACCCGAAGTTCAGAAGAACATCTGACCTCACCGTCAGGCATCTCTTAAACAAACACGCATCGAACCCGAAGGGTATCTCAACCCGAAGATGATAAGAACATTAGACCTCTCCGCCAGGCATCTGTTAAACAAACAGGCATCGAACCCGAAGGCCGGCTCAACTCGAAGTTGAGAAGAACATTTGACCTCGTCGTCAGGCAGCTATTAAATAAACAGGCATCGAACCCGAAGGCTGTCTCAATCCTTAATTGTGAAAAACATCTGACCTCGACGTCAAACATCTGTTAAACAAACAGGTATTGAACCCGAAGGTCGGCTCACCTTGAAGTTGAGAGGAACATCTGACCTCCGCATCAGGCATTAGTTAAACAAACAGGCATCGAACCCGAAGGCCGGCTCAACACGAAGTTGAGAGGAATATCTAACCTTGCCGTCAGGCATCTGTTAAACAAACATGGATCGAACCCGAAGGTCGGCTCAACATGAAGTTGAGAGGAACATTTGACTTCACTGTCAAGCATCTGTTAAACAAACAGGCATCAAATCCGAAGGCCGGCTCAACCCGAAGTTGAGAAGAACATCTGACCTCCCCGTTAGGCATCTGTTAAACAAACAGGCATCGAACCCGAAGGGCGGATCAACCCGAAGTTGATAAGAACATCTGACTTCGCCGTCAGGCATCTGTTAAAATAGCCATCGAACCCGAAGGCCGGCTCAACCCGAAGTTGATAAGAACATCTAACCTCGCCTTCAGGCATCTGTTAAACAAACAGGCATCGAACACGAAGGGCGGCTCAACCCGAAGTTGATAAGAACATCTGACTTCACCGTCAGGCATCTGTTAAACAAACAGGCATCGAATCCGAAGGCTGGCTTAACCCGAAGTTGATAAGAACATCTGACCTCGCTGTCAGGCATCTCTTAAACAAACAGGCATCGAACCCGAAGGGCGGCTCAACCCGAAGTTGATAAGAACATTAGACCTCGTCGTTAGGAATCTCTTAAACAAACAAGCATCGAACCCAAAGGTCGGCTCAACACGAAGTTGAGAGGAATATATGACCTCGCCGTCAGGCATCTATTAAACAAACAGGCATCGAATTTGAAGGTCGGCTCAACATGAAGTTGAGAGGAAAATTTGACTTCAACTTCAAGCATCTGTTAAACAAAAAGCATCAAATCCGAAGGCCGGCTCAACCCGATGTTGAGAAGAACACCTGACCTCACCGTCAGGCATCTGTTAAACAAGCAGGCATCGAACCCGAGGGGCGGCTCAACCCAAAGTTGATAAGAACATTAGACCTCTCCGTCAGGCATCTGTTAAACAAACAGGCATCGAACCCGAAGGTCGGCTCAACCCAAAGTTGAGAAGAACATTTGACCTCGTCGTCAGGCATCTGTTAAACAAACAGGCATCGAATCCGAAGGCCCTCTGAATCCTTAATTGAGAAGAACATCTGACCTCGCCGTCAAACATCTGTTAAAAAAACAAGCATCGAACCCGAAGGCCGGCTCAACTTGAAGTTGAGAGGAACATCTGACCTCCCCATCAGGAATTAGTTAAATAAACAGACATCGAACCCGAAGGCCGGTACAACACGAAGTTGAGAAGAACATCTAACCTCGCTGTCAGGCATATGTTAAACAAACATACATAGAATTTGATGGCCGACTCAACCCGAAGTTGAGAAGAACATCCGACCTCGCTGCCAGGCATTAGTTAAACAAGCAGGAATTGAACCTGAGGCCGGCTCAACCCGAAGTTGAGAAGAACATCTGACCTAGCCGCCTGGCATCTGTTAAACAAACAGGCTTCGAACCCAAAGCCCGGCTCAACCCGAAGTTGAGAAGAACATCTGACCTCGCCATCAGGCATCAGTTAAACAAAAAGTTGTGAAACCAGAAGGCCGACTCAATCCGTAGTAGAGAAAAACATCTGACCTTGCCGTCAGGCAACTGTTAAACAATTAGGGATCAAACTCGAAGGCCGACTGAACCCTTAGTTGAGAAGAACATCTGACCTCACCGTCAAACATATATTAAACAAACAGGTATCGGACCCGAAGGTCGGCTCACCTCGAAGTTGAGAGGAACATCTGACCTTCCCATCAGGCATTAGTTAAACAAACAGGCATCGAACTCGAAGGCCGGTACAACACGAAGTCGAGAAGAACATCTGACCTCGCCGTCAGGTAACTATCAAACAAATTGGCATCGAACCCGAAGGCGGCTCAACACGAAGTTGAGAGGAATATCTGACCTCACTGTTAGGCATCTGTTAAACAAACAGGGATCGAACCCGAAGGTCCGCTCAACGTGAAGTTGAGAGGAACATTTGACTTCACTGTCAAGCATCTGTTAAACAAACAGGCATCAAATCCGAAGGCCGGCTCAACCCGAAGTTGAGAAAAACATCTGACCTCCCCGTCAGGCATCTGTTAAACAAACAGGCATCGAACCTGAAGGGCGGCTCAACCCGAAGTTGATAAGAACATCTGACTTCGCTGTCAGGCATCTCTTAAAACAGGAATCGAACGCGAAGGCCGACTCAAGCCGAAGTTGATAAGAACATCTGACCTCGCCATCAGACATCTGTTAAACAAACAGGCATCGAACCAGAAGGGCGGCTCAACCCGAAGTGGATAAGAACATCTGACTTTGCCGTTAGGCATTTGTTAAACAAACAGGTATCGAACCCGAAGGCCGGCTCAACCTGAAGTTGATAAGAACATCTGACCTCACTGTCAGACATCTCTTAAATAAACAGGCATCGAAACCGAAGGGCGGCTCAACCCAATGTTGATAAGAACATCTGACTTCGACGTCAGGCATTTGTTAAACAAACAGGCATCGACCCCGAAGGCCGGCTCAACCCGAAGTTGATAAGAACATATGACCTCGCCGTCAGGCATCTGTTAAACAAACAGGCATCGAACTCGAAGGGCGGCTCAGCACGATGTTGAGAGGAAAATTTGACCTCGCCGTCAGGCATCTGTTAAACAAACAGGTATCGAACCTGAACGTCAGCTCAACATGTAGTTGAGAGGAACATATGACTTCACTGTCAAGCATTTGTTAAACAAGCAGGCATAAAATCCAAAGGCCGGCTCAACCCGAAGTTGAGAAGAACATCTGACCTCACTCTCAGGCATCTGTTAAACAAACAGGCATCGAACCCGAAGGGCGGCTCAACCCGAAGTTGATAAGAACATTAGACCTCTCCGCCAGGCATCTGTTAAACAAACAGGTATCGAACCCGAAGGCCGGCTCAACACGAAGTTGAGAGGAACATCTGACCTCGCCGTCAGGCATCTGTTAAACAAAAAGGTGTGAAACCAGAAGTCCGGCTCAATCCGAAGTTGAGAAGAACATCTGACCTTGCTGTCAAACATCTGTTAGACAAACAAGCATCGAACCCGAAGGGCGGCTCAACCCGAAGTTGATAAGAACATCTGACTTCGCCGTTAGGCATATGTTAAACAAACAGGCATCGAACTCGAAGGCCTGCTCAACCCGAAGTTGATAAGAACATATGACCTCGCCGTCAGGCATCTCTTAAACAAACAGGCATCGAACCCGAAGGGCGGCTCAACCCGAAGTTGATAAGAACATCTGACAGCGTCGTCAGGCATCTGTTAAACAAACAAGCATCGAACCCGAAGGCCGGCTCAACCCGAAGTTGATTAAAACATCTGACCTCGTCGTCAGGCATCTGTTAAACAAACAGGCATCGAACCTGAAGGCTGGCTCAACACGAAGTTGAGAGGAACATCTCACCTCGCCGTCAGGCATCTGTTAACCAAACAGGCATCGAACCTGAAGGTAGGCTCAACATGAAGTTGAGAGGAAGATTTGACTTAACTATCAAGCATCTGTTAAACAAACATGCATCAAATGCGAAGGTCGGCTCAACCCGAAGTTGAGATGAACATCTGACCTCACCGTCAGGCATCTCTTAAAACAGGAATCGAACGCGAAGGCCGGCTCAAGCCGAAGTTGATAAGAACATCTGACCTCGCCATCAGACATCTGTTAAACAAACAGGCATCGAACCAGAAGGGCGGCTCAACCCGAAGTGGATAAGAAAATCTGACTTTGCCGTTAGGCATTTGTTAAACAAACAGGCATCAAACCCGAAGGCCGGCTCAACCTGAAGTTGATAAGAACATCTGACCTCGCTGTCAGGCATCTCTTAAATAAACAGGCATCGAAACCGAAGGGCGGCTCAACCCAAAGTTGATAAGAACATCTGACTTCGACGTCAGGCATTTGTTAAACAAACAGGCATCGACCCCGAAGGCCGGCTCAACCCGAAGTTGATAAGAACATCTGACCTCGCCGTCAGGCATCTGTTAAACAAACATGCATCGAACTCGAAGGGCGGCTCAACACGATGTTGAGAGGAAAATCTGACCTCACCGTCAGGCATCTGTTAAACAAACAGGCATCGAACCAGAAGGGCGGCTCAACCCAAAGTTGATCAGAACATTACACCTCTCCGCTAGGCATCTGTTAAACAAAAAGGCATCGAACCCGATGGTCGGCTCAACCCGAAGTCGAGAAGAACATTTGACCTCGCCGTTAGGCATCTGTTAAACAAACAGGCATCAAACCCGAAGGCCGGCTCAACCCGAAGTTGAGAAGAACATCTGAACTAGCTGTTAGGCATCTGTTAAACAAACAGGCATCGAACCCCAAGGCCGGCTCAACACGAATCTGAGAGGAACATCTGACATCACCGTCAGGCATATGTTAAACAAAAAGGTGTGAAACCAGAAGGTCGACTCAATCCGAAGTTGAGAAGAACATCTGACCTCGCCGTCAGACATCTGTTAAACAATTAGGCATCAAACCCGAAGGCAGTCTGAACCCTTAGTCGAGAAGAACATCTGACCTTACTGTTAAACATCTGTTAAACAAACAGGTATCGAACCCGAAGGCCGGCTCACCTTGAAGTTGAGAGGAACATCTGACCTCCCCATCAGGCATTAGTTAAACAAACATGCATCGAACCCGAAGGCCGGCACAACAAGAAGTTGAGAAGAACATCTGACATCGCCGTCAGACATCTGTTAAACAAACAGGTATCGAACCCGAAGGCTGGCTCAACATGAAGTTGAGAGGAACATCATACCTCGCCGTCAGGCACCTGTTAGACAAACAGGCATCGAACCTGAAGGTCGGATCAACATGAAGTTGAAAGGAACATTTGAGTTCACTGTCAAGCATCTATTAAACAAACAGACATCAAATCCGAAGGCCGGCTCAACCCGAAGTTGAGAAGAACATCTGACCTCACCGTCAGGCATCTGTTAAACAAACAGGCATCGAACCAGAAAGGCGGCTCAACCCGAAGTTGATAAGAACATTAGAACTCTCTGCCAGGAATCTGTTAAAATAACAGGCATTGAACCTGAAGGCCGGCTCAACCCGAAGTTGAGAAGAACATTTGACCTGGCCGTTTGGCATCTGTTAAACAAACAGGCATCAAACCCGAAGGCCGTCTCAATCCTTAATTGAGAAGAACATTTGACCTCGCCGTCACACATCTATTAAACAAACAGGCATCGTACCCGAAGGCCGGCTCAACACGAAGCTGAGAAGAACATCTGACCTCACGGTCAGGCATCTGTTAAACAAAAAGGTGTGAAACCAGAAGGTCGGCTCAATCCGAAGTTGAGAAGAACATCTGACCTCGCCGTCAGACATCTGTTAAACAATTAGGCATCAAACCCGAAGGCCGTCTTAACCCTTAGTTGAGAAGAACATCTGACCTCCCTGTCAAACATCTGTTAAACAAACAGGTATCGAACCCGAAGGCCGGCTCACCTTGAAGTTGAGAGGAACATCTGACCTCCCCATCAGGCATTAGTTAAACAAAGAGGCATTGAACCCGAAGGCCGACACAACACGAAGTTGAGAAGCACCTCTCACATCACCGCCAGACATCTGATAAACAAACAGGCATCAAACCCGAAGGCTGGCTCAACATGAAGTTGAGAGGAACATCATACCTCGTCGTTAGGCATCTGTTAAACAAACAGGCATCGAACCTGAAGGTCAGCTCAACATGAAGTTGAGAGGAACAGTTGAGTTCACTGTCAAGCATCTATTAAACAAACAGGCATCAAATCCAAAGGCCGGCTCAACCCGAAGTTGAGAATAACATCTGACCTCACCGTCAGGCATCTGTTAAACAAACAAGTATCGAACCAGAAAGGCGGCTCAACCTGAAGTTGATAAGAACATTAGACCTCTCTGCCAGGCAGCTGTTAAAACAACATGCATTGAACACGAAGGCTGGCTCAACCCGAAGTTGAGAAGAACATTTGACCTGGCCGTTTGGCATCTGTTAAACAAACAGGCTTCAAACCCGAAGGCCGTCTCAATCCTTAATTGAGAAGAACATTTGACCTTGCCGTCACACATCTGTTAAACAAACAGGCATCGAACCCGAAGGCCGGCTCAACACGAAGCTGAGAAGAACATCTGACATCACGGTCAGGCATCTGTTAAACAATAAGGTGTGAAACTAGAAGGCTGGCTCAATCCGAAGTTGAGAAGAACATCTGAGCTCGCCGTCACGCATCTGTTAAACAATTAGGCATCAAACTCGAAGGCCTTCTAAACCCTTAGTTGAGAAGAACATCTGACCTCGCTGTCAAACCTCTGTTACACAAACTGGTATCGAACCCGAAGGCCGGCTCACCTTGAATTTGAGAGGAACATCTGACCTCCCCATCAGGCATTAGTTAAACAAACAGGCATCGAACTCGAAGGTCGACACAACACGAAGTTAAGAAGAACATCTGACATCGTCGTCAGACATCTGTTAAACAAACAGGCATCGAACACGAAGGCTAGCTCAACACGAAGTTGAGAGGAACATCTTACCTCGCCGTCAGGCATCTGTTAAACAAACAGGCATCGAACCTGAAGGTCGGCTCAACATGAAGTTAAGAGGAACATTTGAGTTTACTGTCAAGCATCTATTTAACAAACAGGCATCAAATCCGAAGGCCGGCTCAACCCGAAGTTGAGAAGAACATCTGACCTTACCGTCATGCATCTGTTAAACAAACAGGCATCGAACCAGAAAGGCGGCTCAACCCAAAGTTGATAAGAACATTAGACCTCTCTGCCAGGCATCTGTCAAAACAACAGGCATTGAACCCGAAGGGCGCTCAACCCGAAGTTGAGAAGAACATCTGAACTACCTGCCAGGCATCTGTTAAACAAACAAGCATCGAACCCAAAGGCCGACTCAACACGAAGTTGAGAGGAACATCTGACCTCGCCGTCAGGCATCTGTTAAAAAAAAGGTGTGAAACCAGAAGGCCGGCTCAACCCGAAGTTGAGAAGAACATTTGGCCTCGCCGTTAGGCATCTGTTAAACAAACAAGCATCGAACCCGAAGGCCATCTCAATCCTTAATTGAGAAGAACATCTGACGTCGCTGTCAAGCATCTGTTAAACAAACAGGCATCCAACCCGAAGGCCGACCTAACTTGAAGTTGAGAAGAACATCTGACCTCACCGTCAGACATCTGTTAAACAAACAGGCATCGAAACCGAAGGGTGGCCCAACACGAAGTTGATAAGAACATCTGACTTCGCCGTCAGGCATCTGTTAAACAAACAGGCATCGAACCCGAAGGTCGGTTCAACCCGAAGTTGATAAGAACATCTGACCTCGCTGTCAGGCATCTCTTAAATAAACAGGCATCGAACTCGAAGGGCGGCTCAACCCGAAGTTGATAAGAACATCTGAATTCGCCGTCAGGCATCTGTTAAACAAACAGGCATCAAACCCGAAGGCCGGCTCAACCCGAAGTTAATAAGAACATCTAAACTTCGTGTTGTGCCGGCCTTCAGGTTCGATGCCTGTTTGTTTAACTAATGCCTGACGGGGAGGTCAGATGTTCCTCTCAACTTCAAGTTGAGCCGACCTTCGGGTTCGATGCCTGTTTGCTTAACAGATGTTTGACGGCAAGGTCAGATGTTCTTCTCAATTAAGGTTTGAGACGGGCTTCGGGTTCGATGCCTGTTTGTTTAATATATGCCTAATGGCGAGGTCAAATGTTTTTTTGAACTTCGGGTTGAGGCGGCCTTTGAGTTCGATGCCTGTTTGTTTAACAGATTCTTAGCAAAGAAGTCTAATGTTCTTATCAACTTCGGGTTGAGCCGCCATTCAGGTTCGATGCCTGTTTGTTTAACAGATGCCTAACAGTGAGGTCAGATGTTCTTCTCAACTTCGGGTTGAGCCGGCCTTCGGATTTGATGCCTGTTGTTTAATAGATGCTTGACAATGAAGTCAAATGTTCCTCTCAACTTCATGTTGAGCCGACCTTCGGGTTCGATGCCTATTTGTTTAACAGATGCCTGACAGCGAGGTCAGATGTTCCTCTCAACTTCGTGTTGAGCCGGCCTTAGGGTTCAATGCCTGTATGTTTAACAGATGCCTGACAGCGAGGTCAGATGTTCTTCTCAACTTCGTGTTGTACCGGCCTTCGGGTTTGATGCCTTTTTATTTAACTAATGCCTGATGGGGAGGTCAGATGTTCCTCTCAACTTCATGGTGAGCCGGCCTTCGGGTTCGATACCTGATTGTTTAACAGAAGTTTGACGGCGAGGTTAGATGTTCTTCTCAACTTCGGGTTGAGCTGGCCTTTGGGTTCAATGCCTATTTGTTTAACAGATGCCTGGCGGCTAGGTCAGATGTTCTTCTCAACTTTGGGTTGAGCCGGTCTTCGGGTTCGATTCCTGTTTGTTTAACTAAATCCTGACAGCGAGGTTAGATGTTCTTCTAAACTTCTGGTTTAGTCCGCCATCAAATTCGATGCCTGTTCTTTTAACATATGCCTGACAGCGAGGTCAGATGTTCTTCTCAACTTCGTGTTGTGCCGGCCTTCAGGTTCAATGCCCTTTTGTTTAACTAATTCCTGATGGGGAGGTCAGATGTTCCTCTCAACTTCAAGTTGAGCCGAACTTCGAGATTGATGCCTGTTTGTTTAACAGATGTTTGACAGCGAGGTCATATGTTCTTCTCAATTAAGGTTTGAGACGGCCTTCGGGTTCGATGCCTGTTTGTTTAATAGATGCTTGACGGCGAGGTCAAATGTTCTTCTGAACTTCGGGTTGAGGCAGACTTCGGGTTCGATGCCTGTTTTTTTGACAGATGCCTGACGGCGAGGTCTAATGTTCTTATCAACTTCGGGTTGAGCCGCCCTTCTGGTTCGATGCCTGTTTGTTTAACAGATGCCTGACATTGAGGTCAGATGTTCTTCTCAACTTCGGGTTGAGCTGGCCTTCGAATTTGATGCCTGATTGTTTAACAGATGCTTGACAGTGAAGTCAAATATTCCTCTCAACTTCATGTTGAGCCGATCTTTGGGTACAATGCCTGTTTTTTTAACAGATGTCTGACGGCGAGGTCAGATGTTCCTCTCAACTTCGTGTTGAGCCGACCTTCGGGTTCGATGCATGTTTGTTTAACAGATGCATGACGGCGAGGTCAGATGTTCTTCTCAACTTCGTGTTGTGTCGGCCTTCAGGTTTGATGCCTATTTGTTTAACTAATGCCTGATGGGGAGGTCAGATGCTCCTCTCAACTTCAAGGTGAGCCAGCCTTCGAGTTCGATACCTGATTGTTTAACAGAAGTTTGACGGCGAGGTCAGATGTTCTTCTCAACTAAGGGTTGAGACGGCCGTCGGGTTTGATGCCTTTTTATTTAACAGATGCCTAACGGCGAGGACAGATATTCTTCTCAAGTTCGGGACGAGCCGGCCTTCGGGTTCCACACCTTTTTGTTTAACAGATGCTTGACGGCGAGGTCAGATGTTCTTCTCAACTTCGGGTTGAGTCGGTCTTTGGGTTCGATTCTTGTTTGTTTAATAGATGTCTGGCGGCTAGGTCAGATGTTCTTCTCAACTTCGGGTTGAGCCGGTCTTCGGGTTTGATTCCTATTTGTTTAACTAAAGCCTGACTGCAAGGTCAGATGTTCTTCGAAACTTCGGGTTGAGTCGGCCATCAAATTCGATGCCTGTTTGTTTAACATATGCCTGACAGCGAGGTCAGATGTTCTTCTCAACTTCGTTTTGTGCCGGCCTTTAGGTTCGATGCCTGTTTGTTTAACTAATGCCTGATGGGGAGGTCAGATGTTCCTCTCAACTTCAAGTTGAGCCGGCCTTCGGGTTTGATGTCTGTTTGTTTTACAGATGTTTGACGGCGAGGTTAGATGTTCTTTTCAATTAAGGTTTGAGACGACCTTCGGGTTTGATGGCTGTTTGTTTAATAGATGCCTGATGGCGATGTCAAATGTTCTTCGGAACTTCGGGTTGAGGCGGCTTTCGGGTTCGATCCCTGTTTTTTTAACAGATGCTTGACGGCGAGGTTTAATGTTCTTATCCACTTCGGGTTAAGCCGGCCTTCGGGTTCCACACCTTTTTATTTAACAGATGCTTGACGGCGAGGTTAGATGTTCTTCTCAACTTCGGGTTGAGCCGACCTTTGGGTTCGATGTCTGTTTGTTTAACAGATGCCTGGCGGCTAGGTCAGATGTTCTTTTCAACTTCGGGTTGAGCCCGTCTTCGGGTTCGATTCCTGTTTGTTTAACTAAAGCCTTACAGCAAGGTCAGATGTTCTTCTAAACTTCGGGTTGAGTCGGCCATCAAATTCGATGCCTTTTTGTTTAACATATGCCTGACAGCAAGGTCAGATATTCTCCTCAACTTTGTGTTGTGCCGACCTTCAGGTTCAATGCCTGTTTGTTTAACTAATGCCTGATGGGGAGGTCAGATGTTCCTCTCAACTTCAAGGTAAGCCGGCCTTCGGGTTAGATACCTGATTGTTTAATAGATGTTTGACGGCGAGGTCAGATGTTCTGCTCAATTAAGGGTTGAGACGACCTTCGGGTTTGATGCCTGTTTATTTAACAGATGCCTGACGGCGAGGTCAAATGTTCTTCTGAACTTCGGGTTGAGGCGGCTTTCGGGTTCGATCCCTGTTTTTTTAACAGATGCTTGACGGCGAGCTCTAATGTTCTTATCAACTTCGGGTTGAGCCGGGCTTCGGGCTCCACACCTTTTTGTTTAACAGATGCTTGACGGCGAGGTCACATGTTCTTCTCAACTTCGGGTTGAGCCGGCCTTTGGGTTCGATGCTTGTTTGTTTAAAAGATGCCTGGCGGCTAGGTCATATGTTCTTCGCAACTTCGGGTTGAGCCGATCGTCAGGTTCGTTTCCTCTTTATTTAACTAAAGCCTGATAGCGAGGTCAGATGTTCTTCTACATATCGGGTTGAGTCGGCCATCAAATTCGATGCTTGTTTGTATAACATATGCCTGACAGCTAGGTCAGATGTTCTTCTCAACTTCGTGTTGTGCCGGACTTCAGGTTCGATGCTTGTTTGTTTAACTAATGCCTCATGGGGAGGTCAAATGTTCCTCTCAACTTCAAGTTGAGCCGGCCTTCGGGTTCGATGTCTGTTTGTTTAAACGATGTTTGACGGCGAGGTCAGATGTTCTTCTCAATTAAGGTTTGAGACGGCCTTCGGGTTTGATGCCTGTTTGTTTAATAGATGCCTGACGGCGAGGTCAAATGTTCTTCTGAACTTCGGGTTGAGGCCGCATTTGGGTTCGATCCCTGTTTTTTTAACAGATGCTTGACGGCGAGGTCTAATGTTCTTATCAGCTTCGGGTTGAGCCGCCCTTCGGGTTCGATGCCTGTTTGTTTAGCAGATGCCTGACGTTGAGGTCAGATATTCTTCTCAACTTCGGGTTCAGCCGGCCTTCGGATTTGATGCCTGTTTGTGTAACAGATGCTTGACAGTGAAGTCAAATGTTCCTCTCAACTTCATGTTGATCCGACCTTCGGGTTCGATGCCTGTTTGTTTAACTAATGCCTGATGGGGATGTCAGATGTTCCTCTCAACTTCAATGTGAACTGCCCTTCGTGTTCGATACCTGTTTGTTTAACAGATGTTTGACGGCGAGGTCAGATGTTCTTCTCAATTAAGATTTGAGACGGCCTTCGGGTTCGATGCCTGTTTGTTTAATAAATGCCTGACGGCGAGGTTAAATGTTCATTTGAACTTCGGGTTGAGGCGGCCTTCGGGTTTGATGCCTGTTTTTTAAACAGATGCCTGATGGCGAGGTCTAATGTTCTTATCAACTTCGGGTTGAGCCGCCCTTCAGGTTCGATGCCTTGTTGTTTATCAGATGCCTGACGTTGAGGTCAGGTGTTCTTCTCAACTTCGGGTTGAGCTGGCCTTCGGATTTGATGCTTGTTTGTTTAACAGATGCTTGACAGTGAATTTAAATGTTCCTCTCAACTTCATGTTGAGCCGAACTTCGGGTTCGATGCCTGTTTGTTTAAAAGATGCCTGACGGCAAGGTCAGATGTTCCTCTCAACTTCGTATTGAGCCGGCCTTCGGGTCGATGCCAGTTTGTTTAACAGATGCCTGACAGCGAGGTCAGTTGTTCTTCTCTACTTCGTGTTGTGCCGGCCTTCGGGTTCGATGCCTGTTTGTTTAACTAATGCCTGATGGGGAGGTCAGATGTTCCTCTCAACTTCAAGGTGAGCCGGTCTTCGGGTTCGATACCTGATTGTTTAACAGATGTTTGACGGCGAGGTCAGATGTTCTTCTCAACTAAGGGTTGAGACGGCCTTCGGGTTTGATGCCTGTTTATTTAACAAATGCCTGACGGCTAGGTCAGATATTCTTCTCAACTTCGGGTTGAGCCGGTCTTCGGGTTCCATACCTTTTTATTTAACAGATGCTTGACGGCGAGGTCAGATGTTTTTGTCAAGTTCAGGTTGAGCCGGCCTTTGGGTTCGATGCCTGTTTGTTTAAAAGATGCCTGGCGGTTAGGTCATATGTTCTTCGCAACTTCGGGTTGAGCCGATCGTCGGGTTCGTTTCCTCTTTATTTAACTAAAGCCTGATAGCAAGGTCAGATGTTCTTCTACACATCGGGTTGAGTCGGCCATCAAATTCGATGCTTGTTTGTATAACATATGCCTGACAGCTAGGTCAGATTTTCTTCTCAACTTCGTGTTGTGCCGGCCTTCAGGTTCGATGCTTGTTTGTTTAACTAATGCCTGATGGGGAGGTCAGATGTTCCTCTCAACTTCAAGTTGAGCCGGCCTTCGGGTTCGATGTCTGTTTGTTTAACAGATGTTTGACGGCGAGGTCAGATGTTCTTCTCAGTTAAGGTTTGAGACGGCCTTCGGGTTTGATGCCTGTTTGTTTAATAGATGCCTGACGGCGAGGTCAAATGTTCTTCTGAACTTCGGGTTGAGGCCGCATTTGGGTTCGATCCCTGTTTTTTTAACAGATGCTTGACGGCGAGGTCTAATGTTCTTATCAACTTCGGGTTGAGCCGCCCTTCGGGTTCGATGCCTGTTTGTTTAGCAGATGCCTGACGTTGAGGTCAGATATTCTTCTCAACTTCGGGTTCATCCGGCCTTCGGATTTGATGCCTGTTTGTGTAACAGATGCTTGACAGTGAAGTCAAATGTTCCTCTCAACTTCATGTTGAGCCGACCTTCGCGTTCGATGCCTGTTTGTTTAACTAATGCCTGATGGGGATGTCAGATGTTCCTCTCAACTTCAAGGTGAACCGCCCTTCATGTTCGATACCTGTTTGTTTAACAGATGTTTGACGGCGAGGTTAGATGTTCTTCTCAATTAAGATTTGAGACGGCCTTCGGGTTCGATGCCTGTTTGTTTAATAAATGTCTGACGGCGAGGTTAAATGTTCTTTTGAACTTCGGGTTGAGGCGGCCTTCGGGTTCGATGCCTGTTTTTTAAACAGATGCCTGATGGCGAGGTCTAATGTTCTTATCAACTTCGGGTTGAGCCGCCCTTCAGGTTCGATGCCTTGTTGTTTATCAGATGCCTAACGTTGAGGTCAGGTGTTCTTCTCAACTTCGGGTTGAGCTGGCCTTCGAATTTGATGCTTGTTTGTTTAACAGATGCTTGACAGTGAAGTTAAATGTTCCTCTCAACTTCATGTTGAGCCGACCTTCGGGTTCGATGCCTGTTTGTTTAAAAGATGCCTGACGGCAAGGTCAGATGTTCCTCTCAACTTTGTATTGAGCCGGCCTTCGGGTTCGATGCCAGTTTGTTTAACAGATGCCTGACGGCGAGGTCAGTTGTTCTTCTCTACTTCGTGTTGTGCCGGCCTTCGGGTTCGATGCCTGTTTGTTTAACTAATGCCTGATGGGGAGGTCAGATGTTCCTCTCAACTTCAAGGTGAGCCGGTCTTCGGGTTCGATACCTGATTGTTTAACAGATGTTTGACGGCGAGGTCAGATGTTCTTCTCAACTAAGGGTTGAGACGGCCTTCGGGTTTGATGCCTGTTTATTTAACAGATGCCTGACGGCTAGGTCAGATATTCTTCTGAACTTCGGGTTGAGCCGGTCTTCGGGTTCCATACCTTTTTATTTAACAGATGCTTGACGGCGAGGTCAGATGTTTTTGTCAAGTTCAGGTTGAGCCGGCCTTTGGGTTCGATGCCTGTTTGTTTAAAAGATGCCTGGCGGCTAGGTCATATGTTCTTCGCAACTTCGGGTTGAGCCGATCGTCGGGTTCGTTTCCTCTTTATTTAACTAAATCCTGATAGCAAGGTCAGATGTTCTTCTACACATCGGGTTGAGTCGGCCATCAAATTCGATGCTTGTTTGTATAACATATGCCTGACAGCTAGGTCAGATTTTCTTTTCAACTTCGTGTTGTGTCGGCCTTCAGGTTCGATGCTTGTTTGTTTAACTAATGCCTGATGGGGAGGTCAGATGTTCCTCTCAACTTCAAGTTGAGCCGGCCTTCGGGTTCGATGTCTGTTTGTTTAACAGATGTTTGACGGCGAGGTCAGATGTTCTTCTCAATTAAGGTTTGAGACGGCCTTCGGGTTTGATGCCTGTTTGTTTAATAGATGCCTGACGGCGAGGTCAAATGTTCTTCTGAACTTCGGGTTGAGGCCGCATTTGGGTTCGATCCCTGTTTTTTTAACAGATGCTTGACGGCGAGGTCTAATGTTCTTATCAACTTCGGGTTGAGCCGCCCTTCGGGTTCGATGCCTGTTTGTTTAGCAGATGCCTGACGTTGAGGTCAGATATTCTTCTCAACTTCGGGTTCAGCCGGCCTTCGGATTTGATGCCTGTTTGTGTAACAGATGCTTGACAGTGAAGTCAAATGTTCCTCTCAACTTCATGTTGAGCCGACCTTCGCGTTCGATGCCTTTTTATTTAACTAATGCCTGATGGGGATGTCAGATGTTCCTCTCAACTTCAAGGTGAACCGCCCTTCATGTTCGATACCTGTTTGTTTAACAGATGTTTGACGGCGAGGTTAGATGTTCTTCTCAATTAAGATTTGAGACGGCCTTCGGGTTCGATGCCTGTTTGTTTAATAAATGCCTGACGGCGAGGTTAAATCTTCTTTTGAACTTCGGGTTGAGGCGGCCTTCGGGTTCGATGCCTGTTTTTTAAACAGATGCCTGATGGCGAGGTCTAATGTTCTTATCAACTTCGGGTTGAGCCGCCCTTCAGGTTCGATGCCTTGTTGTTTATCAGATGCCTGACGTTGAGGTCAGGTGTTCTTCTCAACTTCGGGTTGAGCTATCCTTCGAATTTGATGCTTGTTTGTTTAACAGATGCTTGACAGTGAAGTTAAATGTTCCTCTCAACTTCATGTTGAGCCGACCTTCGGGTTCGATGCCTGTTTGTTTAAAAGATGCCTGACGGCAAGGTCAGATGTTCCTCTCAACTTTGTATTGAGCCGGCCTTCGGGTTCGATGCCAGTTTGTTTAACAGATGCCTGACGGCGAGGTCAGTTGTTCTTCTCTACTTCGTGTTGTGCCGGCCTTCGGGTTCGATGCCTGTTTGTTTAACTAATGCCTGATGGGGAGGTCAGATGTTCCTCTCAACTTCAAGGTGAGCCGGTCTTCAGGTTCGATACCTGATTGTTTAACAGATGTTTGACGGCGAGGTCAGATGTTCTTCTCAACTAAGGGTTGAGACGGCCTTCGGGTTTGATGCCTGTTTATTTAACAGATGCCTGACGGCTAGGTCAGATATTCTTCTGAACTTCGGGTTGAGCCGGTCTTCGGGTTCCATACCTTTTTATTTAACAGATGCTTGACGGCGAGGTCAGATGTTTTTGTCAAGTTCAGGTTGAGCCGGCCTTTGGGTTCGATGCCTGTTTGTTTAAAAGATGCCTGGCGGCTAGGTCATATGTTCTTCGTAACTTCGGGTTGAGCCAATCGTCGGGTTCGTTTCCTCTTTATTTAACTAAAGCCTGATAGCAAGGTCAGATGTTCTTCTACACATCGGGTTGAGTCGGCCATCAAATTCGATGCTTGTTTGTATAACATATGCGTGACAGCTAGGTCAGATGTTCTTTTCAACTTCGTGTTGTGCCGGCCTTCAGGTTCGATGCTTGTTTGTTTAACTAATGCCTGATGGGGAGGTCAGATGTTCCTCTCAACTTCAAGTTGAGCCGGCCTTCGGGTTCGATGTCTGTTTGTTTAACAGATGTTTGACGGCGAGGTCAGATGTTCTTCTCAATTAAGGTTTGAGACGGCCTTCGGGTTTGATGCCTGTTTGTTTAATAGATGCCTGACGGCGAGGTCAAATGTTCTTCTGAACTTCGGGTTGAGGCCGCATTTGGGTTCGATCCCTGTTTTTTTAACAGATGCTTGACGGCGAGGTCTAATGTTCTTATCAACTTCGGGTTGAGCCGCCCTTCGGGTTCGATGCCTGTTTGTTTAGCAGATGCCTGACGTTGAGGTCAGATATTCTTCTCAACTTCGGGTTCAGCCGGCCTTCGGATTTGATGCCTGTTTGTGTAACAGATGCTTGACAGTGAAGTCAAATGTTCCTCTCAACTTCATGTTGAGCCGACCTTCGCGTTCGATGCCTGTTTGTTTAACTAATGCCTGATGGGGATGTCAGATGTTCCTCTCAACTTCAAGGTGAACCGCCCTTCATGTTCGATACCTGTTTGTTTAACAGATGTTTGACGGCGAGGTTAGATGTTCTTCTCAATTAAGATTTGAGACGGCCTTCGGGTTCGATGCCTGTTTGTTTAATAAATGCCTGACGGCGAGGTTAAATGTTCTTTTGAACTTCGGGTTGAGGCGGCCTTCGGGTTCGATGCCTGTTTTTTAAACAGATGCCTGATGGCGAGGTCTAATGTTCTTATCAACTTCGGGTTGAGCCGCCCTTCAGGTTCGATGCCTTGTTGTTTATCAGATGCCTGACGTTGAGGTCAGGTGTTCTTCTCAACTTCGGGTTGAGCTGGCCTTCGAATTTGATGCTTGTTTGTTTAACAGATGCTTGACAGTGAAGTTAAATGTTCCTCTCAACTTCATGTTGAGCCGACCTTCGGGTTCGATGCCTGTTTGTTTAAAAGATGCCTGACGGCAAGGTCAGATGTTCCTCTCAACTTTGTATTGAGCCGGCCTTCGGGTTCGATGCCAGTTTGTTTAACAGATGCCTGACGGCGAGGTCAGTTGCTCTTCTCTAATTCGTGTTGTGCCGGCCTTCGGTTTCGATGCCTGTTTGTTTAACTAATGCCTGATGGGGAGGTCAGATGTTCCTCTCAACTTCAAGGTGAGCCGGTCTTCGGGTTCGATACCTGATTGTTTAACAGATGTTTGACGGCGAGGTCAGATGTTCTTCTCAACTAAGGGTTGAGACGGCCTTCGGGTTTGATGCCTGTTTATTTAACAGATGCCTGACGGCTAGGTCAGATATTCTTCTGAACTTCGGGTTGAGCCGGTCTTCGGGTTCCATACCTTTTTGTTTAACAGATACTTGACGGAGAGGTCAGATGTTTTTGTCAAGTTCAGGTTGAGCCGGCCTTTGGGTTCGATGCCTGTTTGTTTAAAAGATGCCTGGCGGCTAGGTCATATGTTCTTCGTAACTTCGGGTTGAGCCGATCGTCGGGTTCGTTTCCTCTTTATTTAACTAAAGCCTGATAGCAAGGTCAGATGTTCTTCTACACATCGGGTTGAGTCGGCCATCAAATTCGATGCTTGTTTGTATAACATATGCCTGACAACTAGGTCAGATGTTCTTTTCAACTTCGTGTTGTGCCGGCCTTCAGGTTCGATGCTTGTTTGTTTAACTAATGCCTGATGGGGAGGTCAGATGTTCCTCTCAACTTCAAGTTGAGCCGGCCTTCGGGTTCGATGTCTGTTTGTTTAACAGATGTTTGACGGCGAGGTCAGATGTTCTTCTCAATTAAGGTTTGAGACGGCCTTCGGGTTTGATGCCTGTTTGTTTAATAGATGCCTGACGGCGAGGTCAAATGTTCTTCTGAACTTCGGGTTGAGGCCGCATTTGGGTTCGATCCCTGTTTTTTAACAGATGCTTGACGGCGAGGTCTAATGTTCTTATCAACTTCGGGTTGAGCCGCCCTTCGGGTTCGATGCCTGTTTGTTTAACAGATGCCTGACGTTGAGGTCAGATATTCTTCTCAACTTCGGGTTCAGCCGGCCTTCGGATTTGATGCCTGTTTGTGTAACAGATGCTTGACAGTGAAGTCAAATGTTCCTCTCAACTTCATGTTGAGCCGACCTTCGGGTTCGATGCCTGTTTGTTTAACTAATGCCTGATGGGGATGTCAGATGTTCCTCTCAACTTCAAGGTGAACCTCCCTTCGTGTTCGATACCTGTTTGTTTAACAGATGTTTGACGGCGAGGTCAGATGTTCTTCTCAATTAAGATTTGAGACGGCCTTCGGGTTCGATGCCTGTTTGTTTAATAAATGCCTGACGGCGAGGTTAAATGTTCTTTTGAACTTCGGGTTGAGGCGGCCTTCAGGTTCGATGCCTGTTTTTTAAACAGATGCCTGATGGCGAGGTCAAATGTTCTTATCAACTTCGGGTTGAGCCGCCCTTCAGGTTCGATGCCTTGTTGTTTATCAGATGCCTGACGTTGAGGTCAGGTGTTCTTCTCAACTTCGGGTTGAGCTGGCCTTCGGATTTGATGCTTGTTTGTTTATCAGATGCTTGACAGTGAAGTTAAATGTTCCTCTCAACTTCATGTTGAGCCGACCTTCGGGTTCGATGCCTGTTTGTTTAACAGATGCCTGACGGCGAGGTCAGATGTTCCTCTCAGCTTCGTGTTGAGCCGGCCTTCGGGTTCGATGCCCGTTTGTTTAACAGATACCTGAGGGCGAGGTCAGATGTTCTTCTCAACTTTGTGTTGTGCCGGCCTTTAGGTTCGATGCCTGTTTGTTTAACTAATGCCTGATGGGGAGGTCAGATGTTCCTCTCAACTTCAAGGTTAGCCGGTCTTCGGGTTCGATACCTAATTGTTTAACAGATGTTTGATGGCGAGGTCAGATGTTCTTCTCAACTAAGGGTTGAGACGGCCTTCGGGTTTGATGCCTGTTTATTTAACAGATGCCTGACGGCTAGGTCAGATATTCTTCTCAACTTCGGGTTGAGCCGGTCTTCAGGTTCCATACCTTTTTGTTTAACAGATGCTTGACGGCGAGGTCAGATGTTTTTGTCAAGTTTAGGTTGAGCCGGCCTTTGGGTTCGATGCCTGTTTGTTTAAAAGATGCCTGGCGGCTAGGTCATATGTTCTTCGCAACTTCGGGTTGAGCCGATCGTCGGGTTCGTTTCCTCTTTATTTAACTAATGCCTGATAGCGAGGTCAGATGTTCTTCTACACATCGGGTTGAGTCGGCCATCAAATTCGATGCTTGTTTGTATAACATATGCCTGACAGCTAGGTCAGATGTTCTTCTCAACTTCGTGTTGTGCCGGCCTTCAGGTTCGATGCTTGTTTGTTTAACTAATGCCTGATGGGGAGGTCAGATGTTCCTCTCAACTTCAAGTTGAGCCGGCCTTCGGGTTCGATGTCTGTTTGTTTAACAGATGTTTGACGGCGAGGTCAGATGTTCTTCTCAATTAAGGTTTGAGACGGCCTTCGAGTTTGATGCCTGTTTGTTTAATAGATGCCTGACGGCGAGGTCAAATGTTCTTCTAAACTTCGGGTTGAGGCCGCATTTGGGTTCGATCCCTGTTTTTTTAACAGATGCTTGACGGCGAGGTCTAATGTTCTTATCAACTTCGGGTTGAGCCGCCCTTCGGGTTCGATGCCTGTTTGTTTAACAGATGCCTGACGTTGAGGTCAGATATTCTTCTCAACTTCGGGTTGAGCCGACCTTCGGATTTGATGCCTGGTTGTTTAACAGATGCTTGACAGTGAAGTCAAATGTTCCTCTCAACTTCATGTTGAGCCGACCTTCGCGTTCGATGCCTGTTTGTTTAACTAATGCCTGATGGGGATGTCAGATGTTCCTCTCAACTTCAAGGTGACCTGCCCTTCGTGTTCGATGCCTGTTTGTTTAACAGGTGTTTGACAGCGAGGTCAGATGTTCTTCTCAATTAAGATTTGAGACGGCCTTCGGGTTCGATGCCTATTTGTTTAATAAATGCCTGATGGCGAGGTCAAATGTTCTTTTGAAATTCGGGTTGAGGCGGCCTTCGGGTTCGATGCCTGTTTTTTTAACAGATGCCTGACGGTGAGGTCTAATGTTCTTATCATCTTCGGGTTGAGCCGCCCTTCGGGTTCGTTGCCTGTTTGTTTATCAGATGCCTGACGTTGAGGTCAGATGTTCTTCTCAACTTCGGGTTCCGCTGGTCTTCAGATTTGATGCCTGTTTGTTTAACAGATGCTTGACAGTGAAGTCAAATGTTCCTCTCAACTTCATGTTAAGCCGACCTTCAGGTTCGAAGCCTGTTTGTTTAACAGATGCCTGACGGCGAGGTCAGATGTTCCTCTCAACTTCGTGTTGAGCCGGCCTTCGGGTTCGATGCCCGTTTGTTTAACAGATACCTGAGGGCGAGGTCAGATGTTCTTCTCAACTTTGTGTTGTGCCGGCCTTTAGGTTCGATGCCTGTTTGTTTAACTAATGCCTGATGGGGAGGTCAGATGTTCCTCTCAACTTCAAGGTGAGCCGGCCTTCGGGTTCGATACCTGATTGTTTAACAGATGTTTGACGGCGAGGTCAGATGTTCTTCTTAACTAAGGGTTGAGACGGCCTGCTGGTTTGATGCCTATTTATTTAACAGATGCCTGATGGCGAGGTCAAATATTCTTCTAAACTTAGGGTTGAGCCGACCTTCGGGTTTCACACCTTTTTATTTAACAGATGCATGACGGCGAACTCAGATGTTCTTCTCAAGTTCGGGTTGAGTCGGTCTTCGGGTTCGATTCCTATTTGTTTAACTAAAGACTGACAGCAAGGTCAGATCTTCTCCTAAACTTCTAGTTGAGTCGGCCATCAAATTTGATGCCTGTTTGTTTAACATATGCCTGACAGTGAGGTTAGATGTTCTTCTCAACTTCGTGTTCTGCCGGCCTTCAGGTTCGATGCCTGTTTGTTTAACTAATGCCTGATGGGGAGGTCAGATGTGCCTCTCAACTTTAAGTTGAGCCGGCCTTCGTGTTCGATACCTGTTTGTTTAATAGATGTTTGACGGCGAGGTCAGATGTTCTTCTCAATTAAGGTTTGAGACGGCCTTCGGGTTCGATGCCTGTTTGTTTAGTAGATGCCTGACGGCGAGGTCAAATGTTCTTCTGAACTTCAGGTTGAGGCGGCCTTCGGGTTCGATGCCTATTTTTTTTAACAGATGCCTGACGGCGTGGTCTAATGTTCTTATCAACTTCGGGTTGTGCCTCGCTTCGGGTTCGATGCCTGTTTGTTTAACAGATGCCTGACATTGAGGTTAGATGTTCTTCTCAACTTCGGGTTGAGCCGGCCTTCGGATTTGATGCCTGTTTGATTAATAGATGCTTAACAGTGAAGTCAAATGTTCCTCTCAACTTCATGTTGATCCGACCTTCGGGTTCGATGCTTGTTTGTTTAACTAATGCCTGATGGGGAGGTCAGATGTTCCTCTCAACTTCAAGGTGAGCCGCCCTTCGTGTTCGATGCCTATTTGTTTAACAGATGTTTGACGGCGAGGTCAGATGTTCTTCTCAATTAAGGTTTGAGACGACCTTCGGGTTCGATGCCTGTTTATTTAATAGATGCCTGACGGCGAGGTTAAATATTCTATTGAACTTTGGTTTGAGGCGGCCTTCGGGTTCGATGCCTGTTTCTTTAACAGATGCCTGACGGCGAGGTCTAATGTTCTCATCAACTTCGGGTTGAGCCGCCCTTCGGGTTCGATGCCTATTTGTTTAACAGATGCCTGACGTTATGGTTAGATGTTCTTATCAACTTCGAGTTGAGCCGGCCTTCGGATTTGATTCCTGTTTGTTTAACAGATGCTTGATAGTGAATTCAAATGTTCCTCTCAACTTCATGTTGAGCCGACCTTTGGGTTCGATGCCTGTTTGTTTAACAGATGCCTGACGGTGAGGTCAGATGTTCCTCTCAACTTCGTGTTGAGCCGGCTTTCGGGATCAATGCCTGTTTGTTTAAGAGATGCTTGACGGTGAGGTCAGGTGTTCTTCTTAACTTTGTGTTGTGTCGGCCTTCGGGTTTGATGCCTGTTTGTTTAACTAATGCCTGATGGGGAGGTCAGATGTTCCTCTCAACTTCAAGGTGAGCCGGCCTTCGGGTTCAATACCTAATTGTTTAACAGATGTTTGACAGCGAGGTCAGATGTTCTTCTCAACTAAGGGTTAAGACGGCCTTCGGGTTTGATGCCTGTTTATTTAACAGATGCCTGACGGCGAGGTCAGATATTCATCTCAACTTCGGGTTGAGTCGGCCTTCGGGTTACACACCTTTTTGTTTAACAGATGCTTGACGGCGAGGTCAGATAATCTTCTCAACTCCGGGTTGAGCCGGCCTTTGGGTTCGATGCCTGTTTGTTTAACAGATGCCTGGCAGCTAGGTCAGTTGTTCTTCTCAACTTCGGGTTGAGCCGGTCTTCAGGTTCGATTCCTGTTTGTTTAACTAAAGTCAGACAGTGAGGTCAGATGTTCTTCAAAACTTCGGGTTGAGTCGGCCATCAAATTCGATGCCTGTTTGTTTAACATATGCCTGACAGTGAGGACAGATGTTCTTCTCAACTTCGTTATGTGCCGACCTTCTGGTTCGATGCCTGTTTGTTTAACTAATGTCTGATGGGGAGGTCAGATGTTCCTCTTAACTTCAGGTTGAGCCGGCCTTCGGGTTCGATGCCTGTTTGTTTAACAGATGTTTGATGGCGAGGTCAGATGTTCTTCTCAATTAAGGATTGAGACGGCTTTCGTGTTCGATGCCTGTTTGTTTAATAGATGCCTGACGGCGAGGTCAAATGTTCTATTGAACTTCGGGTTGAGGCGGCCTTCGGGTTCGATGCCTGTTTTTTTAACAGATGCCTGACAGCGAGATCTAATATTCTTATCAACTTCGGGTTGAGCCGCCCTTCGGGTTCGATGCCTGTTTGTTTAACAGATGCCTGGTGTTGAGGTTAGATGTTCTTCTCAACTTCGGGTTGAGCTGACCTTCAGATTTGATTCCTGTTTGTTTCAAAGATGCTTGACAGTGAAGCCAAATGTTCCTCTCAAATTCATGTTGAGCCGACCTTCGGGTTCGATGCCTGTTTGTTTAACAGATGCCTGACCGCGAGGTCAGATGTTCCTCTCAACTTCGTGTTGAGCCGGCCTTCGGGTTCGATGCCTGTTTGTTTAACAGATGCTTGACGGTGAGGTCAGATGTTCTTCTCAACTTCGTGTTGTACCGGCCTTCGGGTTCGATGCCTGTTTGTTTAACTAATGCCTTATGGGGAGGTCAGATGTTCCTCTCAACTTCAAGGTTTGCCGGCCTTCGGGTTTGATACCTGATTGTTTAACAGATGTTTGACGGCGAGGTCAGATGTTCTTCTCAACTAAGGGTTGAGACGGCCTTCGGGTTTGATGCTTGTTTATTTAAAAGATGCCTGACGGCGAGGTCAGATATTCTTCTCAACTTCGGGTTGAGCCGGCCTTCGGGTTCCACACCTTTTTGTTTAACAGATGCTTGACGGCGAGGTCAGATGTTCTTCTCAACTTCTTGTTGAGCCGACCTTTGGGTTCGATGCCTGTTTGTTTAACAGATGCCTGGCGGCTAGGTCAGATGTTCTTCTCAACTTCGGGTTGAGCCAGTCTTCGGGTTCGATTCCTGTTTATTTAACTAAAGCCAGACGGCGAGGTCAGTTGTTCTTCTAAACTTTAAGTTGAGTCGGCCATTATATTCGATGCCTGTTTGTTTAACACATGCCTGACAGAAAGGTCAGATGTTCTTCTCAACTTCGTGTTGTGTCGGCCTTCAGGTTCGATGCCTGTTTGTTTAACTAATGTCTGATGGGGAGGTCAGATGTTCCTCTCAACTTCACGTTGAGCCGGCCTTCGGGTTCGATGCTTGTTTGTTTACCAGATGTTTGACGGCGAGGTCAGATGTTCTTCTCAATTAAGGATTGAGACGGCCTTCCGGTTCGATGCCTGATTGTTTAACTAATGCCTGATGGGGAGGTCATATGTTCCTCTCAACTTCAAGGTGAGCCGGCCTTCGGGTTCGATGCCTGTTTTTTTAACAGATGCTTGACGGCGAGGTCTAATGTTCTTATCAACTTCGGGTTAAGCCTCCCTTCGGGTTCGATGCCTGTTTTTTTAACAAATGCTTGACGTTGAGGTCAGATGTTCTTCTCAACTTCGTGTTGAGCCGGCCTTCAGATTTGATGCCTGTTTGTTTAACAGATGCTTGACAGTGAAGTCAAATGTTCCTCTCAACTTCATGTTGAGTCGACCTTAGGGTTCGATGCCTGTTTTTTTAACAGATGCCTGACGGCGAGGTTAGATCTTCCTATGAACTTCGTGTTAATCCGGCCTACGGGTTCGATGCCTGTTTGTTTAAGAGATGTTTGATGGCGAGGTCAAATGTTCTTCTCAACTAATGGTTGAGACGGCCTTCGGGTTTGATGCCAATTTGTTTAACAGATGCCTGACGGCGAGGTCAGATGTTCTTCTCAACTTCGGTTAGAGCCGGCCTTCGGGTTCGATGCCTGTTTGTTTAACAGATGCCTGACGGTGAGGTCTAATGTTCTTATCAACTTCGGGTTGAGCCCCCCTTCGGGTTCGATGTCTGTTTGTTTAATAGATGCATGACGGTGAGGTCAGATGTTCTTCTCAACTTCGGGTTGAGCCGACCTTCGGATTTGATGCCTGTTTGTTTAACATATACTTGACAGTGAAGTCAAATGTTCCTCTCAACTTCATGTTGAGCCGACCTTCGGGTTCGATGCCTGTTTGTTTAACAGATGCCTGACATCGAGGTCAGATGTTCCTTTCCGCTTCGTGTTGAGATGGCCTTCGGAATCGATGCTTGTTTGTTTAACAGATGCTTGATGGTTAGGTCAGATGTTCTTCTCAACTTCGTGTAGTGCCAGAGTTCGGGTTCGATGCCTGTTTGTTAACTAGTGCCTGATGGAGAGGTCAGATGTTCCTCTCAACTTCAATTTGAGCCGCCTTCGGGTTCGATACCTGTTTGTTTAACAGATGCTTGACGGCAAGGTCAGATGTTCTTCTCAATTATGGATTGAGACGGCCTTCGGGTTGGATGCCTGTTTATTTAATAGACGCCTGACAGCGAGGTCAGATGTTCTTCTCAACTTCGGGTTGAGTCGGCCTTCGGATTCGATGCCTGTTTTTTAACAAATGCCTGACGGAGAGGTCTAATTTTCTTATCAATTTCGGGTTGCGCCGCCATTCGTGTTCGATGCCTGTTTGTTTAAAAGATGCCTAACGATGAGGTGATATGTTCTTCTCAACTTCGGGTTGAGCCGACATTCGGATTTGATGTCTGTATGCTTAACAGATGCTTGACAGTGAAGTCAAATGCTCCTCTCAACTTACGATTGAGTCGGCCTTCAGATTCCACGCCTGTTTGTTTAACAGATGACTGACGATGAGGTCAGATGTTCTTCTCAACTTCAGGTTGAGCCGGCCTTCGGGTTCCACGCTTGTTTGTTTAACAAATGCCTGACGACGAGGTCAAATGTTCTTCACAACTAAGGGTTGAGCCGGCCTTGGGGTTCGATGCCTGTTTGTTTAACAGATCCCTAGCAGAGAGGTCTAATGTTCTTATCAACTTCGGGTTGAGCCGCCCTTCAGGTGCGATGCGTGTTTGTTTAACAGATTCCTTACAGCGAGGTCAGATGTTCCTCTCAACTTCGTGTTGGGCCGGCCTTCGGGTTCAATGCCTGTTTGTTTAAGAGATGCCTGACGGCGAGGTCTAATGTTCTTATCAACTTCGGGTTGAGCCGCCCTTCGGGTTCGATGGCTGACGGTGAGGTCAGATGTTCTTCTCAACTTCGGGTTGAGCCGGTCTTCGGATTTGATGCCTGTTTGTTTAATTGATGCTTGACAGTGAAGTCAAATGTTCCTCTCAACTTCATGTTGAGCGACATTCAGGTTCGAAGCCTGTTTGTTTAACATATTCCTTACAGCGAGGTCAGATGTTCCTCTCAACTTCGTGCTGGGCCGGCCTTCGGGTTCGATGCCTGTTTATTTAAGAGATGCCTGACGACGAGTTCTAATGTTCTTATCAACTTCAGGTTGAGCCTTCCTTCAGGTTCGATGCTTGTTTGTTTAAAACATGTCTGACAGCGAGGTCAGATGTTCCTCTCAACTTCGTGTTGAGCCGACCTTTGGGTTTGATGCCTGCTTGTTTAACAGATGCCTGACGGCGAGGTCAGATGTTCTTCTCAACTTGGTGTTGTGCAAGACTTCGGGTTCGATGCCTGTTTGTTTAACAGATGCCTGACGGGGAGGTGAGATGTTGCTCTCAACTTCTTGTTGAGCCGGCCTTCGGGTTCGATGCCTGTTTGTTTAACAGATGTTTCACGGGGAGGTCAAATGTTCTTCTCAACTAAGGATTGAGATGGCCTTCGGGTTTGATGCCTATTTGTTTAACAGATGCCTGACAACGAGGTCAGATGTTCTCCTCATCTTCTGATGCCTGTTATTTTAACGGATGCCTGATGGCGAGGTCAAATGTTTTTCAACTTCCAGTTGAGCCGCCCTTCGGATGTGATGCCTGTTTGTTTAACAGATGCTTCACAGTGAAGTCAAATGTTCCTCTCAACCTCATGTTGAGCCGACCATCGGGTTCAATGCCTGTTTGTTTAACAGATGCCTGACGGAGAGGTTAGATGTTCTTCTCAACTTCGTGTTGTACTGGCCTTCGGGTTTGATGCCTGTTTGTTTAACTAATACCTGATGGGGAGGTCAGATGTTCCTTTAAACTTCAAGTTGAGCCGGCTTTCGGGTTCCATGCCTGTTTGTTTAACAGATGTTTGACAGCGAGGTCAGATGTTCTTCTCAATTAAGGATTGAGACGACATTCGGGTTCGATGCCTGTTTATTTAACAGATGCATGACGACGAGGTCGGATGTTCTTCTCAACTTCAGGTTGAGTCGGCATTCGGATTCGATGCCTGTTTGTTAACAGATGCCTGATGGCGAGGTCTAATTTTCTTATCAACTTCGTGTTGAGCCGCCATTCGGGTTCAGTGCCTGTTTGTTTAAAAGATGCCTAACGGTGAGGTCAGATGTTCTTCTTAACTTCGGGTTGAGCCGACATTCGGATTTGGTGCCTGTTTAATTAACAGATGCTTGACAGTGAAGTCAAATGTTCCTCTCAACTTCATGTTGAGCCGACCTTCGGGTTCAATGCCTGTTTGTTTAACAGATGCCAGACGGCGAGCTCAGATGTTCCTCTCAACTTCGTGTTGAGTCTGCCTTCGGTTTCAATGCCTGCTCGTTTAATAGATGCCTGACGGCGAGGTTAGATGTTCTTCTCAACTTCGTGTTGTACCGGCCTTCGGGTTCGATGCCTGTTTGTTTAACTAATGCCTGATAGGGAGGTCAGATGTTCCTCTAAAGTTAAAGTTGAGTCAGCCTTCGGGTTCGATGCCTGTTTGTTTAACAGTTGTTTGACGGCGAGGTCAGATGTTCTTCTCAATTAAGGATTGAGACGGCATTCGGGTTCGATGCCTGTTTATTTAACAGATGCCTGACGGCGAGGTCAGATGTTCTTCTCAACTTCGGGTTGAGCCGGCCTTCAGATTCAATGCTTGTTTTTTAACAGATGCCTGACGGCGAGGTCTAATTTTCTTATCAACTTCGGGTTGAGACGCCATTCGGGTTCGATGCCTGTTTGTTTAAAAGATGCCTAACTATGAGGTCAGATGTTTTTCTTAACTTCGGGATGAGCCGAAATTCGGTTTTAATGCCTATTTGTTTAACAGATGCTTGACAGTGAAGTCAAATGTTCCTCTCAATTTCATGTTGAGCCGACCTTAGGGTTCGATGCCTGTTTGTTTAACAGATGCCTGACGGCGAGGTTAGATCTTCCTCTGAACATCGTGTTAAGCCGGCCTTCGGGTTCAATGCCTGTTTGTTTAACAGATGTTTGACGGCAAGGTCAAATGTTCTTCTCAACTAAGGGTTGAGACGGCCTTCGGGTTTGATGCCAATTTGTTTAAAAGATGCCTGACGGCGAGGTCAGATGTTCTTCTCAACTTCGGTTTGAGCCGGCCTTCGGGTTCGATGCCTGTTTGTTTAACAGATGCCTGACGGCGAGGTCTAATGTTCTTATCAACTTTCGGGTTAGCTGCCCTTCGGGTTCGATGCCTGTTTGTTTAACCGATGCCTGACGGTGAGGTCAAATGTTCTTCTCAACTTCGGGTTGAGCCGACCTTCGGATTTGATGCCTGTTTGTTTAACATATGCTTGACAGTGAAGTCAAATGTTCCTCTCAACTTCATGTTGAGCCGACTTTCGGGTTCGATGCCTGTTTGTTTAACAGATGCCTGACATCGAGGTCAGATGATCCTTTCCACTTCGTGTTGAGCCGGCCTTCGGAATCGATGCCTGTTTGTTTAACAGATGCTTGAAGGCTAGGTCAGATGTTCTTCTAAACTTCGTGTTGTGCCAGACTTCGGGTTCGATGCCTTTTTGTTTAACTAATGCCTGATGGGGAGTTCAGATGTTCCTCTCAACTTCAATTTGAGCCGCCTTTGGGTTCGATACCTGTTTGTTTAATAGATGTTTGACGGCGAGGTCAGATGTTCTTCTCAATTAAGGATTGAGACGGCCTTCGGGTTCGATGCTTGTTTATTTAACAGATGCCTAACGGCGAGGTCAGATGTTCTTCTCAACTTCGGGTTGAGCCGGCCTTCGGATTCGATGACTGTTTGTTTAACAGATGCTTCACAGTGAAGTCAAATGTTCCTCTCAACTTCATGTTGAGCCGACCATCGGTTTCAATGCCTGTTTGTTTAACAGATGCCTGACGGCGAGGTTAAATGTTCTTCTCAACTTCGTGTTATACTGGCCTTCGGGTTCGATGCCTGTTTGTTTAACTAATGCCTGATGGGGAGGGCAGATGTTCCTTTAAACTTCAAGTTGAGCCGGCTTTCGGGTTCCATGCCTGTTTGTTTAACAGATGTTTGATAGCGAGGTCAGATGTTCTTCTCAATTAAGGATTGAGACGACATTCGGGTTCGATGCCTGTTTATTTAACAAATGCATGACGGTGAGGTCAGATGTTCTTCTCAACTTCAGGTTGAGTCGGCATTCAGATTCGATGCCTGTTTGTTAACAGATGCCTGATGGCGAGGTCTAATTTTCTTATCAACTTCGTGTTGAGCCGCCATTCGGGTTCAATGCCTGTTTGTTTAAAAGATGCCTAACGATGAGGTCAGATGTTCTTCTCAACTTCGGGTTGAGCCGACATTCGGATTTGGTGCCTGTTTGTTTAACAGATGCTTGACAGTGAAGTCAAATGTTCCTCTCAACTTCATGTTGAGCCGACCTTCGGGTTCAATGCCTGTTCGTTTAACAGATGCCAGACGGCGAGCTCAGATGTTCCTCTCAACTTCGTGTTGAGTCGGCCTTCGGTTTCAATGCCTGCTCGTTTAATAGATGCCTGACGGCGAGGTTAGATGTTCTTCTCAACTTCGTGTTGTACCGGCCTTCGTGTTCGATGCCTGTTTGTTTAACTAATGCCTGATAGGGAGGTCAGATGTTCCTCTAAACTTAAAGTTGAGTCAGCCTTCGGGTTCGATGCCTGTTTGTTTAACAGTTGTTTGACGGCAAGGTCAGATGTTCTTCTCAATTAAGGATTGAGACGGCATTCGGGTTCGATGCCTGTTTATTTAACAGATGCCTGACGGCGAGGTCAGATGTTCTTCTCAACTTCGGGTTGAGCCGTCCTTCAGATTCGATGCTTGTTTTTTAACAGATGCCTGACGGCGAGGTCTAATTTTCTTATCAACTTCGGGTTGAGACGCCATTCGGGTTCGATGCCTGTTTGTTTAAAAGATGCCTAACTGTGAGGCCAGATGTTTTACTTAACTTCGGGTTGAGCCGAAATTCGGATTTGATGCCTATTTGTTTAACAGATGCTTGACAGTGAAGTCAAATGTTCCTCTCAACTTCATGTTGAGCCAACCTTAGGGTTCGATGCCTGTTTGTTTAACAGATGCCTGACGGCGAGGTTAGATCTTCCTCTGAACATCGTGTTAAGCCGGCCTTTGGGTTCAATGTCTGTTTGTTTAACAGATGTTTGACGGCGAGGTCAAATGTTCTTCTCAACTAAGGGTTGAGACGGCCTTCGGGTTTGATGCCAATTTGTTTAACAGATGCCTGACGGCGAGGTCAGATGTTCTTCTTAACTTCGGTTTGAGCCGGCCTTCGGGTTCGATGCCTGTTTGTTTAACAGATGCCTGACGGCAAGGTCTAATGTTCTTATCAACTTTCGGTTTAGCTGCCCTTCGTGTTCGATGCCTGTTTGTTTAACAGATGCCTGACGGTGAGGTCAGATGTTCTTCTCAACTTCGGGTTAAGCCGGCCTTCAGATTTGATGCCTTTTTGTTTAACATATGCTTGACAGTGAAGTCAAATGTTCCTCTCAACTTCATGTTGAGCCGACCTTCGGGTTCGATGCTTGTTTGTTTAACAGATGCCTGACATCGAGGTCAGATGATCCTTTCCACTTCGTGTTGAGTCGGCCTTCGGAATCGATGCCTGTTTGTTTAACAGATGCTTGACGGCTAGGTCAGATGTTCTTCTAAACTTCGTGTTGTGCCAGACTTCGAGTTCGATGCCTGTTTGTTTAACTAATGCCTGATGGGTAGTTCAGATGTTCCTCTCAACTTCAATTTGAGCCGCCTTTGGGTTCGATACCTGTTTGTTTAATAGATGTTTGACAGCGAAGACAGATGCTCTTCTCAATTAAGGATTGAGACGGCCTTCGGGTTCGATGCCTGTTTATTTAACAGATGCCTGACGGCGAGGTCAGATGTTCTTCTCAACTTCGGGTTGAGCCGGCCTTCGGATTCGATGCCTGTTTTTTAACAGATGCCTGACGGCGAGGTCTAATTTTGTTATCAATTTCGGGTTGAGCCGCCATTCGGGTTCGATGCCTGTTTGTTTAAAAGATGCCTAACAGTGAGGTGATATATTCTTCTCAACTTCGGGTTGAGCCGACATTCGAATTTGATGCCTGTTTATTTAACAGATGCTTGACAGTGAAGTCAAATGTTCCTCTCAACTTCATGTTGAGTCGACCTTAGGGTTCGATGCCTGTTTTTTTAATAGATGCCTGACGGCGAGGTTAGATCTTCCTATGAACTTCGTGTTAAGCCGGCCTACGGGTTCGATGCCTGTTTGTTTAAGAGATGTTTGATGGCGAGGTCAAATGTTCTTCTCAACTAAGGGTTGAGACGGCCTTCGGGTTTGATGCCAATTTGTTTAACAGATGCCTGACGGCGAGGTCAGATGTTCTTCTCAACTTCGGTTAGAGCCGGCCTTCGGGTTCGATGCCTGTTTGTTTAACAGATGCCTGACGGTGAGGTCTAATGTTCTTATCAACTTCGGGTTGAGCCCCCCTTCGGGTTCGATGCCTGTTTGTTTAATACATGCCTGACGGTGAGGTCAGATGTTCTTCTCAACTTCGGGTTGAGCCGACCTTCGGATTTGATGCCTGTTTGTTTAACATATACTTGATAGTGAAGTCAAATGTTCCTCTCAACTTCATGTTGAGCCGACCTTCGGGTTTGATGCCTGTTTGTTTAACTGATGCCTGACATCGAGGTCAGATGTTCCTTTCCACTTCGTGTTGAGATGGCCTTCGGAATCGATGCCTGTTTGTTTAACAGATGCTTGACGGTTAGGTCAGATGTTCTTCTCAACTTCGTGTAGTGCCAGAGTTCGGGTTCGATGCCTGTTTGTTAACTAGTGCCTGATGGAGAGGTCAGATGTTCCTCTCAACTTCAATTTGAGTCGCCTTCGGGTTCGATACCTATTTGTTTAACAGATGCTTGACGGCAAGGTCAGATGTTCTTCTCAATTATGGATTGAGACGGCCTTCGGGTTGGATGCCTGTTTATTTAATAGACGCCTGACGGCGAGGTCAGATGTTCTTCTCAACTTCGGGTTGAGTCGGCCTTCGGATTCGATGCCTGTTTTTTAACAAATGCTTGACGGAGAGGTCTAATTTTCTTATCAATTTCGGGTTGCGCCGCCATTCGTGTTCGATGCCTGTTTGTTTAAAAGATGCCTAACGATGAGGTGATATGTTCTTCTCAACTTCGGGTTGAGCCGACATTCGGATTTGATGCCTGTATGCTTAACAGATGCTTGACAGTGAAGTCAAATGCTCCTCTCTACTTCCGATTGAGTCGGCCTTCAGATTCCACGCCTGTTTGTTTAACAGATGACTGACGATGAGGTCAGATGTTCTTCTCAACTTCAGGTTGAGCCGGCCTTCGGGTTCCACGCCTGTTTGTTTAACAAATGCCTGATGACGAGGTCAAATGTTCTTCACAACTAAGGGTTGAGCCGGCCTTGAGGTTCAATGCTTTTTTATTTAACAGATGCCTGGAGGCAAGGTCATATGTTCATCTCAACTTCGGGTTGAGCCGGCCTTCGGGTTTAATGCCTGTTATTTTAACAGATGCCTGACGGCGAGGTCAAATGTTCTTATCAACTTTGGGTTGAGTCGCCCTTCGGGTTCGATGCTTGTTTGTTTAACAGATGCCTGACGGTGAGGTCAGATGTTCTTCTCAACTTCGGGTTGAGTCGGCCTTTGGATATGATGCCAGTTTGTTTAACATATGCTTGACTGTGAAGTCAAATGTTCCTCTCAACTTCATGTTGAGCTGGCCTTCGGGTTCGATGCCTGTTTGTTTAACAGATGCCTGACATCGAGGTCAGATGTTCTTCTCAACTTCGTGTTGTGCCATACTTCGGGTTCGATGCCTGTTTGTTTAACTAATGCCTGATGGGGAGGTAAGATGTTACTCTCAACTTCAATTTGAGCCGCCTTCGGGTTCGATACCTGTTTGTTTAACAGATGTTTGACGGCAAGGTCAAATGTTCTTCTCAACTAAGGGTTGAGACGGTCTTCGGGTTCGATGCATGTTTGTTTAACAGATGCCTGACGGCGAGTCCAGATGTTCTTCTCAACTTCGGGTTGAGCCGACCTTCGGGTTCGATGCCTGTTATTTTAACAGATGCCTGACGGCGAGGTCAAATGTTCCTCTCAACTTCGTGTTGAGCCGGCTTTCGGGTTCGATGCCTGTTTGTTTAACAGATGCCTAACGGCGAGGTATAATGTTCTTATCAACTTCGGGTTGAGCCGCCCTTCGAGTTCGATGCCTATTTGTTTAACAGATACCTCACGGCGAGGCCATATGTTCCTCTCAATTTTGTGTTGAGGCGGCCTTCGGATTCCATGCCTGTTTGTTTAACAGATACCTGACAGCGAGGTAAGATGTGCTTCTCAACTTCCGGTTGAGCCGGCCTTGTTTGTTTAACAGATGCCTGACAGTGAGGTCAGATGTTCTTCTCAACTTCGGGTTGAGCCGGCCTTCGGATTTGATGCCTGTTTGTTTAACAGATGCTTGACAGAGAAGTCAAATGTTCCTCTCAATTTCATGTTGAACCGACCTTCGGGTTCGATGCCTGTTTTTGTAACAGATGCCTGACGGCAAGGTCTAATATTCTTATCAACTTCGGGTTGGGCCACCCTTCGGGTTCGATGCCTGTTTCTTTAACAGATGCCTCACAGCGAGGTCATATGTTCCTCTTAACTTCGTGTTGAGCCGCCCTTCGGGTTCGATGCCTGTTTATTTAACTAATGCCTGATGGGGAGGTCAGATATTCCTCTCAACTTCAAGTTGAGCCGGCCTTCGGGTTCGATGCCTGTTTGTTTAACAGATGTTTGACGGCGAGGTCAGATTTTCTTCTCTACTACGGGTTGAGACGGCCTTCTGGTTTGATGCCTCTTTGTTTAACAGATGCTTGACGGCAAAGTCATATGTGCTTATCAACTTTCGATTGAGCCGGCCTTCGGGTTCGAGGCCTGTTTGTTTAATAGATGCCTGACAGCGAGGTCAGATATTCCTCTCGAATTCGTGTTGAGCCGGCCTTCGGGATCGATGCCTATTTATTTAATAGATTCCTGACAGCGAGGTCAGATGTTCTTCTCAACCTCGTGTTGAACCGGCCTCCGGGTTCGATGCCTGTTTGTTTAACAGATGCTTGACAGCGAGGTCAGATGTACTTCTCAACTTCGTGTTGAGCCGGCCTTCGGGTTCGATGCCTTTTTGTTTAACAGATAACTGACATTGAGGTCAGATGTTCTTCTCAACTTCGGATTGAGTCGGCCTTCAGATTCCACGCCTGTTTGTTTAACAGATGACTGACGATGAGGTCAGATGTTCTTCTCAACTTCAGGTTGAGCCGGCCTTCGGGTTCCACGCCTGTTTGTTTAACAGATGCCCGACGACGAGGTCATATGTTCTTATCAACATCAGGTTGAGCCGGCCTTTAGGTTCAATGCTTGTTTATTTAACAGATGCTTGGAGGCAAGGTCAGATGTTCATCTCAACTTCGGGTTGAGCCGGCCTTCGGGTTTGATGCCTGTTATTTTAACAGATGCCTGGCGGTGAGGTCAAATGTTCTTCTCAACTTCGGGTTGAGCCGGCCTTCGGGTTCGATGCCTTTTTGTTTAACAGATGCCTGACGGTGAGGTCAGATGTTCTTCTCAACTTCGGGTTGAGCCGACATTCGGATTTGGTACCTGTTTGTTTACTAGATGCTTGACAGTGAAGTCAAATGTTCCTCTCAACTTCATGTTGAGCCGACCTTTGGGTTCAATGCCTGTTTGTTTAACAGATGCCTGACGGCGAGGTTAGATGTTCTTCTCAACTTCGTGTTGTACCAGCCTTCGGGTTCGATGCCTCTTTGTTTAACTAATGCCTGATGGGGAGGTCAGATGTTCCTCTAAACTTCAAGTTGAGTCGGCCTTCGGGTTCGAGGCCTGTTTGTTTAATAGATGCCTGACAACGATGTCAGATGTTCCTCTCGACTTCGAGTTGAGCCGGCCTTCGGGAACGATGCCTGTTTGTTTAAAAGATTCCTATCAGTGAGGTCAGATGTTCTTCTCAACCTCGTGTTGAACCGGCCTCCGGGTTCGATGCCTGTTTGTTTAACAGATGCCTGACAGCAAGGTCAGATGTACTTCTCAACTTCGTGTTGAGCCGGCCTTCGGGTTCGATGCCTTTTTGTTTAACAGATAAATGACATCGAGGTCAGATGTTCTTCTCAACTTCGGATTGAGTCGGCCTTCAGATTCCACGCCTGTTTGTTTAACAGATGACTGACGATGAGGTCAGATGTTCTTCTCAACTTCAGGTTGAGCCGGCCTTCGGGTTCCACGCCTGTTTGTTTAACAGATGCCCGACGACGAGGTCATATGTTCTTATCAACATCAGGTTGAGCCGGCCTTTAGGTTCAATGCTTGTTTATTTAACAGATGCTTGGAGGCAAGGTCAGATGTTCATCTCAACTTCGGGTTGAGCCGGCCTTCGGGTTTGATGCCTGTTATTTTAACAGATGCCTGGCGGTGAGGTCAAATGTTCTTCTCAACTTCGGGTTGAGCCGGCCTTCGGGTTCGATGCCTTTTTGTTTAACAGATGCCTGACGGTGAGGTCAGATGTTCTTCTCAACTTCGGGTTGAGCCGACATTCGGATTTGGTACCTGTTTGTTTACTAGATGCTTGACAGTGAAGTCAAATGTTCCTCTCAACTTCATGTTGAGCCGACCTTTGGGTTCAATGCCTGTTTGTTTAACAGATGCCTGACGGCGAGGTTAGATGTTCTTCTCAACTTCGTGTTGTACCAGCCTTCGGGTTCGATGCCTCTTTGTTTAACTAATGCCTGATGGGGAGGTCATATGTTCCTCTAAACTTCAAGTTGAGTCGGCCTTCGGGTTCGAGGCCTGTTTGTTTAATAGATGCCTGACAACGATGTCAGATGTTCCTCTCGACTTCGAGTTGAGCCGGCCTTCGGGAACGATGCCTGTTTGTTTAAAAGATTCCTATCAGTGAGGTCAGATGTTCTTCTCAACCTCGTGTTGAACCGGCCTCCGGGTTCGATGCCTGTTTGTTTAACAGATGCCTGACAGCAAGGTCAGATGTACTTCTCAACTTCGTGTTGAGCCGGCCTTCGGGTTCGATGCCTTTTTGTTTAACAGATAAATGACATCGAGGTCAGATGTTCTTCTCAACTTCGGATTGAGTCGGCCTTCAGATTCCACGCCTGTTTGTTTAACAGATGACTGACGATGAGGTCAGATGTTCTTCTCAACTTCAGGTTGAGCCGGCCTTCGGGTTCCACGCCTGTTTGTTTAACAGATGCCTGACGACGAGGTCATATATTCTTCTCAACATCAGGTTGAGCCGACCTTTAGGTTCAATGCTTGTTTATTTAACAGATGCCCGGAGGCAAGGTAAGATGTTCATCTCAACTTCGGGTTGAGCCGGCCTTCGGGTTCGATTCCTGTTTGTTTAAGTGATGCGTATCAGCAAGGTCAGATGTTCTTCTCAACATCGGGTTGAGCCGGCCTTCGGGTTCGATGCCTGTTTGTTTAACAGATGCCTGACGGCAAGGTAAGATGTGCTTCTCAACTTCTGGTTGAGCCGACTTTGTTTGTTTAACAGATGCCTGTCAATGAGGTCAGATGTTCTTCTCAACTTCGGGTTGAGCCGGCCTTTGGATTTGATGCCTTTTTGTTTAACAGATGCTTGACAGTGAAGTCAAATGTTCCTCTCAACTTCATGTTGAGCCGACCTTCGGGTTCGATGACTATTTGTTTAATAGATGCTTGACGGCAAGGTCTAATGTTCTTATCAACTTCGGATTGAGCCACCCTTCGGGTTCGATGCCTGTTTGTTTAACAGATGCCTCACAGCGAGGTCATATGTTCCTCTCAACTTCGTGTTGAGCCGCTCTTCGGGTTCGATGCCTGTTTGTTTTACTAATGCCTGATGGGGAGGTCTGATGTTCCTCTCAACTTCTAGTTGAGCCGGCCTTCGGGTTCGATGCCTGTTTGTTTAACAGATGTTTGACGGCGAGGTCAGATTTTCTTCTCTACTAAGGGTTAAGACGGCCTTTGGGTTCGATGCCTCTTTGTTTAACAGATGCCTGACAACAAGGTCAAATGTGCTTATCAACTTTCGTTTGAGCCGGCCTTCGGGTTCGATGCTTGTTTTTTTTAACAGATGCCTGACGGTGAGGTCAAATATTCCTCTCATCTTCAGGTTGAGCCGGCCTTCGGATTTAATGCCTGTTTGTTTAACAGATGCTTGATAGTGAATTCAAATGTTCCTCTCAACATCATGTTGAGCCAACCTTCGGGTTCGAGGCCTGTTTGTTTAACAGACGCCTGACAGCAAGGTCAGATGTTCCTCTTAACTCCGTGTTGAGCCGGCCTTCGGGTTCGATGCCTGTTTGTTTAACAGATGCCTGACAGCGAGGTCAGATGTTCCTCTCGACTTCGTGTTGAGCCGGCCTTCGGGATCGATGCCTTTTTGTTTAATAGATTCCTGACAGCGAGGTCAGATGTTCTTCTAACCTTCGTGTTGAGCCAGCCTCCGGGTTCAATGCCTGTTTTTTTAACAGATGCCTGACAGCGAGGTCAGATGTTCTTCTCAACTTCAGGTTAAGCAGGTCTTCGGGTTCCACGCCTGTTTGTTTAACAGATGCCTGACGACGAAGTCATATGTTCTTCTCAACTACAGGTTGAGCCGGCCTTTAGGTTCAATGCTTGTTTGTTTAACAGATGCCTGGCACCGAGGTCAGATGTTCATCTCAACTTCGGGTTGAGCCGGCCTTCGGGTTCGATTCCTGTTTGTTTAACTGATGCCTAACAGCAAGGTCAGATGTTCTTCTCAATATCGGGTTAAGCCGGCCTTCAGGTTCGAGCCCTGTTTGTTTAACAGATCCCTGACGGCAAGGTCAGATATTCTTATGACTTCGTGTTGAGCCGGCCTTCGGGTTCGATGCCTGTTTGTTTAACAGATGCCCGACGGCGAGGTCAGATGTTCCTCTCAACTTTGTGTTGTTCCAGCCTCAGGGTTCGATTCCTGTTTGTTTAACAGATGCCTGACGGCGAGGCAAGATGTGCCTCTCAACTTCCGGTTGAGCCGACCTTATTTGTTTAACATATGCCTTATGGTGAGGTCAAATGTTCCTCTCAATTTCGGGTTGAGCCGGCCTTCGGATTTGATGCCTATTTGTTTAACAGATGCTTAACAGTGAAGTCAAATGTTCCTCTCAACTTCATATTAAGCCGACCTTCGGGTTTGATGCCTGTTTGTTTAATAGATGCCTAACAGCGAGGTCAGATGTTCCTTTCGACTTCGTGTTGAGCTGGCCTTCGGGATTGATGCCTGTTTGTTTAATAAATGTCTGACAGCACGGTCAGATGTTCTTCTCAACTTCGTGTTGAGTCGGCCTCCGGGTTCGATGCCTGTTTGTTTAACAGATGCTTGACAGCGAGGTCAGATGTACTTCTCAACTTCGTGTTGAGCCGACCTTCGGGTTCGATACTTTTTTGTTTAACAGATAACTGACATCGAGGTCAGATGTTCTTTTGAACTTCGGGTTGAGCCGGCCTTCGGCTTGCACGCCTGTTTGTTTAACAATTGCCTGACGACGAGGTCAGATGTTCTTCTCAACTTCAGGTTGATCCTACTTTTAGGTTCAATGCTTGTTTGTTTAACAGATGCCTGACAGCGAGGTCAGATGTTCATCTTAACTTCGGGTTGAGCCGGCCTTCGGGTTCGATTCCTGTTTGCTTAACTGATGCCTAACAGCGAGGTCAGATGTTCTTCTCAACATCGGGTTGAGCCGGCCTTCGGGTTTGATGCCTTTTTGTTTAACAGATCCTTGACGGCGAGGTCAAATATTCTTATGAACTTTGTGTTGAGCCGGCCTTCGGGTTCGAGGCCTGTTTGTTTAATAGATGCCTGACGGTGATGTCAGATGTTCCTCTCAACTTCGTGTTGTGCCAGCCTCAGGGTTCGAGGCCTCTTTGTTTAACAGATGCCTGACGGCGAGGCAAGATGTGCTTCTCAACTTCCGGTTGAGTCGGCCTTATTTGTTTAACTGATGCCTGACGGTGAGGTCAAATGTTCTTCTCAACTTCGGGTTGAGCCGACCTTCGGATTTGAAGCCTGTTTGTTTAACAGATGCTTGACAGTGAAGTCAAATGTTCCTCTCAACTTCATGTTGAACCGACCATCGGGTTCGATGCTTGTTTGTTTAATAGATGCCTGACAGCAAGGTCAGATGTTTCTCTCAACTTCGTGTTGAGCCGGCCTTCGGGTTCGATGCCTGTTTGTTTAACAAATGCTTGACAGCGAGGTCAGATGTTCCTTTCGACTTCCTGTTGAGCCGGCCTCCGGGATCGATGCCTGTTTGTTTAATAGATGCCTGACAGCGAGGTCAGATGTTCTTCTCAACTTCGTGTTAAGCCGGCCTCCGGGTTCGATGCCTGTTTGTTTAACATATGCCTAACAGCAAAGTCAAACGTACTTCTAAGCTTCGTTTTGAGCCGACCTACGGGTTCGATGCGTTTTTATTTAACAGATAATTGACATCGAGGTCAGATGTTCTTCTTAACTTCGGGTTGAGTCGGCTTTCAGATTCCACGCATGTTTGTTTAACAGATGCCTGACGATGAGGTCAGATGTTCTTCTCAACTTCAGGTTGAGCCGACCTTCGGGTTCTACCCCTGTTTGTTTAATAGATGCCTGACAATGAGGTTAGATGTTCTTCTCAACTTCAGGTTGAGCCGGCCTTTAGGTTCAATGCTTGTTTGTTTAACAGATGCCTGGCAGCGAGGTCAGATGTTCCTTTCGACTTCGTGTTGAGCCGGCCTTCGAGTTCGATTTCTGTTTGTTTAACTGATGCCTAACAGCAAAGTCAGATGTCCTTCTCAACCTCTGGTTGAGCCGGCCTCCGGGTTCGATGCTTGTTTTTTTAACAGATGCCTGACAGCGAGGTCAAATGTACTTCTAAACTTCGTGTTGAGCCGACCTTTGGGTTCGATGCCTTTTTATTTAACAGATAACTGACATCGAGGTCAGATGTTCTTCTCAACTTCGGGTTGAGCCGACTTTCGGATTCCACGCATGTTTGTTTAACAGATGCCTGAGAATGAGGTCAGATGTTCTTCTCAACTTCAGGTTGAGCCGGCCTTCGAGTTCCACGCCTTTTTGTTTAACAGATGCCTGACAATGAGGTCAGATGTTCTTCTCAACTTCAGGTTGAGCTGGCGTTTAGGTTCAATGCTTGTTGGTTTAACAGATGCCTGGTAGCGAGGTCAGATGTTCTTCTCAACTTCGGATTGAGCCGGCCTTCGAGTTCGATTTCTGTTTGTTTAACTGATGCCTAACAGCAAAGTCAGATGTGCTTCTCAACTTCGGGTTGAGCCGGCCATCAAATTCGCTGCCTGTTTGTTTAACAGATTCCTAACAGCGAGGTAAGATGTTCTTCTCAACATCGGGTTGAGCCGACCTTCGGGTTCGATGCCTGTTTGTTTAACAGATCCCTGACGGCGAGGTCAGATATTCTAATGAACTTCGTGTTGAGACGGCCTTCGGGTTCGATGCCTGTTTTTTTAACAGATGCCTGACGGCGAGGTCAGATGTTCCTCTCACCTTCGTGTTGTGCCAGCCTCAGGGTTCGATGCCTGTTTGTTTAACAGATGATTGACGGCGAGGTCAGATGTGCTTCTCAACTTCCGGTTGAGCCGGCCTTATTTGTTTAATCGATGCCTGACGATGAGGTCAAATGTTCTTCTCAACTTCGGGTTGTGCCAGCCTTCGGATTTGATACCTCTCAACTTCATGTTGTTCCTCTCATATTCATGTTGAGCCGACCTTTAGGTTCGATGTGTGTTTGTTTAACAGATGCCTGATGGAGAGGTCTAATGTTCTTTTCAACTTCGGGTTCGATGCCTGTTTGTTTAATAGATGCCTCACAACGAGGTCATATGTTCCTCTCAACTTCGTCTTGACTCGCCCTTCGGGTTCGATGACTGTTTGTTTAACTAATGCCTGATGGGGAGGTCAAATGTTCCTCTCAACATCAAGTTGAGTCGAACTTCGGGTTCGATGCCTGTTTGTTTAATAGATGTTTGACGAGGAGGTCAGATTTTCTTCTCTATTAAGGGTTGAGACGGCCTTCGGGTTCGATGCCTCTTTGTTTAACAGATGCCTGACGGTTAGGTCAGATGTTCTTATCAACTTCGGGTTGAGCCAGCCTTCAGATTTGATGCCTGTTTGTTTAATAGATGCTTGACAGTGAAGTCAAATATTCCTCTCAACTTCATGTTGATCCGACCTTCGGGTTCGATGCCTGTTTGTTTAACAGATGCCTGACAGCGATGTCAGATGTTCCTCTCAACTTCGTGTTGAGCCAGCCTTCAGGTTCGATGCCTGTTTGTTTAACAGATGCCTGACAGCGATGTCAGATGTTCTTCTCGACTTCGTGTTGAGCTGGCCTTCGGGATCGATGCCTGTTTGTTTAATAGATGCCTGACAGCGAGGTCAGATGTACTTCTCAACTTCGTGTTGAGCCGACCTCCGGGTTCGATACTTGTTTGTTTAACAGATGCCTGGCATCGAGGTCATATGTTCTTCTCAACTTCGGGTTGAGCCCGCCTTCGGATTCCATGCATGTTTGTTTAACAGATGCCTGACGATGAGGTCAGATGTTCTTCTCAACTTCAGGTTGAGCCTGCCTTCGGGTTCCACGCCTGTTTGTTTAGCAGATGCCTGACGAAGAGGTCAGATGTTCTTCTCAACTTCAGGTTATGTCGGCCTTTGGGTTCAATGCTTGTTTATTTAACAGATGCCTGGCGGCAAGGTCAGATGTTCTTTTCAACTTTGGGTTAAGCCGGCCTTCGGGTTCGATTCCTGTTTGTTTAATTGATGCCTAACAACAAGGTCAGATGTTCTTCTCAAACTCGGGTTGAGCCGGTTATCAAATTCGATGCCTGTTTGTTTAACAGATGCCTGACAGCAAGGTCAGATGTTCTTCTCAACTTCGGGTTTAGCCGGCCTTCGAGTTCGATGCATGTTTGTTTAACAGATCCCTGAAGGCAAGGTCAGATATTCTTATGAACTTCGTGTTGAGCCGGGATTCGGGTTCGATGCCATTTTGTTTAACAGATGCCTGACGGCGAGGTCAGATGTTCCTCTCAACTTTGTGTTGTGCAAGCCTCAGGGTTCGATACCTGTTTGTTTAACAGATTCCTGACGGAAAGGTTAGATGTATTTCTCAACTTCGCGTTAAGCCGGCCTTCGGGTTCGAAGCCTGTTTGTTTAACAGTTGCCTGACGGCGCGGTCAAATGTTCTTCTCAACTTCAGGTTGAGTCGGCCTTCGGGTTCGATGCCTATTTGTTTAACAAATTCCTGACAGCGAGGTCAGATGATCTTCTCAACTTTGGGTTGAGCCGACCTTCAGGTTCGATGCCTGACAGTGAGGTCAGATGTTCTTCTCAACTTTGGGTTGAGCCGGCCTCTAGGTTCGATGCCTGTTTGTTTAACAGATCCCTAACGGCGATGTCAGATGTACTTCTCAACTTTGTGTTGAGCCGGCCTCCGAGTTCGATGCCTGTTTGTTTATCAGATGCCTGACAGTGAGTTCATATGTACTTCTCAACTTCGTGTTGAGCCAGACTTCAGGTTCAATTCCTTTTTATTTAATAGATAACTGACATCGAAGTCAGATGTTCTTCTCAACTTCGGGATGAGCTGGCCTTCGGGTTCCACGCCTATGTGTTTAATAGATGCCTGACGACGATGTCAGATGTTCTTCTCAACTTCAGGTTAAGCCGGCCTTCGGGTTCCACGCCTGTTTGTTTAACAAATGTCTGACGACGAGGTCAGATGTTCTTCTCAACTTCAGGTTGAGCCGGCCTTCGGGATCAATGCTTGTTTGTTTAACAGATGCCTGGCGGCGAGGTCATATGTTCTTCTCAACTTCGGGATGAGCTGGCCTTCGGGTTCGATTCCTGTTTGTTTAACTGATGCATGACAGCAAGGTCTGATGTCCTTCTCAACCTCGGGTTGAGCCGACCATCAAATTTGATGCCTGTTTGTTTAACAGATGCCTGAGAGCGAGGTAAAATGTTCTTCTCAACTTCAGGTTGAGCCGGCCTTCGGGTTTCGATGCCTAGTTTTTTAAACAGATCCTTGACGACGAGGTCAGATATTCTTATGAACTTCGTGTTGAGCCGGCCTTCGGGTTCGATGCCTGTTTGTTTAACAGATGCCTGACGGCGAGGTCAGATGTTCCTCTCAACTTTGTGTTGTGCCAGCTTCAGGGTTCGATGCCTGTTTGTTTAACAGATGCCTAACAACAAGGTCAGATGAACTTCTGAGCTTCGTGTTAAGTCGGCCTTCAGGTTCGAAGCCTGTTTGTTTAACAGATGCCTGACGACGAGGTCAGATGTTCTTCTCAACTTCGGGTTGAGCCGGCCTTCGGGTTCGATGCCTGTTTGTTTAACAGTTGCCTGACGACGAGGTCAGATGTTCTTCTCAACTTCAGGTTGAACCGACCTTCAGGTTCGATGCCTGTTTATTTAACTGATGCTTGACGGTGAGGTCAAATGTTCTTCTCAACTTCGGGTTGTGCCGGCCTTCGGATTTGATACCTGTTTGTTTAACAGATGCTTGACAGTGAAGTCAGTTGTTCCTCTCAACTTCATGTTGAGCCGACCTTCGGGTTCGATGTGTGTTTGTTTAACAGATGCCTGAAGGCGAGGTCTAATGTTCTTATCAACTTCGGGTTGAGCCGCCCTTCGGGTTCGATGCCTGTTTGGTTAACAGATGCCTCACGGCGAGGTCATATGTTCCTCTCAACTTCGTGTTGACCCGCCCTTCGGGTTCGATGCCTGTTTGTTTAAATAATGCCTGATGGGGAGGTCAGATGTTCCTTTCAACTTCAAGTTGAGCCGACCTTCGGGTTCGATGCCTGTTTGTTTAATAGATGTTTGACGGCGAGGTCAGATTTTCTTCTCTACCAAGGGTTGAGACAGCCTTCGGGTTCGATGCCTCTTTGTTTAACAGATGCCTGACAGTGAGGTCAGATGTTCTTCTCAACTTCGGGTTGAGCCAGCCTTCGGATTTGATTCCTGTTTATTTAATAGATGCTTGACAGTGAAGTCAAATATTCCTCTCCGTGCAAACGGGCCGTCATATTTAGGCATCCACTTTCCCCGTGCATCTTTGTGAACTGGTAAAATCTTTTTGAGTACAAGTTCCCCTTCTTAGAATTCTCGGACACGAACTTTCTTGTCAAAAGCCCTCTTGATCCTTTTCTGATATAACTGACCATGACACATCGCAGACATGCGCTTCTCGTTGATAAGATTCAACTGATCAAACCTTTCTCTCACTCATTCTGCTTCTTCAAGCTTGGTCTCCATTATGACTCTCAAAGAAGGTATTTCGACCTCAATAGGAAGTACCGCATCCGTTCCATATACCAAAGAAAAAGGGGTTGCCCCTGTTGAAGTGCGGATGGACGTTCTGTACCCATGCAATGCAAATGGTAGCATCTCATGCCAATCTTTGTAAGTTTTCACCATCTTTTGCAAATTCTTTTTGATGTTTTTATTCGCAGCTTCTACAACTCCATTCATCTTGGGACGATAAGGAGAGGAATTGTGATGTTCAATTTTGAAGTCATCGCACAACTCTTTCATGACTTTGTTGTTCAAATTGGTGCCATTGTCCGTTATGATTCGGCTCGGAATTCCGTAACGACAGATAATCTCCTTCTTGATAAAACGGGCCACCACTTGTCGAGTAACATTAGTGTAGGATGCGGCTTCAACCCACTTTGTGAAATAATCAATAGCAACCAGAATAAATCGGTGTCCGTTAGAAGCTTTTGGCTCAATTTCCCCAATCATATCAATGCCCCACATAGAGAAAGGCCACAGTGATGACAATACATTTAGCAACATCGGAGGTACATGCATCTTGTCCGCATAAATCTGGCACTTGTGACATTTCCTGGCATATTGAATACAGTCAGTTTCCAAAGTCAACCAGTAATAACCAACCCTTAAAATCTTTTTAGACATAGCATATCCATTGGCATGAGTGCCAAATATTCCCTCATGAACATCTTGCATTAACAATTCTGCTTCTTGTCTGTCGACACATCTAAGCAGGATCATATCATGATTTCTTTTGTAAAGCACATCATTGCTGAGAAAGAACTTGGATGCTAATCGTCTCAGAGTTTTCTTGTCAAGTGACGTAGCATCTGCTGGATACTCTTGTTTTAACAGATAATTCTTGATGTCGTGGAACCAGGGCTTATCATTAGTTTCTTCTTCAACCATCTGACAGTAGGCAGGCTCGGTCTTACGTTCAATTCGGATGAGAGTGGCATCATTGACATCCCTGACTTTCCACATTGAGACTAACATGGCTAGGGCATCGGCGATGTGATTTTCAGACCTCGGAACATGCTTGAAGGTGATTTCATCAAAATACTCAATCATTTGAACAATGTAGGCTCTATAAGGGATCAGATTCTCATGTCTAGTTTCCCAGTCACCAGTAACTTGATAAATAACCAAAGTGGAATCTCCACTTACTTCAAGAAGTTTGATTTTGAGGTCGATAGCTGCTTCGAGGCCGAGAATGCATGCTTCATATTCGGCAATATTGTTCATGCAGTCAAAATCCAACCTGGCGGTGAATGGAGTGTAACCACCTTCCGGATCATTAAAACGGCGCCTACACCATGCCCACTGTAGTTGGAGGAACCATCAAACATCATTTTCCACCCAAGACCTGTCTGCGGACCCTCATCAATACCTGGCTCTTCACAATCTTTTACCAACATATTGTCCTCATCTGGGAAATCAAATTTGAGAGACTCATAATCTTCCACTGGTTGATCTGCAAGATATTCTGACAAAACACTACCCTTGATAGACTTCTGGGCTACATACTGGATGTCGTATTCTGATAATAACATATGCCAACGGGCGAGCCGTCCGGTCTAAGCAGGTTTCTCAAAAATATACTTTATCTGATCCATTTTTGAAATCAACAAAGTGGTATGACAAATTATGTATTTCCTCAAGCGTCTGGCAGCCCATGCTAAAGCACAACAAGTTTTCTCCAGAAGTGAATATCGGCTTTCACAATCAGTAAACTTCTTACTCAAATAATAAATAGCATGTTCTTTTCGTCCGGACTCGTCCTGCTGACCTAACACACAACCCATTGAATTCTCAAGCACTGTCAAATACATGAAGAGAGGTCTCCCCGGAATAGGAGGTATCAAGATCGGAGGTTCTTGTAGGTAACCCTTGATCTTATCAAACGCTTGCTGACAATCTGAATTCCAAACGACCGTCTGATCCTTGCGTAACAATTTGAAGATGGGCTCGCAAGTAGGGGTCATATTGGAAATAAATCTGGATATGTAGTTCAGTCTTCCAAGAAAACCTCTTACTTGCTTCTCAGTTTGTGGAGTTGACATATCTTGAATGGCTCGGACTTTATCTGGATCCACCTCAATCCCTCTGTGACTAACAATGAAACCGAGTAACTTCCCAGATCTTACCTCAAAGGTGCACTTAGTTGGATTCAGTCTCAACTGATATTTTCTGAGTCTCTTAAATAACTTCAAAAGATGTTCCAAATGGTCCTCCTCACTCTGAGATTTGGCTATCATGTCATCAATGTATACCTCTATCTCCTTGTGCATCATGTCATGAAATAAAGCCACCATGGCTCTTTGATAATTAGCACATGCGTTCTTCAGGCCGAAAGGCATAACTCTATAACAGTAAGTCCCCCACGGAGTAATGAAAGTAGTTTTTTCCATGTCATCGGGATCCATCTTAATCTAATTGTAACCGGAGAAACCATCCATAAATGAGAAAACTACAAAATGAGTCGTATTATCCACCAACGTATCAATATGCGGCAAAGGGAAATCATTCGTCGGAATGGCCTTGTTCAGGTCTCTATAATACACACACATTCTGACTTTCCCATCCTTTTTTGGTACAGGTACAATATTGGCCACCCATTCGGGGTATTTGGACACTACTAAGAAACCGGCGTCAATCTGCTTTTTTACTTCATCTCGAATCTTGAGAGCCATGTCAGGTCTTGTTCTTCGGAGCTTTTGTTTAACCGGTGGGCATTCTGGTCGAAGCGGTAATTTGTGAACCATTATGTCAGTGTCTAAACCCGACATATCTTAGTATGACCAAGCAAATACATCCACATACTCTTTCAGAAGCTTCTCTAGTTGCTGCTTGACTTCTGCCCCTAGGGCTGCCCCAATCTTGACTTCTTTCTTGTCTTCTTCGGTGCCAAGATTAATGACTTCTACCTGTTCTTTATAGGGTTGAAGCTCTGTGTACTCATAGTGTGCCCATTTTACCAGTTCATCAGGGATTTCAAAATCTTCGTCCTCATCTTCAACTTGGTATATTGGTGAATCAAAGTCAGGAGGGAATGCAAGGTCATAGGATTCAACGGGTTTTAGGACATCAATGCACGTTGGAATGGCTTAATTTGTTAAAACACACAAAGACAAATGCAGCACACAAAAGAGAAAATTGTTTTGGTTTTTTTAAGATTACCATTTTTCTTTTAAAATGAAAGCAAAAGCAGTAAAGGAAACAACACAAGGAAATTAACAAAATAATTTGTTTTTCATTGATTTTCTTGAAAGCACGGGGCCCTTACAAAACATTCCTATAGCCTTGGGCATGGCTATGGAGATTCAAAACAAAAACAAAAAAAGAAAGACAAACAAATTACTTTAACTCAGGAAAGACCATAGGAATCTCAATAGCTTCCCAGTTGCTCAAGGCAGATTCGCCATGATACACTAACTGTTCAAGGTCTTCATCTTCAAAATCTTCTTCCACAACACTAACTTGGAATCCTCCACTGATGAATACTTCTTGTATAGTCTTTGGGCGTCCTTTGTCATGTGTCGGTGCTTCATCATGAGTTGGTTTGTAACCCAACCCTTGGAGATCCATCTTTGGCTTCACTTCAATAACCTCTCCCCAACCTGCAGGAGTACCTTCTTCCATTGTAGACTTGATGCTCTGAGCGGATGCAAAAGATGGACCACTCTTAGCCACTGTTTCCTCTAACATCACTGCGTTAGCTATCTCGAGTGCCTGAAAGGAAGTTTCTAAGGCGCCTTCATCTGCCTCAATATACTTGAATGATGACAGATTGCTCACCATTAGGTCCTCTTCATCGTGTACAATCACCAACTTGTCATTCACAACAAATTTCATTCTTTGATGTAAAGTGGAAGTCACCGCCCCAGCTAAATGAATCCACGATCGCCCCAACAAACAACTATAAGCTGGGTTAATGTCCATGACTTGGAATGTAATATCGAACACATGAGGTCCTATCATGATTGGCAATTCTACCTCTCCAACAACTGTTCTTCTTGAACCGTCAAAAGCTTTTACAATCAATGACGTCGGTTTCATTTCTGCCCCTGCATATGCTAACTTCGCGAGCGACCTTGCGGGCAATACATTCAATGAGGATCCAGTGTCGACTAAAACTCGTGCCATTGAATCTTCTTGGCACCTGACAGATATGTGCAATGCACGGTTGTGATTATGTTCTTCTTTTGGCAACTCTGCATCACTAAAACTCAGGGTGTTACATGCAGTAATGTTGGCTATCACTGAGTCAAATTGTTCGAGAGTTATATCTTTTGTCACATGTGCCTGCTTCAATACTTTTTGCAGAGCTTCTCTGTGGGCTGAAGAGTTCATCAAGAGAGACAAGATCGATATCTTCGATGGGGTTTGGTGAAGCTGATCAATAACCCTGTAATCACTTTTTCGACTAATCCTTAAGAATTCCTCGTCGTCTCCCTCAGTACTTGGTACCTTTTTTTCTTTTGTCGCCGCAGGTGTGACCTCTTTTGGAACGACTACTGTTATCTTTGGCTGATAGATTCGACCACTACGGGTCATTTTGCTTGTACCTGCAATGTTTGTCACGTCCACTTGGTCGTCTTTCATTGTCTCTTTCTGAATAACCCTCTCAGATCCTCGGTCTATCACAGTCATGTCATATTTCCATGGAACAACCTTCGTGCTTTCAAAAGGAAATGGTCTTGGTTTCTGAATAATAACTGGTCGAGGTTGATTGATAGCCGATTTGCTGAAAACAGGCTTCACACTTTTGTTGGTCATTTTGAACACCGGAACTTTCTCACCTTTCTTTGGTAAATTAAAAACAGGCTCAATTACCGAAACTTCTTCTTTCCTCACCTTACTACGCACTTGCAATAATCCATCATCAATCAATCTTTGTATATCTCCTCGTACCACATCACACCCTCTAGAATCAATAGAACATTCTTCACAATCATTATGGGTACCTTCTATCAATCCTACTTTCAACAGCTTCTCGTGAAGTAACTTTACCGGAGTCTTGATCTCTGACACACCTTGGACTATCTTTTCATCTAAAACTTCTTCTACAACATTAACCCCTCCATGATTCGGCAATGGATTGCTTTTAACATTTGGGGGTACATCATCAAAAGATAAGATCTTCTTTTCTATCAACTCCCTGACAAGATGTTTAAGTCAAGACATCCTTCTAAATCATGACCGGCAGCGCCTTCGTGAAAGGCACAATGACCATTTGGATTATAGTGAGGAGATGTAGTGTCTGGATTTAACGGTCGTGTTGTTACTAATCCTTGCTGCACCAAAGAGGGGTACAACTCTGTGTAAGTCATCGGTATCTGAGGAAGTGGCGGTTTTGTTGTTGGTCTCCGATTCTGGTAGTTCTGTCTGGGTGCCTGAGCTCTAGGCTGATGATGTTGTTGATAGGGTGGAGCGTTGGGAGCTCGTTGATACCCTTGTTAAATTGGCTGATATACAGGTGTTGGCACTGCCTGATAGCTGGGAATAGGATGATTGAAAGCCGGAGTTACAGCTGCCACATATGGTTGTTGGGTATACTGCAACGGATACATTGGTCATTGTTGCTGGGATTGCTGAACATAACTTGCTTGAGGCTGCTGAACAAAGCCTTGCTGAGGTTGTTGAACATAAGTTTGCTGATACTGTTGGTAAGGCGGTCTCCAGGTGCGACTCTTTCTTCCCACGGTTACTGCATTTGTCTCCCCTTCCTTCTTTTTATGAAAATTACTGCTGAACTTCTTGACATTGTTGTTACCAGAACTGCTGGAACCACTAGCCACCTTTCCATTCTTCATTCCTAACTCCACTCTCACCCCCACTGCAACTATATCAGAAAAATTTGCGGTTACACTACTGATCATCTTCTCATAAAACTCTGGTCTTACTGTATCGACGAACCAATCTGTCAACTCTTTTTCACTCAAAGGAGGTTCCACCTGAGAGGCAGTTTCCCTCCACCTTTGTGCATATTCTTTGAAAGATTCCAAACTCTTTTGCGACATACTCAGTAACTGTCTTCTATCAGGGGATAAATCCATGTTGTACTTGTAATGTTTTACGAAAGCATCAGCCAGGTCTTGGAAACTGTGAATACGAGACTGATCCAGACCCAAATACCATTTAGAAGGAGCTCCTTTCAAACTATTCTGGAAACAGTGAATCATCAACTTGTCATCTTCTACATGAGCGGCCATTCTTCGGTAATATATAATCAGATGCGTCCGAGGACAAGTAGCACCAGAATACTGATCAAAATTGGGAACTTTGAATTTTGGCGGAATTACCAATCCAGACACTAAGCACATATCTCTGGCATCAGTACCAAAGATGTCATTCCCTTCCATTGCTATGACTTTCCTGCCTATAGTCTCTACACTTTCTTTCAACTTATCATGTCGTCCACTCTCCTCTTCATACCCATCAAGACCTTCGTACACTTGTGGAGGATTATGAAAGGCAGGGCGCGCTTGAATCTGAACAGATGGCTGAGTGTAAGTAGGGATAGCTTGAGGAACTTCTACCCCTAGGGGAACTGCTTGTTGACTGACTGCTGGTGGAGGTACAAAGCCAGGCGGTAACCCATATGGTGGAACATTTGCAACAGTGACTGCCGTTGGGATCGGCTCTACAGCTATGCCCGTGATTTCAGAAACAACAGTGGCTTGAGTGTCCATCTTTGCACGAATGACTTGTAGGGCTTCCATGATCTTCCCCATGCCTCCTCGTAGCTCTCCAAGTTCATTATCAATCCTGTCCACATCCAAATTTTGTCCTTCCATTCTTAGGCGAGCTTGGGCTCGGGTATCGTATCGGTGTTGAGGATTCAATGTGATTCTCTCTCTCTCTGGAGACAAGACAGCGAGATGAGACACAACACAAGAATATGCACATGCAATGCTTATGAAATGAAAAATGCAACAATGCAAAATTAATCATTCAAGGAATCCAAAGAAATATTTGCAAAAATTATAATAATGGGGAAATAAAGCAAACTCAAAGTCTTCATAGATTAATGATTGAGAGTTTTACAACAACAATTCTGAAACTGAAATACAAGTCTTCAATACAGATACATGATGAAATAAAACAGAAAACAAAAGGATCTTAGATCTTCTGGTTGGATGGCCCTTCGTCTTCTGGCTGATTTCTCTTTTGACGGATCAACTCTTGAAGCTCTTCCTTCTCTTGCATAACCCTGAAATACTTATCCCTCCAAGCCTTTCCTTCTTTTTCAGCTTTTGCCAAAGCAGCCTTCAATTCTTCTACGAGAATAGGTTTGGGCGAGTCAGGCTCGAAGCGAGTATAGAACATCTTCAATGCTGCTTCCCTTACCCATGATAAGTAAGATTCTGAAACAGTGGTGTCATGGTAACCTAGGGCAGTTACTCCTCTTGTGTGGACATGACGCCAAGCATACACAATCTGAGCCCTGTAAGCGGGATTCTTCCCCTCTTCAATGTAGAAGCTTCTCAAAAAGTCTGGGTCTGGTTCACTCTCCATCGGGTGCCCCAACTGCCGATGAGCTAAAATAGGATTATAGCTGATCCAACCATTAATGCTGATGAGTGGTACATTCGGGAAATCCCCACAACTTTAGATCATGGCAATCCCCCCATACATAGGGTCATACCACTTAATATCTGAGTGTTTGAGTAACAACAGCTTTTCAATCCATGAGAGCCCATTTTGCTTATCCCAGAGGGCTGGAATTCTTGGCAAGTGCGAAATAAACCACTTGTGCAAGAGAACGGTGCAACATTCAATCTGACCAACTCCATAACAGTTCCTACGGTGGATGGAAAAGTACACATCAGCCAACAAAGTAGGTACAAGGTTCTTGATTAAGAAAAGGTTGATTGCATTTGCGTCCACAAAATCATTAGCAGTCGGGAACAGGAACAGTCCGTAGATTAGTAAAACCATGATGGCCTCAAATGCTTCAGAATTTTTCGACAAGGCATAGCTTTGAGCTTTTTCATACAGGAACATAGCCAGAAATCCATACAACCCTCCCTTAGCAATCATGTGAGATCGTACTTCGTCCACCTCCAAATACACGGCCTCTGCAACTGCTCTTTCATTAGGAGTCTCTTCTCTTCCAAAAAATGGTCTAGGAGTGACTCCTACTCCCATCAGGGCAGAATATTCTTCCAAGGTTGGCAGCAACTGATAATCTGGAAATGTGAAACAGTGATAGGTTGAATCATAGTACAGCACGAGTGCGGACAACATCTCTTCATATACTTGAACTTCTAGCAAAGACAACATATTCCCATACTTCTCTCTGAATGCCTCGGGGTCTTCTACTAAGCTTCCCAGTTTCTTCAAGTTCTCAAATTTTGGGCTTCGGAACACAATCTCTGCTTTCTTTCCAGAATCCATCTTATAATATCTACAAAATAATCTTTAATTCCTTGAATGATTAATTAATGAGAATGCAAATGCAAAGGTTTCATGGAACTCAGATTTTGTAAACATCAAAACATCATTTCATTTCATTGATTTTTATTTTAAGTCTTGAATTACAAAATAGTACATCTTACAAAAAGTCCTAAACATAGAGCTAACGATATTTTAACAAAAGTCCTCTCTTGCTTTGATCTTATTGAGTTCTTCTTCTATCCGCGTCTTCTCAAGAATGAGCTTGTCCACCATTAACATCCATGGAGTTGACTGATGGCTGGAATAAAATAAATCTTCATGCGCCTTGCTCTTCTTACAAACAATCATTTCTTCATCCTTCAACTGAAGTTGTCTACGGAGTTCATTATTTTCTTCCACGGCCACTTGGTACTTGTATCTCCAGGCTACTTCAGTTTGTTGTGATTTTCTCAAAGCAGTCTTCAACTTCTCCTCTTTAGACATAAAGATCAATGGGGGTTCCTCCTTCAAAACCATGGGTTCCTGCTGAGGATAAGACATCTTCAGCTAAATAGCTCTCTTTCGGACCCATTGGAGATAAGGCTGGAGAGAGATGCAATTAGGTTTCCCTAAGTCTTCCTTTCCTTTCTTATGCACATGACCCCAAGCTTTTAGGATCTCTTTTCTTAATTCTGATTCTCCCTTAAAGAAAATATTCTCCACATGAGCGCTATTAGGTTTGTCTTTCAAAGGATATCCAAGCTGTCGGCGAGCGAGAACAGGGTTGTAACTGATTCCTCCATTTGTACCAAGAAGAGGTACATTACCAAAACTTCCACAACTGTCAATGATCTTTATCACATCGTAATTATGGCTGTACCAATCAATATCAGAGTGAGTAAGAGCCATAACCTTCTTAGACCACCACCCTTCCCTCCAAAAAGCATGAGCCTTAGGTAAGTGAGAAATAAACCACTTGTATAGTAAAGGGACACATCAGGTAACCATTCCTCCTTTGTGAAAATTCCTCAGATGAACAGAATGATAGGCGTCAGCTAGTAAAGTAGGCACGGGGTTTTTCTTCAAGAAAATCTTAATGGCGTTGAGATCCACAAAATTATCAAAACTTGGGAACAAGAAGATCCCATAAATGAGAAAGGCAAAGATGGCCTCGAATGCATCCATACTCAAATGATCAGCGTAGTATTCGGCTTTCCCAACCAAGAACTCTGCAGTCAAACCAAAGATTCCTCCTTTAGTAGCCATATTTTTCTGAATATCCACCAATCCCAAACGTGTAGCTTTAGCAATTTCTTCCTCCTTAGGGTCCTTTTCCATGACTGGGAAAGGAGACTTATCAAGAATGGGTAACCCAACCAAGCAAGAATATTCCTCAAGTGTAGGTACCAACTGATAATCAGGAAAAGTGAAACAATGGTAGAGCGGATCATAAAACTGGAGAAGTGTGGAGAGAAGTCCCATATCCATCTTCTTCTTTACCCTCAACAATGACAATAAGTTCCCATACCTGCTTTTGAATCCTTCTAGATCTGTTCTCAAAGTGCTCAACCTCTCTATGTCATCCAAGTTAAGACTTTTGTAAGTGTACTTCATAGTTTTCTTTTTTCCACTATCCATGATGATCCTAATGTTTACACAAAAAAAAGCCTCTAAAAAAACAAGGCCGGCTCAATCTGAAGTTGAGAAGCACATCTTACCTCGCCATCAGATATCTGTTAAACAAACAGGCATCGAATCCGAAGGCCGCCTCAACACGAAATTGAGAGGAACATATGACCTCGCCGTGAGGCATCTGTTAAACAAACAGGCATCGAACCCGAAGGGCGGCTCAACCCGAAGTTGATAAGAACATTATACCTCGCCGTCAGGCATCTGTTAAAAAAAACAGGCATCGAACCCGAAGGCCGGCTCAACACGAAGTTGAGAGGAACATTTGACCTCGCCGTTAGGCATCTGTTAAAATAACAGGCATCGAACCCGAAGGCCGACTCAACCCGAAGTTGAGAAGAACATCTGAGCTCACCATCAGGAATCTATTAAACAAACAGGCATCAAACCCGAAGGCCGTCTCAACCCTTAGTTGAGAAGAAAATTTGAACTCGCCGTCAAACATCTGTTAAACAAACAGGTATCGAACCCGAAGGCGGCTCAAATTGAAGTTGAGAGGAACATCTGACCTCTCCATCAGGCATTAGTTAAACAAACTGGCATCGAACCCGAAGTCTGGCACAACACGAAGTTGAGAAGAACATCTGACCTCGACGTCAAGCATCTGTTAAACAAACAGGCATCGAACCCGAAGACCAGCTCAACATGAAGTTGAGAGGAACATTTGACTTCACAGTCAAGCATATGTTAAACAAACAGGCATCATATCCGAAGGCCAGCTCAACCCGAAGTTGAGAAGAACATCTGACCTCACCGTTAGGCATCTGTTAAACAAACAGGCATCGAACCCGAAGGGTGGCTAAACCCAAAGTTGATAAGAACATTAGACCTCACCGTCAGGCATCTGTTAGACAAACAGGCATCGAACCCGAAGGCCGGCTCAACCCAAAGTTGAGAAGAACATTTGCCTCGCCGTCAGGCATCTGTTAAAATAACAGGCATCGAACCCGAAGGCCGGCTCAACCCGAAGTTGAGAAGAACATCTGACCTCGCCGTCAGGCATCTGTTAAACAAACTGGCATCAAACCCGAAGGCCGTCTCAACCCTTAGTTAAGAAGAACATTTGACCTCACCGTCAAACATCTGTTAAACAAACAGGCATCGAACCCGAAGGCCGGCTTAACACAAAGTTGAGAGGAACATCTGACCTCACCGTCAGGCATCTGTTAAACAAACAGACATCGAACCCTAAGGTCTGCTCAACATGAAGTTAAGAGGAAGATTTGACTTCACTGTCAAGCATCTGTTAAACAAACATGCATCAAATCTGAATGTCGGCTCAACCCGAAGTTGAGAAGAACATATCACCTCACTGTTAGGCATCTTTTAAACAAACAGGCATCGAACCTGAATGGCGGCTCAACCCGAAGTTGTTAACAAAATTAGACCTCGCCGTCAGGCTTCTGTTAAAAAATAGGCATCGAATCTGAAGGCCGACTCAACCCGAAGTTGAGTAGAACATCTGACCTCGCCGTCAGGCATCTGTTAAATAAACAGGAATCGAACCCGAATGCCGTCTCAATCCTTAATTGAGAAGAAAATATGACCTCGCCGTCAAACATTTGTTAAACAAACAGGTATCGAACCCGAAGGCGGCTCAAATTAAAGTTGAGAGGAACATCTGACCTCCCCATCAGGCATTAGTTAAACAAACAGGCATCGAACCCAAAGTCTGGCACAACACGAAGTTGAGAAGAACATCTGACCTAGCCATCAAGCATCTATTAAACAAACAGGCATCGATTCCGAAGGCCGGCTCAACACGAAGTTGAAAGGAATATCTGACCTCGACGTCAGGCATCTGTTAAAAAAACAGGCATCGAACCCGAAGGTCAGCTCAACATGAAGTTGAGAGGAACATTTGACTTCACAATCAAGCATATGTTAAACAAACAGGCATCAAATCCGAAGGCCGGCTGAACCCGAAGTTGAGAAGAACATCTGACCTCACCGTTAGGCATCTATTAAACAAACAGGCATCGAACCCGAAGGGCGGCTCAACCCGAAGTTGATAAGAACATTAGACCTCACCGTGAGGCATCTGTTAAACAAATAGGCATCGAACCCGAAGGTCGGCTCAACCCAAAGTTGAGAAGAACATTTGACATCGCCGTCAGGCATCTGTTAAAATAACAGGCATCGAACTCGAAGGCCGGCTCAACCCGAAGTTGAGAAGAACATCTGACCTCGTCGTCAGGCATCTGTTAAACAAACTGGCATCAAACCTGAAGGCCGTCTCAACCCTTAGTTGAGAAGAACATTTGACCTCGCCGCCAAACATCTGTTAAACAAACAGGCATCGAACTCGAAGGCCGGCTTAACACGAAGTTGAGAGGAACATCTGACCTCGCTGTCAGGCATCAGTTAAACAAACAAGCATCGAACCCTAAGGTCGGCTCAACATGAAGTTGAGAGGAACATTTGACTTCACTGTCAAGCATCTGTTTAACAAACAAGCATCAAATCCGAATACCGGCTCAACCCGAAGTTGAGAAGAACATCTGACCTCACCGTTAGGCATCTTTTAAACAAACATGCATTGAACCCGAAGGATGGCTCAACATGAAGTTGAGAGGAACATTTGACTTCACTGTCAAGCATCTGTTAAACAAACAGGCATCAAATCTGAAGGCCGAGTCAACCTGAAGTTGAGAAGAACATTTGACCTCACCGTCAGGTATCTGTTAAACAAACAGGCATCGAACCCAAAGGGCGGGAACCATGGCTTGCCGTCGGCGGCATCCTCGATTGCAAAGACAAATGTCGGTCTATCAAGACGCGAAAGCACAATTCTTGGAGCCTCATTCCAAAAATTGACTTTATACATTGAAGCCAGCGTGGCTAAGGCATCAGCCATTTGATTTTCAGCCCTGGGTACATGATGGAGCTCCACTCGATCGAAGAACGGAAGCAGCCTCCTGGCATAATTCATGTACGACACCAAATTTAATTGACAAGTCTCCCACTCCCCTTTAATTTGGTTGATCACAAGCACTGAGTCACCATATACGTCTAGATTCTTGATTCTCAAATCAATCGCCTCTTCTAGACCCATGATGCATGCTTCGTACTCCGCCTCATTGTTGGTGACTGGAAACGTCAGTCTTGCATTGAACGGGATATGGGATCCGTGGGGAGTCGTGATGATAGCCCCGATACCACTTCCATAGGAATTAACCGCTCCATCGAATATCAACTTCCACTGGGATTTCCTATCTGGCCCCTCGTCGGGCAACGACTCATTGCAATCCTTCGCTTTGAGAAACATAATATCCTCGTCAGGGAATTCGAACTTCATCGGCTGGTAGTCCTCGATCGGCTGCTCGGCAAGGTAATCAGACAATACGCTTCCCTTAATGGCCTTCTGGGAGACGTACTGAATATCATATTCCGTTAACACCATTTGCCATCTGGCAATCCTGCCCGAAAGAGCTTGCTTCTCGAAGACGTACTTGATCGGATCCATCTTCGAAATTAGCATAGTGGTGTGATTGAGCATGTACTGTCGTAAACGTTTGGCAGCCCAGGCTAGTGCACAACACGTCTTCTCCAGCATCGAGTATCGAGATTCTCACTCAATGAACTTTTTACTCAAATAGTAAATGGCATGCTCTTTTCTGCCTGTCTCGTCGTGCTGACCGAGAACACACCCCATACTATTCTCCAGAACCGTCAGGTACATGATTAAAGGCCGTCCAGCCACTGGGGGTATCAAGATTGGAGGTTCTTGAAGATACTGCTTTATCTTGTCGAATGCCTTCTGGAAATCTTCATTCCAAGTAATTGCCTGATCTTTCTTTAAAAGCTTGAACATTGGTTCACAAGTGGCCGTGAGCTGAGAGATAAACCTTGCAATGTAGTTTATTCGGCCCAAGAAACCACGAACTTCTTTTTCTATTTTCGGCGCTGGCATTTCTTGAATGGCTTTTATTTTCGCAGGATCAACCTCGATCCCTCGTTCGCTAACGATAAACCCCAGTAACTTTCCGGACCGCACTCCGAAAGTGCATTTGTTAGGATTCAGCCTTAACCTGAATTTCCTAAGCCTCTCAAAAAGCTTCAATAAGTTGACCAGATGCTCTTCCTCCGTTTGGGACTTTGCAATCATGTCATCAACATAAACCTCGATCTCATGATGAATCATATCATGAAACAAAGTTACCATTGCTCGCTGGTAAGTGGCCCCCGCGTTCTTCAGACCGAAGGGCATTACCTTATAGCAAAATGTTCCCCAGGGGGTGATAAACGTCGTTTTCTCCATGTCCTCCGGTGCCATCTTGATCTGATTGTAACCGGAGAAGCCATCCATGAACGAAAACACGGAAAACTGGGTTGTGTTTTCGACCAACACATCGATATGAGGCAATGGGAAATCATCTTTAGGGCTCGCCCTATTCAAATTCCGATAATCGACGCACATGCGTACCTTACCGTCCTTCTTCGGTACAGGCACTATGTTGGCGACCCACGGAGGGTAAGTGGTGACCGCTAAGAAGCCAGCATCAAGCTGTTTCTGCACTTCTTCCTTGATCTTAACGGCCATGTCTGGTCTCGTCCTCCTAAGCTTCTGCTTAACGGGAGGGCAATCTTCTCGTAGCGGCAAGTGGTGGACCACGATGTCCGTGTCAAGTCCGGGCATATCTTCGTATGACCAAGTAAAGACGTCACTATACTCTCGAAGCATCTCGACCAGTCTCTGCTTGACATCACTCTGCAATGCAGCCCCTATCCTGACATTTCTGACAAGCTCTTCAGAACCCAGGTTTACGATCTCGATTTCCTTCTCATGAGGCAGAATAACCTTTTCTTCTTGTTTCAACAAGCGGGCCAACTCTTCAGGAAGGTCTTCGTCTTCATCAATCTCTTCTTCGGCTTGATAGATCGGGAAATCAAAGTCGAAGTGAGTCGTAGAAGGTCCAGAGTCGATGTCATCTGTTATGTGGATCCTGCAATAACAAGGGTTAAGTTTAAAACAAGAATACGCAGGTTAGCACAAACCCCGTTGCCATTTTACTGTTTTTCAAAACAAATATAAAACAGGAATAACAGAGAACACAATATTTGAATACGAAGAAAACGCCTTTGATTTATTAACAAAATGCATGTACATAATCCAACAAGGCCCTGACAATAAAACCGCTATGCCCCGGGTAGGACATAGGGTTGTACAATGATTGTAAAAACTAAATCATTACTCTTCACTTGTCAGCTGGATGATATCCTTGATGGTCCAATTGTTGAGGCGCTCGCCCGGCTTGCTTGGCTGAATCCAAGAGTCGAGATCACAATCGCTATCCCCGCTGTCTTCAGACGCCGTGTTGATGCTTTCGAAGATCACTCCGCCACTGGTAAATAGGATCGGCCCCTTACCCCGTGACGCACTGCTAGACGAAGAAGAAGAAGCTTCAGCTTCAGGAGAATACCCCAATCCAAACTTATCCTGCTTGTTTGGTATCTCCAAAATATGCCCCCAGCCTAGGGTGGATCCGGCTTCGACGACGGCCCGAGCTTCTTTGAATGAGGAGAGATTCATCTCTGGCTTCTCTGTGACGACAGGAGCTACCTCTTTCACCTTGACGGCTTCAAACGCTTGGCAGAGAGTTTCATGGATTTTGCCATCCATTTCCACATACTTAAAGGACGACAAATGGCTCACCATTATGTCCTCCTCACCGCACACGGTTACTATGCTTCCCCCAACAGCATATTTGAGCTTTTGGTGCAACGTGGAGGTCACGGCACCAGCAGCATGGATCCATGGCCGGCCCAAGAGGCAACTGTATGCAGGCATGATGTCCATGATATAAAAGACCGTGTCGAACGTTTCCGGACCGACTTGGATCGGCAGGGTCAACTCTCCGAAAACGTGGCACTTAGTTCCATCAAACGCTTTCACAACCAGATCACTGGGTGTGCAAAGCAATCCACGAGTGTCTAACTTCATTAATGCCTTCTTCGGAAGAACATTCAGTGATGAACCCGTGTCCACCAGGACGTGCGACATGATTGTGCCTCTGCACTCTATCGAGATGTGCAAGGCGCTGTTGTGATCTCTCCCTTTAGGAGTCAGCTCTAAATCTGTGAAACCTAGCCCGTTTCCAGCATTAACATGGGCTACCACCTCTTCTAGCTGATTCACGGATATCTCTTGCGGTACGTAGGCAGCGTTCAATACCTTCAGCAACGCATTGTGGTGCGCCTCAGAACACAGCAACAAGTTGAGAATAGAAATCTTCGACGGCGTCTGATAGAGATGGTCTACAATCTTGTAGTTTCTCTTTTTGATTAACCACATAAACTCCTCGGCATCTTTGACCAGCAAATCCTTCTCTACCCCACACGGGGCTTCTTCGACGACTTTGCTTTTACCCTTATCAGCCGCATCAGCTCTGACCATTTTATCTGCCACGACCTCTGGCGGTGCAAACACTCTTCCGCTACGGGTAATACCACTGATTCCTGCGAGATTCTCCACAGTCGACCCATACGGCTCCAGCTCTAACCTCTGACCGTTGCAATAGACTTTAGCTCCATAATGCCACGGAACGGCGTTAGTGCTCTCGAATGGTATCGGCCCAGCTTTGGTAATAGTGATTGTGGGCGGTCGGGGCGCAGAAATAGTTATTGGTTGGCGAGGAATGGTGATGGTGGCGACTTCATCGGCCTGCTTCAACACTACCTCTCCTGATACACTTTCAGCCCTCCGGCTGAACTGCAAAATACCCTCAGTCATCAGACTTTGGATTCCTTCTACCAGCTGCTCACATCCATCGGAATGTGTAGCACAGTCCATGCATAACTCTCCGCATCCTGGAAAGAACCCTCTTTTCAGCAACTTAGCTTTGACGAAGCTAAGTGGCATCCTGAGATCTTTGACATCAGTCAACAGATCTGCACTCTCTTCTTCGATAATGGCGTTCACTCCGCCTCCCCTATGATTAGGCATAGGATTCTTTGTGACATTGGGCACATTATCAGAAAAGTTAATAATCTTGGCATCTACCAGGTCCTGCACCTTGTGCTTAAAGGCTTTGCAGTTCTAGATTGTGTGGCCTGGCGCCCCTGTATGGAAATCGCAAGTGGCATTTGCGTCGTACCCTGGTGGAGGTGCCCCTGTCAAGGGAGCCATCGTCCTCTTCTGAACCAACTGAAGCTGAAGCAAAGTCTGCAAGAGTTGCGCATACGACATGGGCGGTGCCTCGAAGTGACGGTTTGTCAAAGGTGCCCGATTCTGGTACTTTCTATATCCCTGTTGATTCGGTTGCTGCTGCTGCTGCTGCTGAGCTGTTGGGATATTTATACTGGCTATCTGCTGCTGAGGGCCCTTGCCCTTTCTCCGAGCGTTGGTCACAGCGCTCGCATCTCCTTCTCGTCGTTTACCAGCATAAGGTTTCTTTCCACCTCCTCCAGCTGAGGAGGACTCACCTTGGATTTTCCCGATCTTGATACCATTCTTGACGTGCTCGCCCATGGTAATGAGAGCTGAGAACGTCCCCGACATACCGCTGACTAACTTTTCATAGTAAACCCCTGGGAGGGTAGCTACAAACATCTGCACGAGCTCGCGCTCAACCATCGGCGGTTGAACCCGAGCAGCCAACTCACACCACCGCTGGGCGTACTCCTTAAATCCTTCATTATTCCTCTGCGAAAGGTTCTGGAGCTGAACTCGGTTCGGGGCCAAGTCGCTGTTGTACTGATAGTGGTGGACAAACGCTTCAGCGAGATCCTTCCATGTGCGTACGCTAGTGGGCTCTAGACCCATGTACCACTCGAGGGATGGCCCAGAAAGACTATCTTTGAAGAAGTGCATCAGCAACTTCTCGTCTTCGGAATAGGCAGACATCTTTCTATAGTACGATCGCAGGTGGACACGAGGGCAAGTGGTGCCCTTATATTTCTCAAAGTCAGGCACCATGAACTTAGGAGGTACCTTGAAATCAACGATTAACCCCAGCTTGGACATATCAACGCCCAAAGTATTCTGATTCTCAATGTCTCTCATTTTATCTTCAAGTGCTTTGAACCTGAGCCGCGCTTCAGCATTCAGCTCCCCTTCCGCACCTCTTTGAGAAAACACATCATCCTGATGATCCTCAAGCCACGGTTGAGGCACCAACAGGTTCCCGACGCCAGCATTGCCGTTGACCGGCCCGATGTTTACATTAGTTCCCAGACTCCCATTGCCGACGCCCATCGTATTAAGTCTGATATTGGCCATCACATTGCCATTAGCACTACCGTTGCCCCCGGCCACGGGGACACCATTCTGCGGAGTATCCACTGGTGGAGGAGTAGGCACAGCCCCGCCATGAAGTATGTCGTTACTATCAACCCAGGAGATCAAAGGCTGAACCAAAGTTCAGAGCTGGTCCTGACCATTGGCGACCACCTGCATAAGTTCCATAAAGCGATCCATCCTTTCGCGGAGCTCCTGGACATCTGTCTGCACTTGATCCATGATCCTGGTCTGATTAGCTCGAGTTGAATAACAGTGAATTAGTCTCTAATCAATCCTGGAGTCACCAGAAACAGCCTGGAACCTGTGAACCTGAAAAAACCTGTAAACACTAAAGGTTAGGAAAAACAACAAAATGTACGCCATGCAAATGCTTCATGCAGATGCATGCGTGTGTCTGTGTGTTTGGGAGATTTCCCCCGATCCTAGTGCCTGAGTGCCAGTGCTGATAATAATAATAAGAAGAAGTCTGAGCCTAATCATGGAAACATCAATCTCATATATAATGGAAAGCCTATCAAGGCAGTACATAGCATCAGCGAGTACAAGACAAATCAACAGCGTGACCTCAGCCAACAAGCCTGGTGATGGTCAGCATACAACAAAGATCAAAACAAAAGGAATACAACTAGTCAAGTACGGCCACGGGCGCGATACTCTGCTAATAACTCCTTCGTCTCTGGATGATCTGGCAAAGTGAGCAACCCCTCGACGAGTAGTTCCCTCTGCACAATGGTATACTGAAGTCCTTCGATCGAACCTTCCCATGCTCCTTCGCCGAAGCAATCTTCTAATTTCCGCTTTTTGGACTCAAACGTCAGCTGGCGCTCCTTCAGGTTAGCGAGAGCTTTGTTGAGCTGGCCTTCAGCGGCGTATCTGCGGGCGGTTTCTTCATCAAACCTCTGCTCACTGTCCTTCACCTCGGCTTCCAGCTTGGAGATCTGCAGCATCAGCTTATCCTCCCGCTCCTTTCTGGTGGCCAGGGAAGCCTTCCAGTGCTGGTTGAACTTTGATATCCTCCGATATGCCTCGTCCAAATGCTGCTTCTTCGTAGCCAGTACGTCGTTGACAGCCCTGAAGTCTTGACCCATGCGTTCACGCTCGGCTATCTGCTTAGTCAGGTCTGTACCTAGCTGGTTCACCAACTCTGTCTGCCTTTTGAAAGAGTGAACGACCTCGTTCCTTTCGCTTCAAAGCTGAGCTAACTCCTTCTCTAGTTCTGCGTTCGCCCGCTTCAATTCATCCCGCTCAGCTAATACCTGGTTATGCTGATGAATGGCCACAGTAGTAGGCTCTTCGATTGTTGGAGGACTTTCTGGCTTGGCATGAGGAAACGACATCCCTATAGCATTGGCCCTGGCTCTGATCCAAGTCATGTACGGAGGGTAGGCTTGATTGTTGCTTTTTCCCAACAAAGGCTTCCCTCGCTTACTGATACTATTCCATGCACGCTGAAGCCTGGACAACAAATCCCCCTCTAAAGTACCCGTGAGGTACAGAGATTCCTGTACCTCTTCATCCTTCGGCGGATTCCTCAAAGCATACGCGAACTGTCGAACCAGCAACGACGGATTGTAGTTTATGCAGCCCTTCCTACCTATCAAAGGTACATTTGGAAACCCGCCGCAACTGAAGATCACCTCAGTACCCAACCTATCTCTGTCGAACCAGTCAATATCCTCTACAGATAAACTCATCAGACGCTCAGGCCATTCAGCTATGGTTGCAGCCAAGACAAAAGGACCCCTCTTGGGCAAATGACTATCAAGCCATTTGTACAGCAACGGTACGCAGCATGAGACATTCTTCCCCCTCCTGTTCTCATTCTTGTAGTGGACTGAGTGATAGACATCTCCTATCAGAGTAGGGACTGGATTCCCTGAAGCGAAGATGTGAAACGCATCAAAGTCTACAAAATCGGGCATGTTAGGGAACAGGATGATGCCATATATGCATAGAGCGAGGATGGCATTGAACGCGTCCCAACATCCGTCCTTGGCACACTGCTGAGCCATAGCCACCAGAAACTGCAAGGAGAACCCAGGAACCTTGTTCCAACTAGTCAGTACTAACTCGGAGGCGTCCAAATAAAGTGAAGAAGCTAAACCAGCCAGATCAGGCTCAGCATCCATGTGAACAAAAGGCATCTGCCTCTTGATCGGCACACCTAGCAAATCAGCATACTCTTTCAGCGTAGGTGCGAGAACGAAGTCCTGGAAAGTGAAACATCTCAGCGGAGGGTCGTAGAACTGTAGCAGAGCGTGCAACCCATTCAACTCGAACATAGAAGGCTTATAAACCAAACTGAGCAACCTGCCATAAGATTTCCTGAACTCATCCTTCACAGAATCACCTGCTAGAGCTATCAAACCAGTCAACTTAACCACATCAGGGGTAGGGAACTTGTACGCCACTGTTTTCCTGAGAGAGCCCATAACAATACAACAGGAGGCAAGAAATCCTGGATCGGGGAAAACGGTACCTGCAACCACAGACACACGTTAATGAAATGCAAATGAACATGCAAACTAATGCAAAATGCAATCATGCAATAATATATCCGGGCAACTGGTGCTGTGGAGATTCTGTATCAACAAAACCACGACCACTGATGAGAAGAAAACCCTGGTGTAGGACCACAAATCTGATCTGTCAAGAACAATCATCTGATAGGACCATATACACAGGATCATAATTCTGCTCTGTCAAGAACAAATGTCTGATAATAAGGACCTCGGATGTATGATCAAGAAATATCTGCTGATGAGGTCTTCAGACCCCAAATCAAAAATCTGCTCTATCAAGAACAAACATACAGCTGCTGATGAGATCTTCAGACCCCACTCAAAATCTGCTCTATCAAGAACAAACAACATCTGCTGATGAGATCTTCAGACCCTACTCAAAATCTGCTCTATCAAGAACAAACAACATCTGCTGATGAGATCTTCAGACCCCACTCAAAATCTGCTCTATCAAGAACAAACAACATCTACTGATGAGATCTTCAGACCCCAAAATCTGCTTTATCAAGAACAAACAACTGATGACAAAACTCTGCTCTATCAAGAACAGACATACACCTGATGATAAGATCCTCTGATCAAAACCTGCTCTATCAAGAACAGACATACACCTGATGATAAGATCCTCTGATCAAAACCTGCTCTATCAAGAACAGACAAATCTGCAACTGAGAAACCCTGGTACCAACACAACTGATTCACTGTCAAGAAAACCAGGTAGTCTGAAGGTCAAGGTTTCCTGCAATAAACCCAATCCCACTCACAAGTATGGACCTAAACTGACTCAAGGTACGGCATCCTATGCGTTCATCAGCATCACAGACTTTCAAGAGGGGTGATACGATACCCAGAAGGTGTGGCATCACCAGCTCATGAAGCGGCCTCACTTAGCTGAATCACAAATGATCAGTCCCCAGAGTCGACAATCCACCAAACCAGCAACCGTCTCAACCCAAAGGGTTGAAAGTGAAGCCAACCGGATGAACCTCGTTTGAGCGTGGATTTCATGAGACACTAGTGCCTGCAAAGCAAGCACGCGCCCACTAATTTCCACTCTAAGTCTATAGTGCACTCAAGCCTGGGTCTGGCTTCTCACTCATTAGAACTCCCATCCCACAACAGCACAAATAATCATATTATACTGAATATAAAATGCGGGAAATAAAGTGCGAGAAGTAAAATGCGATAAATAAACGCAACCAAACAAGTAAACATACAAGCGTTAGGATTTACTCTCGTAGGGAACCGTTGGGGTCCCTAGCAGAGTCGCCAGCTGTCGCTTGCGCGAAAATAAGGTACCGGCACAACAGAAGAGTCACCACCTTTCATTATTTATCCCTCACAGCGGGAAAGGAAACGATCGGAAAAACCTAACGAAAAAGGGTAAGACAAGGTCATCGCAACCGTTGTCTGGATTCGGGAGTCGTTTACGCAAGGGGAAGGTATTAGCACCCCTCACGTCCGTCGTACTCGACAGGATCCTCGCTTGTTGTGCTTACTTGGACGAGTTGGTTTTATTCTATCTACCTATCAAGGCTGGTTGAAACAGAAAAGAAAATGACTCGGCAAAGCATCGCGCTTTATGCCTACATATTCTCATCAGAGAACGAGAAATCAGAGTCAACGTAGTTCGGCCTACGAAGGGTTATGGGGGAAGGTAGCTCGCCAAGACATCGCCATCTTGTGCCTACGTACTCTCAACAGGTATGAGAGATCAGGGCTCACGTAGTTCGGGAAACTACGGTTTATTTCCTGTCTTTTACGAAAGAAGTGTTTTTTATTGTGTTTGCGATTTCAACCGCACTAGAGACTATGACCTGAGAGTGAATGCGTCGCATGTCACCCAAAGGGTACCATACTAAACATCCAGACTATGGAAAAGAAACTCTCCCACAATCCTTTCTCAGATAGCTTATGGCTCGTAACGTACGAAAGAAATCATTCATGATTACTGTATCTTAAACTGTTTTGAGATGAGAAGAGAACAGGCCCAACTAGGAGGGATACTATCAAGTCCTACTGTTGTCATGCCATGGATTCATCCTATGGTTGAGGTTTGAACAGGGAACTCCTAGAAGTTGTCATGCATAGGTTTCAACCTAAAGTTCTATCATCAAATCCTTATCAAAGGGAATGAGAGTCCTAAGGGATCATGTCAATGATACACCAAAACAGACAAAGCATCAGCTTAACAGTAAAATGCATGCAATGCAAGTGAGGGAGGAAATGTGTGTGGGGCTTTAGCCTCCACAAGCTCATCTCAACCTCAAGCCAGAATGGATAACAGTAATCATACTGAAATATAAACAACATGCTATCAAGCAATAAACAGTAAACTGCAGTCATACAGATAAAATGAAATGAAATGCCATCAGGCAAACAAACCACATGGGCAAGGGAGTTGGGCTCTACCGAATACCCGCAAGCAAAGCCACACAGTAACAATACAAGCAGAGGGAGCAACTCAACCTCTAGTGCAATCATGCTCCTAGATTCTACCTATTCTAGATATGAACTTATTCTAATGCATCAAACAAGTCAAACAAAACACAGCAATACAGAAAAGAAAACAGAGGAAAGCTTCAGCTTCTCCAACAGCAACTCAGTCTTCAGACTTCAATCACTCTTGACAAACATCAATTGCTTTTCTAGGTTTCAACCCTACAACATAAGTTTCAACTTATCTTCTCTTAAGCTTCAGCTTCTTGATCAGCTCCACCTTCAGGCTTCACTATCAGTCATGAGTCTTCAAGTATCCACTTGCTCTTGTTGCTCTTCAAGCTTCAGCTGGAATGGCAATACTCAAGGATTCATCCTCTTCAATACTCTTCAATGAAGTCTTCATCTTCAAGCTCAAGCTCTGCATCTCTCAAGACAATCAAACTAGAGGAAATTACTTACTGGATAAGCTGGGGGATATTGAACTGCTTATTTGACCACCAAAGGTGACCTATAAGGGTTCAACATCAAAGGAATGGTTCCCTCAAAAGTTCTACTTCCTAGGTACATCACTTATCCCTCCAAAGGATAGATGTGTATACCATGGAAGGACTTTGAATCACAGGGAGGAATGGAGGTGACAAATACCATCCATGTTTAAGAAAGAAGTTATCTAAGTCTAAACTCTTCCTAATCCCTAACCCTAAAACAACAAAAAAGAAAATAAGATCAAGCTCTCAAGCTCTTCAATCCATCTTCAAGTCTTCTACTATGCTCCTCAATGCTCCTTAGAACAAGATCAAGCTCTCCAAGCCCACAAAGCAAAGCAACTAAAGCAAACATGCCCTAAAGGCAACACAAACAATCAACCAATACAAAAATCAACTAAAAATAGCATACCACTATATTAAACCCTAATATAATTTCTAAGGGATCCTACATACCTACCCTTAATACCCATATATGTCCCATAGTCTAACTTGTCCTAAAAACCCAAAATTATAAAGTTATTATGGACATGTGTTGAAGTTTAACCTAATTCTACACAACCTATAATCATCTAACCAAAACTAACCTAAAAATAATCACAAAATCATGGAATAAATCCAGGGGGAAGCTAAAACCTATATCTAACTATTCCAAATATAATGAATTAAAAATATTAAGGGAACTACCTAAACTAAATTCTACAAAATCATATATCAATATAAAAGCATTAAAAAGCAATTAAAGAAGAAAATATGCAAAAAATACTAAAATGCATGATATGACAAATGTTTTTATTTTATATTTTTCTAGACAAAAATATGAAATAGGAGAAAAAACTCCCATGAAAAAATATTGATTTTTCAATTTAATATGAATTTTACCAGATTTGAAATAAAATGGTAAAAATAAAATGACAAGTATGAAAATGGGTGCAGATAGTAAACAGATATAGCACAATCCACGCTTGGGCCCAGCCTGGGGGGTGCGTATAGAAATACGCTAGGCCCAATATTAAAACAGAAATTAATTGAAAAAACATAAAATAAAATAAAAAAGATGCGGTGCAGATATCAATGGAAATTAGTTCAAAAATGGATTGGGCTTCAAAGGGGGGTGGGGTTATCAACTGGATCCACTAAGCCCAGGGTTTCTTTAATGAAACACGGCGTTTCATAGCGCTCTGAGATCCCTCCAAAAATGAAATTAAACGTGAGCCTTTGGATTAGCCTTCGGTCAAGGGGTCAAGCGTGCATCCAACGGACGTGGGTCATCTTCTTCCTCACGCAGCTAGGGTTTGCTGAAACCCCATGAAAACCAGAGTTCATGCACTCTTCTTCCATCCCTTCGTGTTCCTTCATTTCAGCATCAAATTCAATCGTTCAAAACCTTAAGTTGCTCAATTTTCCTCCCTGAACACGATCCTAGTCTTGAAATGCATTGAAACGGTCTCAATCATGCAACCCGATGGTGAATCCAAGTTAATCTCAAAATATGACCAATCCACCACTTCAACCAAACTCATATTTCTCTACATCAGAATGATCCTCACATTGCCCTAATTAAAATTAGCTATCAAACTAGCATTATCACTCACTATATCACACGTTCTTGCTCCATCAAGAAATGATGTCCATGACTGAAACTTCATCAAATGCTTTCAAACTCTCCAAAAATGATCACCTAATTGTCTCTAACAATCTTACACTAATAACTTAACCTAACCATGCCTAGATTATGAGGTGAAAGAGATTTTGCAAACCTGGCTTCTTGATATGGTAGATGATGAAACCCTTGCTTTCAAGGCTTGAAACTCTTCAAGAATGATCCTTGGATGATGAAACCTCTTCTGTTTGCAAAAGATTTGAGGGAGAGAGCTTGTACTTCAAGATTTGATGATAATTGCTTCTTTGCAAATTCAATGTGAACACCTTCAATCTTCCATCAATGGAGCTTCAATTCAGCATGCCCACACTCAGAAGGATCTATGGAAAAGGTTTGTGGAGAAAAAATGGAGGGAAATGAAGAAGAATGAAGAGATTGAATGTGACTTGCAATGGAAGATTTTTTGGATTTCACTCTCTCTTCTCTACACCAATTAACACCAACCTTGCATCTGAGCAAGTTGTAAACATCTTATAGAGTGGTTTAGAATCATCTAGAACCCCCTAGAACAATCCAATGAGAAATTGAAGTTTTCATGTCATGGTATTTTGAATTCTCATTCTCCTTACATGGTATCTCATGCCAAACCTCCCATAACCTTGGTAACTGACTTGAATTTATCCCCACATGAGATTTAGGGTTAGTTACAATGCATAACCAATGTGCTTGTTAAGTTTTGCCTTGTTTTGGTTTGGTACCTTAATGTGCAAGCAATCCAATTCCAAAGCAGCCCTATGATGCAAGCCTCAAATCACAATTGTGGCTGAACCATTGTTCTTAGAATGTCATTTGGAGTCAAAATGACCTATTACATGACATGGTTTGGACTTATAACTTGTGATTTCCATTTTTCAAATTCACTTGAATTAACTTATGCCTCATTTTTAGGCCATTTTTATCACTTTTTGATATGAGCCTTTTCAACATATCATGACCTCCCTAATAGCCTTAAAACATCATTCTAAGCAAGTTTTATATTGAAGATTTTTCCATTTGAAGCTTGGAAGTAGGAGATATGGCCTTATGCTTGAAATGACCTATAACTTCCAAATGACCAAAATGCCCTTGGCTTGTCAAAGCCATAAGTTGAGTTCTACAAATCCTATCAAGGACTTCTAGTACTCTCTATAAAGATATGAAGATGCTCTTCAACATTCATGTTGACCAAGAGTTCATAGGAATCATCCTACTAATTTGTCAGATTCACATACCTCAGATGACCTGTAATTTGTCAAAACCATAACTTGAGCTCTACAAATCCTATCAAGGACTTCTACTACTCAAATTAAAGCTAAGAACAAGATATACAACATTCATGTTATGGGGAAGATGATATGACAATCACATCTTGAGCTACATTGCCTTGAAGATAGGGATCAAACTAGGGGATTTTACACTGTCAATCCTTAGAAACCCTAGCTTGAAACTTCTCAAACTCCTCAATCATGATGAGTTGGTCTAGGAATCATCCTTATAGTATCTCAATACATCATTCCATGATCACATGGCTCTTGGATTAGGTCTCAACCCTCTCCAAATCTTCAGTTGACCTAGGGTTGACCCAGTCAAACCCTAATTCCACCACTCCTGGCTGAATCTTCTGAATTCTTGTACAATGACCTCTCTAGGCTTCATGATGGCTTTCAAGACATCTCATAAGCTTTCTCAAAGCTTTAAGTCCATCCTCATAGTCTCAGAATCATCTGAGGAGCACCCACAACTCTCAAGTTATGAGGCACACAACCTTGGTTTCAACCAATTCCTCTGAGGATCTCTTGGGTTCTCTGACAAAGGTATCAACCTTTGGACATTGCAATAACTTTCTTGGCTAACTCCATAGTCTCATACAACTCTTGATGGGTAAATAAATGTTGGTCAAATTTTGGGGTGCAACACTCTGATTCTTCATTCTCTTCTGAATGTAAGATACGTAGGCACAAGATTGCGATGATCTTGGCGAGCACAATCCCCTTTCTTTTCCCGTAGTCCCACGAACTACGAATGCTCTGATTTTCCACTTCTTACAAGTGAAGATACGTAGGCACAAGGGCCCCAATCCTTGGCGAGCACCCTATCTTAATAATCACCCCCTTTTCCCTTTAGCAAGCAATTCCTTAGAAGATAAACAAACATAGTTAACATTCTCTCGCGAATCAAATCAAGAGGTTCCCGTTGAGTATAACGGACGTAGAGGGTGCTAATACCTTCCCTCTATGTAATCGACTCCTGAACCTAGAATATTGGTTGCGATGACCATGTTCTTATCCCTTTAAAGGTTTTATCGATATTTTCCTATTCCTTCCTTGGAATGAATAAAATTCGGGGGCGACTCTGTTTCAAACAGTATTTTCCGCGTCCATTGCGAGGATCGTATTTTTCGAGGTACGACAGCGAGATGAAAGAGACAAGAGTTTGATATAAAAAGGTCAGATATTCTTTCACAATACCTTCGTGGCTTCCTCAGCCGGACTAGAGTTATCACTCTCTATGGGAACGGCAGAAGGATTTGGATCAATTGTTGTGAGAGCTTTGACGGGAGATTCAGGAGGCGAGTTTTGTTTTTGTATCTTGGTGGGAGATGGAGGAGATTCGACGCTCTCTAGCCCATGAGTTACCCTTCGTTTTCTTTTTAGGGGAATATCTTCACGAGGGGATTCATCATCGTCGGAGTCTATGATGACTTGGGCTGCAACTTTTCTCCTTTTCTGAGGAGTTGGAGGTTTGCGGCCAACCTGGGAAGATCGAAGTGATCAGCAAAGGACAGAAAAGCTTCAGGTGAATAAGAGCATGTAAGAATTTACCCTTGAACTTTTGATCTTTCCTTCTGTTTTATTGGTCGGAGCGTTTCTTTTGGGAGCAGCTGCGAATAAATAAATATAGAAGATATAGGTTAGTAACGTTGAAGCTTCGTGAGAGGAAGCCAAATCGAAGGGAGATGACCTTCAAGGATTTCGGTCTCGATGTGAACATCTTCGATACTGACATGAAGGTGCCCTCTAAAGGTATCAAGTGTATGTTTAGTCGGAACCACCCGCTGCGCCTTAGGCTTCGACTGCTGTCGAAGTATTTTTATACTATCCTCACAGATAAACCAGTCTGGAAATGGAGAGGCAAGAGCCACGCCAAAATCAGCGGTTGGTAATCGAGCGGTCTTTGGGGGAAAGAGTTTAAAAGAAACCTCATATCGTCTATCGTAAGGGATAGATGAGGGGATTTTCAGTTTCTCCATTCGTTTAGAAAATTTTTCTTTTAAAGTGACAGCAGCCTCGCGGATGGTTCGACTAACATCATTTGGTCGATAGGCAGTTTCGAAGTACTTCTGGAAAGCTTGTATCTCTTTGATATGAGTAGATGTACCTTTCTTGACTTTTTCTTGCAGATCAATAAAAGCCTGGTCAATCAAGCATGAAAAACTTGAAACATAAAGAAAGTTATTGGAGTAATGATTGGTCCACCAGTTGTAAAAATCTGGGGTACAAAGGTGAGAGGGTTCAAAATAAATTGGAGTAAAGTGGGACTTATGAGCATAACGGGCCATTTGAGTCGAACACTTAAGTGGGTTGATGCTAGTGGAGAGAAGGATAACATGAGACTTCTTATCATACAAGCACCTAGGCAATGATTGAATTAACTCAAATTGCCTCGACACCGAGTTGGGTTGATAAGCGACTAATATTGCTTGTCCTCTGACAAGGTTGAGCTTATGAACTATCAAGCGTGGCGTCAAGAATCTCTCCCATATCAGGTTTGATTTTGTTTCTTGTTTTTGTGAAACTGGAGGAAATGACCTAGTGAACCATTCAGGGCCATACAGCCTATGAGCAAAAGGGGCCATCCTGGGAGTGAATTCATGCCTTTTTGCAAACAAGTGGATGAAGCTGGTAAGATTGGCACGAAGGCTTCAAACCTCTTCATTTGGTGTCAACTGAACCAAGCGTGGCCATTCGACCCGATGTTCAGATACCTGGGCTTCGTCGACCTCTCCTTTAAAGGGAAGGATGTGCTCGAAGGTAGCGTTCAACCATAGTTGAAGCAACCAAAATGGCCCCGCCATTATAAGAGCGCCATGGGTTTTTGGATCCCTTAGTTTATCAGCGCCTTCTCCCAAAGCCTCATACAGGCTGGCTAGTATCATCTCACTAAGGCATACGTCCCTTTTAAGGTGTAACTGATTCGCCAGGGTCAGGTACTTCCTCGCCACCTACAAGGACTTTGTGCAAAAAATGCAACGAGACAACCACATGGCCAGAAAGGTTATGTGCTCCTCGTCTTCGACTACGTCGGTGTCTTTCTTATGATAATGATTTACAAAGGGTGTGTAAGTATGTTTCGTACTACCAAAACCTATGGTGTCCCGTACATCAATTTCAGGATTGTAAGCCAATCCACATGGTCTTAATCCAACGATAGCAGCCATGTCGAAGAGCGTGGGAGTCACCATTCCGCAGGGAAGATGGAAGGTATGGTAAGTGTTGTCCCAGAAATACAAAAGAGGAGGCCAGCATTAATGGACAGTAAGGTGGCCCAACCCTCGACAGCATGATCAGGTCATAAATACCTATTTCTTTCCAATGTTGTGCCTTCGCTTTCTCTATTTTTGCCAACCAGTTAAGGTAAAGTTCAGAATCTTTGAAGTACGGCGTAGCTCTAAAGAGTCTTGCTCCATCATGTAAATATTTGAGGTCCACATTGAAGAGAGAAAGGTCATCTGGGTTATCAGAAGGGATTTTGCTAGCGTCTTTTTGCCCTAAGGGTTTGGTCTTCCGATAGGAAGGGAAAAAGTCACTCAAGGTGGAATAATCAAGGTCTAGGGGTGACAATGGGCCAGACATGGCTAAGGTTTTTCTAGCCACATCAATAGGGATGATTACCTGAGATTCGTAGATGTGTCGTTTTTCTTCTGCTAACGGTTCCCTGATGAGCTGTTGGTTCTTCGTGATTTTTGGTCCGCTCAAGGTAGCGGAAGGTGGCAATGCAGATGGAGAAGATGGTCTCCTAGTTTAAGTTTTCTTCTGTTGTTCAGCAATGATTGAAGTTTTTCAGAGAAAAAGGAGAATTTTTTTCTTGTGTTGGAAAAACGGGTTTCTTCAGCAAAGAGGAGAAGAGTAAAGGGTAGTAAAGAAGTAGAAAGTCTTATGAAATTTTTTTTTGGTGATTTTATAAGGATCCAGAAAATTAAAAATTCTTACGTGGGTGAAGTTAGTGGGCCACGTGTGAGGTCAGATATTCTTCTCAACTTCAGGTTGACCCGGCCTTCGGGTTCGATGCCTCTTTGTTTAAAAGATGCCTGACGGCGAGGTCAGATGGTCTTCTCAACATTGTTTTGAGCCTCCCTACGGATTCGATGCGTGTTTATTTAACAGATGCCTGGCAGCAAGGTCAGATGTTCCTCTCAACTTCGTGTTGTGTCTGCCTTCGCGTTCGATGCCTGGTTATTTAACAGATGCCTGATGGCGAGGTCAGATGTTCCTCTCAACTTCAAGTTGAGCCGGCCTTCACGTTCGATGCCTGGTTATTTAACAGATGCTTGACAGCGAGTTTAGATGTTCTTCTCAACTAAGGGTTGAGACGGTCGTCGGGTTCGATGCCTGTTTGTTTAACAGATGCCTTACGACGAGGTCAGATGTTCTTCTCAACTAAGGGTTGAGACGGCCTTCGGGTTCGATGCCTATTTGTTTAACAGATGCTTGATGGTGAGGTAAAATGTTCCTCTCAAATTCGTGTTGAGCCGGCCTTCGGGTTCGATGCCTGTTTGTTTAACAGATGTCTGACAGCGAGGTCAGATGTTTTTCTCAACTACGGGTTGAGACGGCCTTCGGGTTCGAAGCCTGTTTATTTAACAGATGCTTGACGGCGAGGTCAAATGTTCCTCTCAACTTCGTGTTGAGTCGGCCTTCGGGTTCGATGCCTGTTTGTTTAATAGATCCCTGACGGCGAGGTCCGATGTTCTTCTCAACTTCGGGTTGAGCCGGCCTTCGGGTTCCATGCTTGTTTGTTTAACAGATGCCTAACAGCGAGGTCAGATGTTCTTCTCAACTTTTGATTAAGCCGGCCTTCGGGTTCGATGCCTGTTTGTTTTACATATGCTTGACGGCAAGGTCAGATGTTCCTCTCAACTTCGTGATGAGCCGGCCTTCGGGTTCGATGCCTGTTTGTTTAACAGATGTCTGACGGCGAGGTCAGTTGTTTTTCTCAACTACGGGTTGAGACGGCCTTCGGGTTCGATGCCTGTTTGTTTAACAGATGATCTACGGAGAGGTCAGATGTTCTTCTCAACTTCGGGTTGAGCCTGCCTTCAGGTTCGATTCCTGTTTGTTTAAAAGATCCCTGATGGTGAGGTCCGATATTCCTATGAACTTCGTGTTGAGCCGGCCTTCGAGTTTGATGCATGTTTGTTTAACAGATGCCTGACGGCGAGGTCAGATGTTCCTCTCAACTTCGTGTTGTGTCGGACTTTGGGTTCGATGCCTGTTTGTTTAACAGATGCCTGATGGCAAGGTCAGATGTTCCTCTCAACTTCAAGTTGAGCCGACCTTCGTGTTCGATTCCTGTTTGTTTAACTAATGCCTGACGGCGAGGTCAGATGTTCTTCTTAACTAAGGGTTGAGACGGCCTACGGGTTCGATGCGTTTTAGTTTAACAGATGCCTGGCGGCGGGGTTAAATGTTCTTCTCAACTTCGGGTTGAACCAGCCTTCAGGTTTGATGTCTGTTTGTTTAACAGATGCCTGACGGCGAGGTCAAATGTTCCTCTCAACTTTGTGTAGAGCCGGGCTTCGGGTTCGATGCCTGTTGGTTTAACAGATGCCTGACGACAAGGTCAGATGTTCTTCTCAACTTTTGGTTGAGTCGGCCTTCGGGTTCGATGCCTGTTTGTTTAACATATACTTGACGGCAAGGTCAAATGTTCCTCTCAACTTCTTGTTGAGTCGTCCTTCGGGTTCGATGCCTGTTTGTTTAACAGATGCCTGACGGTGAGGTCAGATGTAACTCTCAACTTCGTGTTGAGCGGGACTTCATGTTTGATGCGTATTTTTTAACAGATGCCTGATGGCAGTCGCTTGCGCGAAAATAAGGTGCCGGCACAACAGAAGAGTCGCCACCTTTCGTTATTTATCCCTCAGAGCGGGAGAGGAAACGATCGGAAAAACCTAACGAAAAAGAGGGTAAGACAAGGTCGTCGCAACCATTGTCTGGATTCGGGAGTCGGTTACGCAAGGGGAAGGTATTAGCACCCCTCACGTCCGTCGTACTCGACGGGATCCTCGCTTGTTGGGTTTACTTGGACGGGTTGGTTTTGATCTATCTACCTATCACGACTGGCTTAAACAGAAAAGAAAAATGACTCGGCAAAGCGTCGCACTTTATGCCTACGTATTCTCATCAGAGTATGAGAAATCAGAGTCAACGTAGTTCGGCCTACGACGGGTTATGGGGGGAGGTAGCTTGCCAAGACATCGCCATCTTGTGCCTACGTACTCTTAACAGGTATGAGAGATCAGAGCTCACGTAGTTCGGGAAACTACGGTTTATTTCCTGTCTTTTACGAAAGAAGTATTTTTTATTGTGTTTGCGATTTCAATCGCACTACAGACTATGAACTAAGAGTGAATGCGTCGCATGTCACCCAAAGGGTACCATACTAAACATCCAGACTATGGAAAAGAAACTCTCCCACAATCCTTTCTCAGATAGCTTAAGGCTCGTAACGTACGAAAGAAATCATTCATGATTACTGTATCTTAAACTGTTTTGAGATGATAAGACAACAGACCCAACTAGGAGGGAGACTATCAAGTCCTACTGTTGTCATGCCAAGGATTCATTCTATGGTTGAGGTTTGAACAGGGAACTCCTAGAAGTTGTCATGCATAGGTTTCAACCTAAAGTTCTATCATCAATTCCTTATCAAAGGAAATGAGAGTCCTAAGGGATCATGTCAATGATACACAGAAATAGATAAAGCATCAGCTTAAACAGTAAAATGCATGCAATGCAAGTGAGGGAGGAAATGTGTGTGGGGCTTCAGCCTCCATAAGCTCATCTCAACCTCAAGCCAGAATGGATAACAGTAATCATACTAAAATGAAACAACATGCTATCAAGCAAGAACAGTAAACTGCAGTCATACAGATAAAATGAAATAAAATGCCATCAGGCAAACAAACCACATGGGCAAGGGAGCTGGGCTCTACCGAATACCCGCAAGCAAAGCCACACAGTAACAATACAAGCAGAGGGAGCAACTCAACCTCTAGTGCAATCATGCTCCTAGATTCTACCTAGTCTAGATATGAACTTATTCTAATGCATCAAGCAAGTCAAACAAAACATATCAATACAGAAAAAAGAAAAAGAAAAGAAAGCAGATCAACTCCTCTCTCAACCTCAGGCTTCAGCTCTTCCAACAGCAACTCAGTCTTCAGACTTCCAATTACTCTTGACAAATATCAATTTGCCTTCCCAGATTTCACCCTTCAACATAAGTTTCAACTTATCTTCTCCTTTAAGCTTCAGCTTCTTGATCAGCTCCACCTTCAGGCTTCACTATCAATCATAAGTATCAACTTGGCTCCTTCAGGATCCCTAGGTATCAAAGCAAGTATCAACTTCCTTTGTTCTTCAAGCTTCAGCTCTTCAGAATCAATCTCAATCACTTAGAAGTGTCAACTTCATCCTTCAGTCTTTACTTCATCTTCAGGGGTCTTCAAGTATCAACTTGCTCTTGCTGCTCTTCAAGCTTCAGCTGGAATGGCAATGCTCAAGGATTCATCCTCTTCTACACTCTTCATTGAAGTCTTCATCTTCAAGCTCAAGCTCCACATCTCTCAAGATAATCAAACCAGAGGAAATCACTTACTGGATAAGCTGGGGGATATTGAACTACTTATTGACCACCAAAGGTGACCTATAAGGGTTCAACATCAAAGGAATGGTTCCCTCAAAAGTTCCACTTCCTAGGTACAATCACTTATCCCTCCAAAGGAGAGAGGTGTATACCATGGAAGGACTTTGAATCATAGGGAGGAATGGAGGTGAATGATATCATCCATGTTTAAGAAAGAATTTAACTAGGTCTAAACTCTTCCTAATCCCTAACCCTAAAAACAAAATATTACAAATAAGATCAAGCTCTCAAGCTCCTCAATGCATCTTCAAGTCTTCTAATATGCTCCTCAATGCTCCTTAGAACAAAACCAAGCTCTCCAAACCCACAAAGCAAAGCAAACAACCATACAAGCCCACAAGGGCAACACAAACAATCATCAACTACAAAAATCATTTAAAAATAGTATACCACTATATTAAATCCTAATATAATTTCTAAGGGATCCTACATACCTACCCTTAATGCCCTATATGTCCCATAGTCTAATTTGTCCTAAAAACCCAAAATTCTAAGGTTATTATAGACCTATGTTGAAGTTTAACCTAATTCTACACAACCTAATGTCATCTAATCAAAACTATCCTAAAATTCATCACAAAATTATGGAATAAATCCAGGGGGAAGCTAAAACTTATATCTATCTATCCTAAAAATAATGGTCTAAAAATGCTAAGGGAACTACCTAAACAAAATTCTACAAATTCATGGATCAACATAAAAGAAATAAAATGCAATAAAAGTAGAAAATATACAAAAAATACTAAAAATGCATGAAAGGAAAATATTTTTATTTTAAATTTTTCTTGACATGAATATGAAATGGGAGCAAAAATCTCCATTAAAAAATCATTAATTTTCAAATTGATATGATTTTTCAAAGATTGAAATAAAATGGAAGAAAAATAAAATGAAATATGAAGAGATGGGGTGCAGGAAGCAAACATATCCAGTTCAATTTATTAATGGGCTTAAAGTAGGGGTGCAAGAAGTAAGGGCGCTAAGCCCAATTCAGTCAAAAAACAATTAATAAAATGTAAAGAAAATAGAAAACCAGCGGTGCAAAGAGTAACCCAATATAGTGTAAATCATTCATGGGCCTTGACTGGGGGTGTGGGTATCAAACTTCACTAAAGCCCAAGAAACCACCGTTTAATGAAACGGTGCGTTTCGCTTCTCAGAATTTCCCTCTCAAAATGCAATTGAACCGTGGCCCTCAGATCAAGAAAAAGTCAATGGGTCAGCTCCCCATCCAATGGTCATGAGCTCATCTTCAACCTCCAGCTAGGGTTTGCTGAAACTCCATGGAAATACAGAACATGAAGCTTCATCTTCCTCAACTCGTGCTTTCTCATTTCCTCGTCAAAACTCAAAGTTTAAAACCCTAACATGCTCCATTTTTCATGCTGAACACAATCATACTCTTAGAATCAACTGAAACCTCCTCTAACATAAAACACGATCCAAGATCAAAAATGAACTCAAACTTCCATCTCACCAATTCTTGCAATTAACTATCTCAGATCACTCACCAACTCACCCTGATTAATTCTTGATGTCTAACTCATTCTATGTCTCAATATAACACGAGTTCTTGGTCATCAAAGAAATGGGGTCCATAGTTCAATCTTCACCAATTGATCCCTAACTCTCCAAAATCCATCTCCTATTGGTCTCTAACAATTCTACACTAACAAATTAACCTAATTATGCCTAAAACATGGTGTAGGAAAGAATTTTCAAACCTGGTTAATCTTGATGAACAGATGATGAAATCCACCAATTCAGACCTTGAAACTCTTTAGAAAGTTTCCCTAGATGCCAATCTTGCTACTGTTTGCAACAATTTTGATGGAGGAAGCCTCAATCTCAGAATTCGATTCTGACTTACTACCTTGAAATTTGAATCACCAACTCTTCAATTCACCATGGATTTGATCTCAATTCAATCTGCACAGCTTCACTATGATGTATGGAATGTGTTTGAATGGAAATGAAGAAGAATGAAGAAATGAAACTTGACTTGCAATGGAAGATTGTTGATCTCACTCTCTCTTCTCTGCACCAATTCTCACCAACCTTGCATCTGAGCAAGTCATACATGTTATATAGAGTGGTTTAGAATCATCTAGAACCCTCTAGGATCATCCAATGAGTATTTGAACTTCTCATGTCATGACATTTTGATTTCAATTCTCCTTATGTGCTATCTCATGCCATGGTCCTTGTAACCTTTGATTCTGACTTGAAATTCTTCCCATATGAGATTTATGATGAGTTACAATGCATAACCAACTTGCTTATTGAGTTTTGTTGAGTTTTGCTTTGGTACCTTAATATGCAAGTAAGCCATTTCCAAAGCAGCCCTAAGATCTAATCCCCAAATCAAAATTGTGGCTGAACCATTGTTCTTAGAATGTCATTTGGAGTCAAAATGACCTATTATATGATATGGTTTGGATTTATAACTTGTGATTTCCAATTTCCAATTTCACCTTAATTAACTTATGCCTCCATTTTAGGCCATTATAATCACTTTTTGATACAAGCCTTTTCAACATCTCATGACCTCCCTACTAGCCTTAAAACATCATTCTAAGCAAGTTTTATGTTGAAGATTTTTCCATTTGAAGCATGGAAATAGGAGATATGGCCTTATGCTTGAAATGACCTATTACCTCCAAATGACCAAAATGCCCTTGACTTGTCAAAGCCATAAGTTGAGTTCTACAAATCCTATCAAGGACTTCTAGTACTCTCTAGAAAGCTAAGAATATGCTATACAACATTAATGTTGACCAAGAATCCATAGTAATCATCCTACTAGGGCAACAGTTGGATGCAAGTTGGGTGACTTTCAAGGACCCAGATTCACATACCTCAGATGACCTGTAATTTGTCAAAGTCATAACTTGAGTTCTACAAATCCTATCAAGGACTTCTAGTACTCAAATTAAAGCTAAGGACAAGCTATACAACATTCATGTTGTGGGGAAGATGATATGACAATCACATCTTGAGCTAAACTTCCTTGAAGATAGGGATCAAACTAAGGGATTTTACACTGTCCATCCTTAGAAACCCTAGCTTAAAACTTCTCAAACTCCTCAATCATGATGAGTTGGTCTAGGAATCATCCTTATAGTATCTCAATACATCATTCCATGATCACATGGCTCTTGGATTAGGTCTCAACCCTCTCCAAATCATCAGTTGACCTAGGGTTGACCCAGCCAAACCCTAATTACACCACTCATGGCTGAATCTTCTGAATTCTTGTACAATGACCTCTCTAGGCTTCATGATGGCTTTCAAGACATCTCATAAGCTTTCTCAAAGCTTCAAGTCCATCCTCATAGTCTCAGAATCATCTGAGGAGCTCCCACAACTCTCAAGTTATGTGACACACAACCTTGGTTTCAACCAATTCCTCTGAGGATCTCTTGAGTTCTCTGACAAAGGTATCAACCTTTGAACACTTGAACAAACTTCTTGACTTTCTTCATAGCCTCATATAACTCTTGCTAGGTAATCCTACCTCTTGATCTACTGCCTACATATCAATGAGATGCAGATGATGAATACAATGAGCCACAAACTTGGTAAATAAATGTTGGTCAAATTTTGGGATGCAACAGCTGCCCCTATTCAAACGGCTTGAACCTGACTGGGTGAGGCGAGTGGCTCTCAGCCAATCAAGGTGCGAGACGGTTGAATACCGATAAACCCAGAAATTTGACAACTGCATAAGCACACGGTACTCTGGTGGGAACAAATCTTTGAAAACTGAAATAATAGCTGCACGGCAACTAGCTGGAGACATACTGATCTGAACCTTGTCGTCAGTTATCCACATTAAATTCCTCTGACATTGTCATCAGACACCTGACCTCGCTGTCGGACAACCAAAACACCCAACATCGCTGCTGGAAAACTAAAGAATCTGACATCGCCGTCGAACAACCAAAATACCCAACATCGCCGCTGGAAAACTGACATCGCCGTCGAACAACCAAAATACCCAACATCGCCGCTGGAAAACTAAAGAATCTGACATCATCGTCGAACAACCAAAATACCCAACATCGCCGCTGGAGAACTAAAGAACCTGACATCCCCGTCGGACAACCAAAATACCCAACATCGCCGCTGGAAAACTAAAGAATCTGACATCGCCGTCGAACAACCAAAATACCCAACATCGCCGTTGGAGAACTAAAGAATCTGACATCACCGTCGGACAACCAAAACACCCAACATCGCTGCTGGAAAACTAAAGAATCTGACATCGCCGTCGAACAACCAAAATACCCAACATCGCCGCTGGAGAACTAAAGAATCTGACATCGCCGTCGGACAACCAAAACACCCAACATCGCCGCTGGAAAACTAAAGAATCTGACATCGCTGTCGAACAACCAAAATACCCAACATCGCCGTTGGAGAACTAAAGAATCTGACATCGCCGTCGGACAACCAAAATACCCAACATCGCCGCTTGAAAACTAAAGAATCTGACATCGCCGTCGAACAACCAAAATACCCAACATCGCCGCTGGAAAACTGACATTGCCGTCGAACAACCAAAATACCCAACATCGCCGCTGGAGAACTAAAGAATCTGACATCGCTGTCGGACAACCAAAATACCCAACATCGCCGCTGGGGAACTAACCTATCGGACATCGCCGCCAGCCCACTATAACTCTGGGAAACACCCGACATCGCTGTCAAGTACTCAACATAATCTGACTTCGCCGTCAAAACAAACATCCAACATCGCCGCTGGAGAACTCAAAATAATCTGACCTCGCCTTCAAAAATAAACATCCAACATCGCCGCTGGAGAACTAAGGAATCTGACCTCGCCGTCAACTCTCAACATCGCCTGACCTCGCCGTCAGGGTGAAGAAACTTCATTGGGGAATTGGTCACACGGTAACCGGTAATACATAGTCGATCATGCCATCAGGCATTCAACGACCACTGTTGGGAATCAGCTGGACTTCAACCATCAGGTTGATCATGCCATCAGGCATTCAAAGAAATTGTCGGGCATCAGCCGGACTTCAACCATCAGGTTGATCATGCCATCAGGCATTCAAAGAAATTGTCGGGCATCAATCGGACTTCAACCATCAGGTTGATCATGCCATCAGGCATTCAAAGATATTGTCGGGCATCAGCCGGACTTCAACCATCAGGTTGATCATGCCATTAGGCATTCAAAGAAATTATCGGGCATCAACCGGACTTCATCAGCAAGTCGGGAATAGAATTCTTGGTCAATCATGAGCCAACTGGGAACATTTAAACCTCTGCCATCAGGCACTCCGCATCAGCTGCGAGAACTGCTTCATTAACACGGTCAGACTTCAATCATGGAGTCTTCAAGGGAGATTTCAACTTCGCCGTTAGAAACCTGCTGGGGAGGACGCTTCGCCGCTGGGGATTCTGGAGAACTATCAAGTAACTCCGCTCCGGGGGTCCAGAAATCATTCTGAATAAATCAACTCTACTGAGGACTTCAAGAATCATCTTGGACAAGTAACTCCGTCGGGGACCTTCAAGAATCATCTTGAACCGATAACCACGCTGGAGCTTTCAGGAGTCATCCTGAGCGAACACTTTGTTGGGGATTTCAGGAATCATCCTGGGCAACCTTTACTGGGGACTCTTAGCATCAGCTTGAGCAACCAACTCTGGAGACTGCACTGGGGTCTTAAGAATCATCTTAAGCAAACGACCCTGCTGGGGAATTCAAGAATCATCTTGAACCGAAGACTTCGCTGGGGATCTCAAGGATCATCTTGAGCAAGCGACTCCGTTGGGGAAAATGTCAGGAATCATCCTGAGCAATCAATTCTGCGGCGGAACACCTGCAAAACAAGAGCAGTAATAACCCAGATCATGTTTATTATGCATATGCTTCGGCAATGGCATAATGCTCCACACGGTGGAAATGCTATGCGTTTATGATAAATGCTATGCAATCATGCACAATGATGCGATCCCATCAGCAAAATAAATGTCGGGGGGAATTCTCCTGTCAAGGAGAAAGCACTACTCAGATAGAGGAATCATCCTGCTGAGGAGAACATGGTCCCGCCAATATCAATTGGACTCCGCCGGGGACACAACTTCAGTTGACTGCTACGGGGGAAACAACTTCAGTTGATTGCTGCAGGGGCACGAAGCTCTACGAGAACCTGGACCTGCTAAGCGAAAGCGATGTCAATCGCGGGAATAAACTGCGTGGCCTTCTCAGCTACTTCCCTGGAGATAACGACTCTGTGGGAAACAACTTCAGCTGAGAGAACGCTCCACTGGGGAAAAAACCAATCATGGTCTGATCAACTTCCAAGGATTCAGCTCTCTTGGGTATCTGCAAACTCGACTGAGGAAGGAGAAATCATTCTGCTTCGCTGGGGAGAGTACGACTCTAGTGGGGAATTTCAATTCCGCTGGGGAAGGAGGAATCATCCGACTTCGGGGGAGAGTACAACTCTGGTGGGGAATTTCAATTCCGCTAGGGAAGAAGGAATCATCCGACTTCGAGGGAGAGTACAACTCTGGTGGGGAATTTCAATTCCGCTGGAGACTTCAGTCTGGCACCATCAGTTGCTGCATACCTCGGCGTACGAATAGTTTCCTACGAAACCTGCACTTGTGACCCGGTGCTGGGGGATGAACACGCGCCTCAGCGCTTGACTCAGCTGAGGAGGTGATGTTCCTTCAGGATACATCTGATTGGGGAGAGAATCATCTCTGCCTGGAGAGACATATCAATGCTCACGATCTCGCGTTCAGACTCTGCGGGGAGAGGCTACTGAACTCTGCTGGAGAAAGAGGAATCATCCTGCTTCAGGGATGCGCGCGGCGCGCTGTCTGGAATATGCTACACCTGTAACAACACAAACAAACAGACAAGATACCCTTCTCAAAGGGACCTATCAAGGTTATTATCTCGTGACAATGTTCAAGTATTTAATTGTTTCAACAATCAGTGGCCTAGGCCAGTAAGTTTATGTATGCGCATTTTATCAAAAACATCGGCGTTCTTTTTCACAAACAAAACAGATAAATGCTAAACAGGCAAACAGAATTGCTGAATAATATGCATTTTATTGATAACGAACCCCTGAATGGGTAAAAAATGTTTTACAATAGATGCAAGCTCCAGGAATGAGGAAGCCGCGCAAAAATAAAACATAAATATACATCAGTATATACAAATGTCGGCAACGAGGCGTAGACGAACACCATGAGTTGATCCCTCTATGACCCACTCGACTTCGTTACTTCTCTGATGCTTCAGCTTCAGAAGAGATTGATTCAGATGAACGACCCTCAGGTCCTCCAAACCACTAAACAATGAAAGTCCACATGCGGAACACAGTCATTTGCTTTTTCAAATCCCTAACTTTTGCGTGAACCGCCCTTTGCGGGTTTTCAGTTCACCGGGATACCCTTTTTTGCCGAAGCCGCCCAGTGTAGGTTTTCGACTTCGCGGGTGTACCTTTTTTCAATTTATATCCCTAATTTTTGCCCGAACCTTTTATTCTGTTTTTGGTTCGCCGGGATGCCCCTTTTTTGCCTGGACTCTCCTTTTTTGTCCAGCGGGTCGCTTTCAAGCAAAGTATTTTTTAACTGTGTCCGCGTTCACCGGGGATGCAAAATCTTCACCATCCATCGTGGATAACAATAAAGCTCCTCCCGAGAAGACCTTGCTGACGACATACGGACCTTCGTAATTCGGAGTCCACTTGCCCCGGTGATCGGAGTGTGGAGGAAGAATCTTCTTCAGGACGAGATCACCCGTCTGAAAGCTTCTAGGACGCACCTTCTTATCATAAGCTTTCTTCATTCGGCTTTGGTACAGACGACCGAACGCAATCGATGCTAACCTCTTCTCGTCCATCAGGCTGAGTTGGTTCAGTCGATTCGTAATCCATTCTGCCTCGTCGAGTTTCACATCAACCAAAACTCGCAAAGAAGGGATCTCCACTTCAAACGGTAGGACAACTTCCATACCGTACACCAAGGAGAAAAGGAGTTGCCCCGGTCGACGTACGTACCGTCGTACGATAACCGTGCAGTGCAAACGGCAGCATCTCGTGCCAATCTTTGTATGTCACAACCATCTTCTGAACAATCTTCTTTATGTTCTTGTTGGCTGCTTCAACGACGCCATTCATCTTCGGCCGGTAAGGAGATGAGTTGTGGTGTTCGATATTGAAACTCTGGCACAGCTCCTTCATCATCTTGTTATTCAGATTCGAACCATTATCAGTAATGATCCGCTCGGGAATCCCGTAACGACAGATGATGTCCCTCTTTATGAATTTAGCCACCACCTGCTTGGTCACATTAGCATACGAGGCTGCCTCCACCCACTTGGTGAAGTAGTCGATAGCTACTAGAATGAAGCGATGACTGTTAGATGCAGTGGGCTCGATCTTGCCTATCATGTCGATGCCCCACATGGAGAACGGCCACGGGGAGGACATGACATTCAACGGGCACGGCAGCACATGAACTTTATCAGCATAAATCGTGCATTTATGACATCTCTTCGCGAATCTGAAGCAATCCGACTCCATTGTCAGCCAGTAGTATCCTGCTCTCAGGATCTTTCTCGTCATAGCATGCCCGCCGGCATGCGTACCAAAGGTGCCTTCATGGAATTCTTCCATGAGCATACTCGCCTCTTTCTCATCTACACATCTGAGTAGCACGAGATCGTGGTTTCTCTTATACAACACTCCATCAAGATTGAGATAAAAATTTCCAGACAGCCTCCTCAGAGTCTTCTTATCCTGGGTTGACGCACCCGCAGGATACTCCTTAGTCATAAGGAAAGTCTGGATGTCATGGAACCATGGCTTGCCGTTGGAGGCTTCCTCGATTGCAAAGACAAATGTCGGTCTATCAAGACGCGAAAGGACAATTCTTGGAGCCTCATTCCAAAAATTGACTTTATACATTGAAGCCAACGTGGCTAAGGCATCAACCATCTGATTTTCAGCCCTGGGCACATGATGGAGTTCCACTCGATCAAAGAACGGAAGCAGCCTTCTGGCATAATTCATGTACGGCACCAAATTCGATTGACGAGTCTCCCACTCCCCTTTAATTTGGTTGATCACAAGCGTTGAGTCACCATATACGTCTAGATTCTTAATTCTCAAATCAATTGCCTCTTCTAGACCCATGATGCATGCTTCATACTCCGCCTCATTATTGGTAACTGGAAACGTCAGTCTCGCAGTAAACGGGATGTGGGATCCGTGGGGGGTCGTGATGATAGTCCCGATGCCACTTCCGTAGGAATTAACCGCCCCATTGAATATAAATTTCCACTGGGATTTCCTATCTGGCCCCTCGTCGGGCAACGACTCATCGCAATCCTTCGCTTTGAGAAACATAATATCCTCGTCAGGGAATTCAAATTTCATCGGCTGGTAATCCTTGATCGGCTGTTCGACAAGGTAATCAGACAACACGCTTCCCTTGATGGCCTTCTGGGACACGTACTGAATATCATATTCCGTTAGCACCATTTGCCATCTGGCAATCCTGCCCGAAAGAGCCTGCTTCTCGAAGACATACTTGATCGGATCCATCTTCGAAATTAGCATGGTGGTGTGATTGAGCATGTACTGTCGTAAACGTTTGGCAGCCCAGGCTAGTGCACAACACGTCTTCTCCAGCATCGAGTATCGAGATTCACAGTCCGTGAACTTTTTACTCAAGTAGTAAATGGCATGCTCCTTTCTGCCCGTCTCGTCGTGCTGACCGAGAACACACCCCATACTATTCTCAAGAACTGTCAAGTACATGATTAATGGCCGTCCAGCCACTGGGGGTATCAAGATTGGAGGTTCTTGAAGATACTGCTTTATCTTGTCAAATGCCTTCTGGCAATCCTCATTCCAAGTAATCGCCTGATCTTTCTTTAAAAGCTTGAACATTGGTTCACACGTGGCCGTGAGCTGAGAGATAAACCTTGCAATGTAGTTTATTCTGCCCAAGAAACCACGAACTTCTTTTTCTGTTTTCGGCGCTGGCATTTCTTGAATGGCTTTTATTTTCGCAGGATCGACCTCGATGCCTTGTTCGCTCACAATAAACCCCAATAACTTTCCAGACCACACTCCGAAAGTGCATTTGTTAGGATTCAGCCTCAACCTGAACTTCCTAAGCCTCTCAAAAAGCTTCAATAAGTTGACCAGATGCTCTTCCTCCGTTTGGGACTTCGCAATCATGTCATCAACATAGACCTCAATCTCGTGATGAATCATGTCATGAAACAAAGTTACCATAGCTCGCTGGTAAGTGGCCCCTGCGTTCTTCAGACCGAAGGGCATTACCTTATAGCAAAATGTTCCCCATGGAGTGATAAACATCGTTTTCTCCATGTCCTCCGGTGCCATCTTGATTTGGTTGTAACCGGAGAAGCCATCCATGAACGAAAACACGGAGAACTGGGCTGTGTTGTCAACCAACACATCGATATGAGGCAACGGGAAATCATCTTTAGGGCTCGCCCTATTCAAATCCCGATAATCGACGCACATGCGTACCTTACCGTCCTTCTTCGGTACAGGCACTATGTTGGCGACCCACGGAGGGTAAGTGGTGACCGCTAAGAAGCCAGCATCAAGCTGTTTCTGCACTTCTTCTTTGATCTTAACGGCCATGTCTGGTCTTGTCCTCCTAAGCTTCTGCTTAACGGGAGGGCAATCTTCTCGCAGCGGCAAGTGGTGGACCACGATGTCCGTGTCAAGTCCGGGCATATCTTTGTATGACCAAGCAAAGACGTCACTATACTCTCGAAGCATCTCGACCAATCTCTGCTTGACATCATTCTGCAACGCAGCCCCTACCCTGACATTTCTGACGAGCTCCTCAGAACCCAAATTCACGATCTCAATCTCCTCCTCATGAGGCAGAATAACCTTTTCCTCTTGTTTCAACAAGCGGGCCAACTCTTCAGGAAGGTCTTCGTCTTCATCAATCTCTTCTTCGGCTTGATAGATCGGGCAATCAAAGTCGAAGTGAGCCGTAGAAGGTCCAGAGTCGATGTCATCTGTTATGTGGATCCTGCAATAACAAGGGTTAAGTTTAAAACAAGGATGTGCAGGTTAGCACAAACCCCATTGCCATTTTACTGTTTTTCAAAACAAATATAAAAATAGGAATAACAGAGATCACAATATTTGAATACGAAGAAAACGCCTTTGATTTATTAACAAAATGCATGTACATAATCCAACAAGGCCCTGACAATAAAACCGCTATGCCCCGGGTAGGACATAGGGTTGTACAATGATTGAAAAAAGTAAATCATTACTCTTCACTTGTCAGCTGGATGATATTCTTGATGGTCCAATTGTTGAGGCCCTCGCCCGGCTTGCTTGGCTGAATCCAAGAGTCGAGATCACAATTGCTATCCCCGCTGTCTTCAGACACCGCGTTGATGCTTTCGAAGATTACATCGCCACTGGTAAATAGGATCGGCCCCTTACGCCGTGACGCGCTGCTAGACGAAGAAGAAGAAGCTTCAGCTCCAGGAGCATACCCCAACCCAAACTTATCCTGCTTGTTCGGTATCTCCAAAATATGCCCCCAGCCTGGGGTAGATCCAGCTTGGACGACGGCCCGAGCTTCTTTGAATGAGGAGAGATTCATCTCTGGCTTTTCTACGACTACAGGAGCTACCTCTTTCACTTTGACAGCCTCGAACGCTTGGAAAAGAGTTTCATGGATTTCGCCATCCATTTCAACATACTTAAAGGATGACAAATGGCTCACCATTATGTCCTCCTCGCTGCACACGGTTACTATGCTTCCTCCGACAGCATATTTGAGCTTTTGATGCAACGTGGAGGTCACGACACCAGCAGCATGGATCCACGGCCGGCCCAAGAGACAACTGTAGGCAGGCATGATGTCCATGATATAAAAGACCGCGTCGAACGTTTCCGGGCCAACTTGGATCGGCAGGGTCACCTCCCCGAAAACGTGGCGTTTAGTTCCGTCGAACGCCTTCACCACCAGATCACTGGGTATGCAGAGCAATTCGCGAGTGTCCAACTTCATTAATGCCTTCTTCGGAAGAACATTCAGTGACGAACCCATGTCCACCAGCACGTGCGACATGATTGTGCCCCTGCACTCTATCGAGATGTGCAGGGCGCTGTTGTGATTCCTCCCTTTTGGCGTCAGCTCTAAGTCTGTGGAACCTAGCCCATTGCCAGCATTAACGTGGGCTACCACCTCTTCTAGCTGATTCACCAGTATCTCTTGCGGTACGTAGGCAGCGTTCAATACCTTCAGTAGCGCGTTGCGGTGTGCTTCAGAACACAGCAAGAGGTTGAGAATAGAAATCTTCGAGGGCGTCTGATGGAGATGGTCTACAATCTTGTAGTCGCTCTTCTTGATCAACCGCATAAACTCCTCAGCATCTTTAACAAGCAAATCTTTCTCTACCCCACACGGGACTTCTTCGACGACTTTGCTTTTACCCTTATCGGCCGCATCAGCTCTGACCGCTTTCTCTGCCACGACCTCCGGCGGCGCAAACACTCTTCCGCTACGAGTAATACCACTGATTCCTGCGAGATTCTCCATAGTCGACCCGTACGGCTCTAGCTCCAACCTTTGACCGTTGCAATAGACTTCAGCCCCATAATGCCACAGAACGGCGTTAGTGCTCTCGAATGGTATCGGCCCAGCTTTGGTAATAGTAATAGTAGGCGGTCTGGGCGCAGAAATGGTTATTGGCTGGCGAGGAATGGTGATGGTGGTGACTTCATCGACCTGCTTCAACACTACCTCTCTTGATACACTTTCAGCCCTCCGGCTGAACTGCAGAATCCCCTCAGCCATCAGACTTTGAATTCCTTCTACCAACTGCTCACATCCATCAGAATGTGTAGCACAGTCCATGCATAGTTCTCTGCATCCTGGAAAGAACCCTCTTTTCAACAACTTAGCTTTGACGAAACTAAGCGGCGTCTTTAGATCTCTGACATCAGTCAACAGATCTGCACTCTCTTCTTTGATAATGGCATTCACTCCGCCTCCCCCTATGATTTGGCATAGGATTCTTCGTGACATTGGGCACATTATCGGAGAAGTTGATAATCTTGGCGTCTACCAGGTCCTGCACCTTGTGCTTAAAGGCTTTGCAGTTCTCGATTGTGTGGCCAGGTGCCCCTGAGTGGAAATCGCAAGTGGCATTTGCATCGTACCCTGGTGGAGGTGCCCCTGTCAAGGGAGCCATCGTCCTCTTCTGAACCAACTGAAGCTGAAGCAAAGTCTCCAAGAGTTGGGCGTACAACATGGGCGGTGCCTCGAAGTGACGGTTTGCCAGGGATGCCCGATTCTGGTACTTTCTATATCCCTGTTGATTCGGTTGCTGCTCCTGCTGCTGTGGAGCTGCTGGGACATTTATACTGGCTATCTGCTGCTGAGGGCCTTTGCCCTTCCTTCGAGCGTTGGTCACAGCGCTCGCATCTCCTTCTCTCCTTTTACCAGCATAAGGTTTCTTTCCACCTCCTCCAGCTGAGGATGACTCACCTTGAATTTTCTCGATCTTGATTCCATTCTCGACGTGCTCGCCCATGATAATGAGAGCTGAGAACGTCCCAGACATACCGCTGACTAACTTTTCATAGTAAACCCCTGGGAGGGTGGCAACAAACATCTGCACGAGCTCGCGTTCAACCATCGGCGGCTGAACCCGGGCTGCCAACTCACGCCACCGCTGGGCGTACTCCTTAAATCCTTCATTATTCCTCTGTGATAGGTTCTGGAGCTGGACTCGGTTCGGGGCCAATTCGCTGTTGTACTGGTAATGGTGGACAAACGCTTCAGCAAGGTCCTTCCATGTGCGCACGCTAGTGGGCTCCAGGCCCATGTACCACTCGAGGGATGGCCCGGAAAGACTGTCTTGGAAGAAGTGCATCAGCAACTTCTCGTCTTCGGAATAGGCAGACATCTTTCTGTAGTACGATCTAAGGTGGACACAAGGGCAAGTGGTGCCCTTATATTTCTCAAAGTCAGGTACCCTGAACTTAGGAGGTACCTTGAAATCAGCAATTAACCCCAGCTTGGACATATCAACGCCCAAAGTATTCTGATTCTCAATATCTCTCATTTTATCTTCAAGTGCTTTGAATCTGAGCCGCGCTTCAGCATTCAGCTCCCCTTCAGCACCTCTTTGAGAGAACACATCATCCTGATGATCCTCAAGCCATGGTTGAGGCACCAACAGATTCCCGACGCCTGCATTGCCGTTGCCCGACCCGATGTTGACATTAGCTCCCAGACTCCCATTACCGACGCCCGTCGTATTGAGTCCGATATTGGCCATCACGTTGCCATTAGCACTGCCGTTGCCCCCGGCCACGGGGACACCATTCTGTGGAGTATCAACTGGTGGAGGAGTAGGCACGGTCCCACCGTGGAGTATGCCGTTGCTATCAACCCTGGAGATCAAAGGCTGAACCAAAGTCTTGAGCTGGTCCTGACCATTGGCGACCACTTGCATGAGTTCCATGAAGCGATCCATCCTCTCGCGAAGCTCCTGAACATCTGTTTGCACTTGGTCCATGATCCTGGTCTGATTAGCTCTAGTTGGATAACGGTGAATTAGTCTCTGATCAATCCTGGAACCACCGGAAACAGCCTGGGACCTGTGAACCTGAAAAACCTGTAAACACTAAAGGGTTAGGAAAAACAACAAAATGCTCGTCATGCAAATGCTTCATGCAAATGCATGCGTGTGTCTGTGTGTTTGGGAGATTTCCCCCGATCCTAGTGCCTGAGTGCCAGTGCTGATAATAATAATAATAAGAAGTCCGAGCCCAATCATGGAAACATCAATCTCATATATAAAGAAAGCCTATCAAGGCAGTACATAGCATCAGCGAGTACAAGATGAATCGACAGCGTGACCTCAGCCAACAAGCCTGGTGATGGTCAACATACAACAAAGATCAAAACAAAAGGAATACAACTAGTCAAGTACGGCCACGGGCGCGATACTCTTCTAACAACTCATTCGTCTCTGGATGATCCGGCAGAGTGAGCAACTCCTCGACGAGTAACTCCCTTTGCACAATGGTATACTGAAGTCCTTCAACCGAACCTTCCCATGCTCCTTCGCCGAAGCAATCTTCTAACTTCCGCTTTTTGGACTCAAACGTCAGCTTGCGCTCATTCAGGTTAGCGAGAGCTTTGTTGAGCTGGCCTTCGGCGGCGTATCTGCGGGCGGTTTCTTCATCAAACCTCTGCTCATTGTCCTTCACCTAGGCTTCCAGCTTGGAGATCTGTAGCATCAACTTATCCTCCCGCTCTTTCCTGGTGGCCAGGGAAGCCTTCCAGTGCTGGTTGAACATGGATATCCTCCGATATGCCTCGTCCAAGTGCTGCTTCTTCGTAGCCAGTACGTCGTTGACAGCTTTGAAGTCTCGACCCATGCGTTCATGCTCGGCTATCTGCTTAGTCGGGTCCGTACCCAGCTGGTTCACCAGCTCTGTCTGCCTTTTGAAAGAGTGGACGGCCTCGTTCCTCTCGCTTCGGAGCTGAGCTAATTCCTTCTCCAGTTCTTCGTTCGCCCGCTTCAATTCATCTCGTTCAGCTAATACCTGGTTATGCTGCTGAATGGGCACAGTAGTAGGCTCTTCGATCATTGGAGGGCTTTCTGGCTTGGCATGAGGAAACGGCATCCCTATAGCATTGCCCCTGGCTCTGATCCAAGTCAAATATGGAGGGTAGGCTTGACTGTTGCTTTTTCCCAGCAATGGCTTTCCTCGCTTACTGATACCATTCCATGCGCGCTGAAGCTTGGACAACAGATCCCCCTCTAGAAGACCAGTGAGGTACAGAGATTCCTGTACCTCTTCCTCCTTCGGCGGAGTTCTCAAAGCATACGCGAACTGTCGAACCAGCAACGATGGATTGTAGTTTATACAGCCCTTCCTACCTATCAGAGGCACATTAGGAAACCCGCTGCAACTGAAGATCACCTCAGTACCCAGCCTGTCTCTGTCGAACCAGTCAATATCCTCTGCAGATAAACTCATCAGACGCTCAGGCCACTCAGCTGTGGCTGCAGACAAGACAAAAGGACCCATCTTGGGCAGATGGCTATCAAGCCATTTGTACAGCAAGGGTACGCAGCACGAGACATTCTTCCCCCTCCTGTTCTCATTTTTGTAGTGGACTGAGTGATAGACATCTCCTATCAAGGTAGGGACTGGATTCCCTGAAGCGAAGATGTGAAACACATCAAAGTCTACAAAATCGGGCATATTAGGGAACAAAATAATTCCATACATGCATAAAGCGAGGATGGCATTGAACGCGCCCCAACATACGTCCTTGGCACACTGCTGAGCCTTACCCACCAGAAACTGCAAGGAGAACCCAGGAACCTTGTTCCAACTAGTCAATACTAATTCGGAGGCGTCCATGTGAAGTGAGGGAGCTAAACCAGCCAGATCCGGCTCAGCGTCCATGTGAAGAAAAGGCATCTGCCTCTTGATAGGCACACCTAGCAAATCAGCATACTCTTCCAGCGTAGGTGCGAGAACGAAGTCCTGGAAAGTGAAACATCTCAGCGGAGGGTCGTAGAACTGCAGCAGAGCATGCAACCCATTCAACTCGAACACAGAAGGCTTACAAACCAAACTGAGCAACCTGCCATAAGATTTTCTGAACTCATCCCTCACAGAATCATCTACTAGAGATATCAAACCAGTCAACTTAACCACATAGGGGGTAGGGAACTTGTAAGCCACGGTCTTCCTCTGAGAGCCCATAACAATACAATAGGAGGCAAGAAATTCTGGATCGGGGAAAACGGTACCTGCAACATAGACACACGTTAATGAAATGCAAATGAAAATGCAAACTAATGCAAAATGCAATCATGCAATAAGAGGTCCGGGTAACTGGTGCTGTGGAGATTCTGTATCGACAAAACCATAATCTTGCTCTATCAAGAACAACCGCTGCTAAGAAGAAAACCCCGGTGTAGGACCACAGATCTGATCTGTCAAGAACAACCATCTGATAGGGCCATATACACAGGATCATAACTCTGCTCTGTCAAGAACAAATGTCTGATAATAAGGACCTCTGATGTAGGATCAAGAAATATCTGCTGATGAGGTCTTCAGACCCCAGTCAAAAATCTGCTCTATCAAGAACAAACATACAACTGCTGATGAGATCTTCAGACCCCACTTAAAAATCTGCTCTATCAAGAACAAACAACATCTGCTGATGAGATCTTCAGACCCCACTCAAAAATCTGCTCTATCAAGAACAAACAACATCTGCTGATGAGATCTTCAGACCCCAAATCTGCTCTATCAAGAACAAACAACTGATGATGAAAACTCTTCTCTATCAAGAACAGACATACATCTGATGATAAGATCCCCTGATCAAAACCTGCTCTATCAAGAACAGACATACACCAGATGATAAGATACTCTGATCAAACCTGCTCTATCAAGAACAGACATATCTGCAACTGAGAAACCCTGGTACCAACAAAACCAGGTAGTCTGAAGGTTACGGTTTCCTGCAATCAACCCAACCCTGCTCACAGGTATGGACCTAAACTGACTCAAGGTACGACATCCTATGCGTTCATCAGCGTCACAGACTTTTCAAGAGGGGTGATACGATACCCAGAAGGTGTGGCATCACCAGCTCATGAAGCGGCCTCACTTAGCTGAATCACAAATGATCGGTCCCCAGAGTCGACAATCCACCAAACCAGCAACCGTCTCAACCCAAAGGGTTGAAAGTGAAGCCAACCGGATGAACCTCGTCTGAGCGTGGATTTCATGAGACACTAGTGCCTCTCAACTTTGTGTAGAGTCGGGCTTCGGGTTCGATGCCTGTTGGTTTAACAGATGCCTGACGGCAAGGTCAGATGTTCTTCTCATCTTTTGGTTGAGTCGGCCTTCGGGTTCGACGCCTGTTTGTTTAACATATACTTGACGGCAAGGTCAAATGTTCCTCTCAACTTCGTGTTGAGCCGTCCTTCGGGTTCGATGCCTGTTTGTTTAACAGATGCCTGACGGTGAGGTCAGATGTAACTCTCAACTTCGTGTTGAGTGGGACTTCATGTTCGATGCGTATTTTTTAACAGATATCTGACGGCTGTCGCTTGCGCGAAAATAAGGTGCCGGCACAATAGAAGAGTCGCCACCTTTCGTTATTTATCCCTCAAAGCGGGAGAGGAAACGATCGGAAAAACCTAACGAAAAAGAGGGTAAGACAAGGTCGTCGCAACCATTGTCTAGATTCGGGAGTCGGTTACGCAAGGGGAAGGTATTAGCACCCCTCACGTCCATCGTACTCGACGGGATCCTCGCTTGTTGTGTTTACTTGGACGGGTTGGTTTTATTCTATCTACCTATCACGCCTGGCTTAAACAGAAAAGAAAAATGACTCGGCAAAGCGTCGCACTTTACGCCTACGTATTCTCATCAGAGAATGAGAAATCAGAGTCAACGTAGTTCGGCCTACGACGGGTTATGGGGAAAGGTAGCTCGCCAAGGCATCTCCATCTTGTGCCTACGTACTCTCAACAGGTATGAGAGATCAGAGCTCACGTAGTTCGGGAAACTACGGTTTATTTCCTGTCTTTTACGAAAGAAGTATTTTTTATTGTGTTTGCGATTTCAATCGCACTAGAGACTATAACCTGAGAGTGAATGCGTCGCATGTCACCCAAAGGGTACCATACTAAACATCCAGACTGTGGAAAAGAAACTCTCCCACAATCCTTTCTCAGATAGCTTAAGGCTCGTAACGTACGAAAGAAATCATTCATGATTACTGTATCTTAAACTGTTTTGAGATGAGAAGAGAACATGCCCAACTAGGAGGGAGACTATCGAGTCCTACTGTTGTCATGCCAAGGATTCATCCTATGGTTGAGGTTTGAACAGGGAATTCCTAGAAGTTGTCATGCATAGGTTTCAACCTAAAGTTCTATCATCAATTCCTTATCAAAGGAAATGAGAGTCCTAAGGGATCATGTCAATGATACACAGAAACAGATAAAGCATCAGCTTAAACAGTAAAATGCATGCAATGCAAGTGAGGGAGGAAATGTGTGTGGGGCTTCAGCCTCCACAAGCTCATCTCAACCTCAAGCCAGAATGGATAACAGTAATCATACTGAAATGAAACAACATGCTATCAAGCAAGAACAGTAAATTGCAGTCATACAGATAAAATGAAATAAAATGCCATCAGGCAAACAAACCACATGGGCAAGGGAGTTGGGCTCTACCGAATACCCGCAAGCAAAGCCACACAGTAACAATACAAGCAGAGGGAGCAACTCAACCTCTAGTGCAATCATGCTCCTAGATTCTACCTAGTCTAGATATGAACTTATTCTAATGCATCAAGAAAGTCAAACAAAACACATCAATACAGAAAAAAGAAAAAGAAAAGAAAGCAGATCAACTCCTCTCTCAACCTCAGGCTTCAGCTCTTCCAACAGCAACTCAGTCTTCAGACTTCCAATTACTCTTAACAAATATCAATTATCTTCTCCTTTAAGCTTCAGCTTCTTGATCAGCTCCACCTTCAGGCTTCACTATCAATCATAAGTATCAACTTGGCTCCTTCAGGATCCCCAGGTATCAAAGCAAGTATCAACTTCCTTTGTTCTTCAAGCTTCAGCTCTTCAGAATCAATCTCAATCACTTAGAAGTGTCAACTTCATCCTTCAGTCTTTACTTCATCTTCAGGGGTCTTCAAGTATCAACTTGCTCTTGCTGCTCTTCAAGCTTCAGCTGGAATGGAAATGCTCAAGGATTAATCCTCTTCTACACTCTTCATTGAAGTCTTTATCTTCAAGCTCAAGCTCCACATCTCTCAAGATAATCAAACCAGAGGAAATCACTTACTGGATAAGCTGGGGGATATTGAACTACTTATTGACCACCAAAGGTGACCTATAAGGGTTCAACATCAAAGGAATGGTTCCCTCAAAAGTTCCACTTCCTAGGTACAATCACTTATCCCTCCAAAGGAGAGAGGTGTATACCATGGAAGGACTTTGAATCATAGGGAGGAATGGAGGTGAATGATACCATCCATGTTTAAGAAAGAATTTAACTAGGTCTAAACTCTTCCTAATCCCTAACCCTAAAAACAAAACAACACAAATAAGATCAAGCTCTCAAGCTCCTCAATGCATCTTCAAGTCTTCTACTATGCTCCTCAATGCTCCTTAGAACAAAACCAAGCTCTCCAAACCCACAAAGCAAAGCTAACAACCATACAAGCCCACAAGGGCAACACAAACAATCATCAACTACAAAAATCATCTAAAAATAGTATACCACTATATTAAATCCTAATATAATTTCTAAGGGATCCTACATACCTACCCTTAATGACCTATATGTCCCATAGTCTAATTTGTCCTAAAAACCCAAAATTCTAAGGTTATTATAGACCTATGTTGAAGTTTAACCTAATTCTACACAACCTAATGTCATCTAATCAAAACTATCCTAAAATTCATCACAAAATTATGGAATAAATCCAGGGGGAAGCTAAAACTTATATCTATCTATCCTAAAAACAATGGTCTAAAAATTCTAAGGGAACTACCTAAACAAAATTTTACAAATTCATGGATCAACATAAAAGAAATAAAATGCAATAAAAGTAGAAAATATACAAAAAAATACTAAAAATGCATGAAAGGAAAATATTTTTATTTTATATTTTTCTTGACATGAATATGAAATGGGAGCAAAAATCCCCATTAAAAAATCATTAATGTTCAAATTGATATGATTTTTCAAAGATTGAAATAAAATGGAAGAAAAATAAAATGAAATATGAAGAGATTGGGTGCAGGAAGCAAACATATCCAGTTCAATTTATTAATGGGCTTAAAGTAGGGGTGCAAGAAGTAAGGGCGCTAAGCCCAATTCAGTCAGAAAACAATTAAGAAAATGTAAAGAAAATAGAAAACCAGCGGTGCAAAGAGTAACCCAATATAGTGTAAATCATTCATGGGCCTTGACTGGGGGTGTGGGTATCAAACTTCACTAAAGCCCAAGAAACCACCGTTTAATGAAACGGTGCGTTTCGCTTCTCAGAATTTCCCTCTCAAAATGCAATTGAATCGTGGCCCTCAGATCAAGAAAAAGTCAATGGGTCAGCTCCCCATCCAATGGTCATGAGCTCATCTTCAACCTCCAGCTAGGGTTTGCTGAAACTCCATGGAAATACAGAACATGAAGCTTCATCTTCCTCAACTCGTGCTTTCTCATTTCTCCATCAAAACTCAAAGTTTAAAACCCTAACATGCTCCATTTTTCATGCTGAACACAATCATACTCTTAGAATCAACTGAAACCTCCTCTAACATAAAACACGATCCAAGATCAAAAATGAACTCAAACTTCCATCTCACCAATTCTTGCAATTAACTATCTCAGATCACTCACCAACTCACCCTGATTAATTCTTGATGTCTAACTCATTCTATGTCTCAATATAACACGAGTTCTTGGTCATCAAAGAAATGGGGTCCATAGTTCAATCTTCACCAATTGATCCCTAACTCTCCAAAATCCATCTCCTATTGGTCTCTAACAATTCTACACTAACAAATTAACCTAATTATGCCTAAAACATGGTGTAGGAAAGAATTTGCAAACCTGGTTAATCTTGATGAACAGATGATGAAATCCACCAATTCAGACCTTGAAACTCTTCAGAAAGTTTCCCTAGATGCCAATCTTGCTACTGTTTGCAACAATTTTGATGGAGGAAGCCTCAATCTCAGAATTCGATTCTGACTTGCTACCTTGAAATTTGAATCACCAACTCTTCAATTCACCATGGATTTGATCTCAATTCAATCTGCACAGCTTCACTATGATGTATGGAATGTGTTTGAATGGAAAGAATGAATGGAAATGAAGAAGAATGAAGAAATGAAACTTGACTTGCAATGGAAGATTCTTGATCTCACTCTCTCTTCTCTGCACCAATTCTCACCAACCTTGCATCTGAGCAAGTCATACATGTTATATAGAGTGGTTTAGAATCATCTAGAACCCTCTAGGATCATCCAATGAGTATTTGAACTTCTCATGTCATGACATTTTGATTTCAATTCTCCTTATGTGCTATCTCATGCCATGGTCCTTGTAACCTTTGATTCTGACTTGAAATTCTCCCCATATGAGATTTATGATGAGTTACAATGCATAACCAACTTGCTTATTGAGTTTTGTTGAGTTTTGCTTTGATACCTTAATATGCAAGTAAGCCATTTTCAAAGCAGCCCTAAGATCTAAGCCCCAAATCAAAATTGTGGCTGAACTATTGTTCTTAGAATGTCATTTGGAGTCAAAATGACCTATTATATGATATGGTTTGGATTTATAACTTGTGATTTCCAATTTTCAATTTCACCTTAATTAACTTATGCCTCCATTTTAGGCCATTTTCATCACTTTTTGATACAAGCCTTTTCAACATCTCATGACCTCCCTACTAGCCTTAAAACATCATTCTAAGCAAGTTTGATGTTGAAGATTTTTCCATTTGAAGCTTGGAAATAGGAGATATGGCCTTATGCTTGAAATGACCTATAACATCCAAATGACCAAAATGCCATTGACTTGTCAAAGCCATAAGTTGAGTTCTACAAATCCTATCAAGGACTTCTAGTACTCAAATTAAATCTAAGGACAAGCTCCACAAAATTCATGTTGTGGGGAAGATGAGATGACAGTCACATCTTGAGCTAAACTGCCTTGAAGATAGGGATCAAACTAGGGGATTTTACACTGTCCATCCTTAGAAACCCTAGCTTAAAACTTCTCAAACTCATCAATCATGATGATTTGGTCTAGGAATCATCCTTATAGAACTTCAATGCATCATTCCATGATCACATGGCTCTTGGATTAGGTCTCAACCCTCTTCAAATCATCAGTTGACCTAGGGTTGACCCAGTCAAACCCTAATTACACCACTCATGGCTGAATCTTCTGAATTCTTGTACAATGACCTCTCTAGGCTTCATGATGGATTTCAATACATCTCATAAGCTTTCTCAAAGCTTCAAGTCCATCCTCATAGTCTCATAATCATCTGAGGAGCTCCCACAACTCTCAAGTTATGTGACACACAACCTTGGTTTCAACCAATTCCTCTGAGGATCTCTTGAGTTTTCTGACAAAGGTATCAACCTTTGAACAATTGAACAAACTTCTTGACTTTCTTCATAGCCTCATATAACTCTTGCTAGGTAATCCTACCTCTTGATCTACTGCCCACATATCAATGAGATGCAGATGATGAATACAATGAGCCACAAACTTGGTAAATAAATGTTGGTCAAATTTTGGGGTGCAACAACGGCGAGGTCTAATGTTCTTATCAACTTCGAGTTGAGCCGACCTTCGGGTTCGATGCCTGTTTGTTTAACAGATGCCTGGCGGCAAGGTCAGATGTTTTTCTCAACTTTGTGTTAAGCCGACATTCGGGTTCGATGCCTGTTTGTCTAACTGATGCATGACGGCAAGGTCAGATGGTCTTCTCAACTTCGGTTTGAGCCGCTCTACGGGTGTGATGCGGGTTTGTTTAACAGATGCCTGGCGACAAGGTCAGATGTTCCTCTCAACTTCGTGTTGTACCGGCCTTCGCGTTCGATGCCTGTTGTTTAACAGATGCCTGATGGCGAGGTCAGATGTTCCTCTCATCTTCAAGTTGAGCCGGCCTTTGGGTTGGATTCCTGTTTGTTTAACAGATGCTTGATAGCGAGTTCAGTTGTTCTTCTTAACTAAGGGTTGAGACGACCGTCGGTTCGATGCCTGATTGTTTAACAAATGCCTGACAGCGAGGTCAAATTTTCCTCTCAACTTCGTGTTGAGCCGGCCTGCGGCATCGATGCCTGTTTGTTTAACAGATGCCTGATGGAGAGGTTTAATGTTCTTATCAACTTCGGATTGAGTCGCCTTTAGGGTTCAATGCTTGTTTATTTGTCAGATGCCTCACGCCGAAGTCAGATGTTCCTCTCAACTTCGTGTTGAGCCGGCCTTCGGGTTCGATTCATGTTTCTTTAACAGATACCTGACGGTGAAGTCAGATGTTCTTCTCATCTTCAGTTTGAGCCGACCTTCGGTTTCAATGGATGTTTGTTTAACATCGATTTGAGCCACCCTACGGGTTCGATGCGTGTTTATTTAACAGATGCCTGGCGGTAAGGTCAGATGTTTTTCTCAACTTCGTGTGGTGCCGGCCTTCACGTTAGATGTTCTTAACAGATGCCTGACGACAAGGTCATATGTTCTTCTCGACTTTAGGTTGAACCGACCTTCAGATTCGATGTCTGTTTGTTTAACAGATGCTTGACAGCGGGTATGATGTTCTTCTCAACTAAGGGTCGAGACGGCCTACAGGTTTGATGCGTGTTTGTTTAACAGATGCCTGGCGGGGAGGTCAGATGTTCTTCTCAACTTCGGGTTGAACCGGCCTTCGGGTTCGATGCCTGTTTGTTTAAATCATCCCTAACGGCGAGGTCAGATATTCCTATGAACTTTGTGTTGAGCCAGCCTTCGGGTTCGATGTTTGTTTGTTTAATAGATGCCTGACGGCGAGGTCAAATGTTCCTCTCAACTTCGTCTTGAGCCGAACTTCAGGTTCGATGCCTGTTGGTTTAACAGATGCCTGAAAGCGAGGTCAGATGTTCTTCTCAACTTTTGGTTGATTCAACCTTCGAGTTCGATGTCTGTTTGTTTAACATATGCTTGACGGCGAGGTCAGATGTTCCTCTCAACTTCGTGTTGAGTCGGCCTTCAGGTTCGATGCCTGTTTGTTGAACAGATGCCTGACGGTAAGGTCAGATGTTACTCTCAACTTCGTGTTGAGCGGGACTTCATGTTCAATGTCTATTAGTTTAACAGATGCTTGACGGCGAGGTCTAATGTTCTTATCAACTTCGTGTTGTGCCGGCCTTTGGGTTTGATGCCTGTTTGTTTAACAGATGCCTGACAGCAAGAACATATGTTCTTCTCAACTTCGGGTTGAGCCAGCCTTCAGGTTCGATTCCTTTTTGTTTAACAGATGCCTGACTGCGAGGTTAGATGTTCTTCTCAACTTCGGGTTGAGCCGGCCTTCGGGTTCGATGCCTATTTGTTTAATAGATGCCTGACGGCGAGGTAAGAAGTTCTTCTCAACTTTGTGTTAAGCCGGCCTTCGGGTTCGATGTCTGTTCGTTTAACAGATGCCTCACGGCGAGGTTAGATGGTCTTCTCAACATCGATTTGAGCCACCCTACGGGTTCGATGCGTGTTTATTTAACAGATGTCTGGCGGTAAGGTCAGATGTTCTTCTCAACTTCGTGTTGTGCCGGCCTTCACATTAGATGCCTGGTTGTTTAACAGATGCCTGACGGCGAGGTCATATGTTCTTCTCGATTTAGGTTGAGCTGGCCTTATGATTCGATGTCTGTTTGTTTAACAGATGCTTGACAGCGGGTATGATGTTCTTCTCAACTAAGGGTTGAGACGGCCTACGGGTTCGATGCGTGTTTGTTTAATAGATACCTGGTGGGGAGGTCAAATGTTCTTCTCAACTTCGGGTTGAACCGGCCTTCGGGTTCGATGCCTGTTTGTTTAACAGATCCCTAACGACGAGGTCAGATATTCCTATGAACTTCGTGTTGAGCCAGCCTTCGGGTTCGATGTCTGTTTGTTTAATAGATGCCTGACAGCGAGGTTAAATGTTCCTCTCAACTTCGTCTTGAGCCGAACTTCAGGTTCGATGCCTGATTGTTTAACAGATGCCTGAAAGCGAGGTCAAATATTCTTCTTAACTTTTGGTTGATTCAACATTCGAGTTCGATGTATGTTTGTTTAACATATGCTTGACGGCAAGGTCAGATGTTCCTCTCAACTTCGTCTTGAGCCGGCCTTCGGGTTCGATGCCTATTTGTTTAACAGATGCCTGACAGTGAGGTCAGATGTTACTCTCAACTTCGTGTTGAGTGGTACTTCATGTTCGATGCCTATTAGTTTAACAGATGCCTGACGGCGAGGTCTAATGTTCTTATCAACTTCGTGTTGTGCCGGGCTTCGGGTTTGATGCCTGTTTGTTTAACAGATGCCTGACAGCAAGAACATATGTTCTTCTCAACTTCGGGTTGAGCCAGCCTTCGGGTTCGATTCCTGTTTGTTTAACAGATGCCTGACTGCGAGGTTAGATGTTCTTCTCAACTTCGGGTTGACCCAGCCTTCGGGTTCGTTGCCTATTTGTTTAATAGATGCCTGACGGCGAGGTCAAAAGTTCTTCTCAACTTTGTGTTAAGTCGCCCTTCGAGTTCGATGTCTGTTCGTTTAACAAATGCCTCACGGCGAGGTTAGATGGTCTTCTCAACATCGATTTGAGCCACCCTATGGGTTCGATGCGTGTTTATTTAACAGATGTCTGGCGGTAAGGTCAGATGTTCCTATCAAGTTCGTGTTGTGCCGACCTTCGTGTTAGATGCCTGGTTGTTTAACAGATGCCAGATGGCGAGGTCAGATGTTCCTCCCAACTTCAAGTTGAGCCAGCCTTCGGGTTGGATGCCTGTTTGTTTAACAGATGCTTGACGGCGAGCTCAGATGTTCTTCTCAACTAAGGGTTGACACGACCGTCGGGTTCGATGCCTGTTTGTTTAACAGATGCCTGACGGCGAGGTCAGATATTCTTCTCAACTAAGGCTAGAGACAGCCTTCGGGTTCGATGCCTATTTGTTTAAGAGATGCCTAATGGCGAGGTTAAATGTTCCTCTCAAATTCGTGTTGAGCCGACCTTCGAGTTCAATGCCTTTTTGTTTATCAGATGTCTGACAGCGAGGTCAGATGTTTTTCTCAACTACGAGTTGAGACGGCCTTCGGGTTCGATGCCTGTTTGTTTAAAAGATGCCTCACGGCGGGGTCAGATGTTCCTCTCAAATTCATGTTGAACCGACCTTCGGGTTCGATTCTTGTTTGTTTAACAGATACCTGACGGCGAGGTCAGATGTTCTTCTCAACTTCAGGTTGAGCCAGGTTTTGGGTTCGATGCCTGTTCCTTTAACTGATGCCTGACGGCGAGGTCAGATGTTCTTCTCAACTAAGGGTTGAGACGGCCTACGGGTTCGATGCGTTTTAGTTTAACAGATGCCTGGCGGCGGGGTTAAATGTTCTTCTCAACTTCGGGTTGAACCGGCCTTCGGGTTCGATGCCTGTTTGTTTAATAGATCCCTAACGGCGAGGTCAGATATTCCTATGAACTTCGTGTTGAGCCAGCCTTCGGGTTTGATGCCTGTTTGTTTAACAGATGCCTGACGGCGAGGTCAAATGTTCCTCTCAACTTTGTGTAGAGCCGGGCTTTGGGTTCGATTCCTGTTGGTTTAACAGATGCCTGACGGCAAGGTCAGATGTTCTTCTCAACTTTTGGTTGAGTCGGCCTTCGGGTTCGATGCCTGTTTGTTTAACATATACTTGACGGCAAGGTCAAATGTTCCTCTCAACTTCGGGTTGAGCCGTCCTTCGGGTTCGATGCTTGTTTGTTTAACAGATGCCAGATGGTGAGGTCAGATGTAACTCTCAACTTCGTGTTGAGCGGGACTTCATGTTCGATGCGTATTTTTTAACAGATGCTTGACGGCAAGGTCTAATGTTCTTATCAGCTTCGGGTTGAGCCGACCTTCAGGTTCGATGCCTGTTTGTTTAACAGATGCCTGACGGCAAGGTCAGATGTTCTTCTCAACTTTGTGTTAAGCCGACATTCGGGTTTAATGACTGTTTGTCTAACTGATGCCTGACGGCGAGGTCAAATGGTCTTCTCAACTTGGGTTTGAGCCGCCCTACGGGTTCGATGCGGGTTTATTTAACAGATGCTTGGCGACAAGGTCAGATGTTCCTCTCAACTTCGTGTTGTACCAGCCTTCACGTTCGATGCTTGTTGTTTAACAGATGCCTGATGGTGAGGTCAGATGTTCCTCTCATCTTCAAGTTGAGCCGGCCTTTGGGTTGGATGCCTGTTTGTTTAACAGATGCTTGATAGCGAGTTCAGTTGTTCTTCTCAACTAAGGGTTGAGACGACCGTCGGTTCGATGCCTGATTGTTTAACAGATGCCTGACAGCGAGGTCAAATTTTCCTCTCAACTTCGTGTTGAGCCGCCCTTAGGGTTCAATGCCTGTTTATTTGTCAGATGCCTCACGCCGAAGTCAGATGTTCCTCTCAACTTCGTGTTGATCCGGCCTTCGAGTTCGATTCATGTTTCTTTAACAGATACCTGACAGTGAAGTCAGATGTTCTTCTAATCTTCAGTTTGAGCCGGCCTTCGGTTTCAATTCCTGTTTGTTTAACATCTATTTGAGCCACCCTACGGGTTCAATGCGTGTTTATTTAACAGATGCCTGGCGGTAAGGTCAGATGTTTTTCTCAACTTCGTGTTGTGCCGGCCTTCACGTTAGATGTCTGGTTGTTTAATAGATGCCTGACGGCAAGGTCATATATTCTTCTCGACTTTAGGTTGAACCGGCCTTCAGATTCGATGTCTGTTTGTTTAACAGATGCTTGACAGCGGGTATGATGTTCTTCTCAACTAAGGGTTGAGACGGCCTACGGGTTCGATGAGTATTTGTTTAACAGATGCCTGGCGGGGAGGTCAGATGTTCTTCTCAACTTCGGGTTGAACCGGCCTTCGGGTTCGATGCCTGTTTGTTTAAATCATCCCTAACAGCGAGGTCAGATATTCCTATGAAATTCGTGTTGAGCCAGCCTTCGGGTTCGATGCATGTTTGTTTAATAGATGCCTGACGGCGAGGTCAAATGTTCCTCTCAACTTCGTTTTGAGCAGAACTTCAGGTTCGATGCCTGTTGGTTTAACAGATGCCTGAAAGCGAGGTCAGATGTTCTTCTCAAATTTTGGTTAATTCAACCTTCAAGTTCGATGTCTGTTTGTTTAACATATGATTGACAGCGAGGTCAGATGTTCCTCTCAACTTCGTGTTGAGCCGGCCTTCGGGTTCGATGCCTGTTTGTTGAACAGATGCCTGACGTTAAGGTCAGATGTTACTCTCAACTTCGTGTTGAGCAGGACTTCATGTTCGATGCCTATTAGTTTAACAGATGCTTGACGACGAGGTCTATTCTTCTTATCAACTTCGTGTTGTGTCGGCGTTCAGGTTTGATGCCTGTTTGTTTAACAGATGCCTGACAGCAAGAACATATGTTCTTCTCAACTTCGGGTTGAGCCAGCCTTCGGGTTCGATTCCTGTTTGTTTAACAGATGCCTGACTGCGAGGTTAGATGTTCTTCTCAACTTCGGGTTGAGCCGGCCTTCGGGTTCGATGCTTATTTGTTAAATAGATGCCTAACGGCGAGGTAAGAAGTTCTTCTCAACTTTGTGTTAAGCCGGCCTTCGGATTCGATGTCTGTTCGTTTAACAGATGCCTCACGGCGAGGTTAGATGGTCTTCTCAACATCGATTTGAGCCACCCTACGGGTTCGATTCGTGTTTATTTAACAGATGCCTGGCGGTAAGGTCAGATGTTCTTCTCAACTTCGTGTTGTGCCGGCCTTCGCGTTAGATGCCTGGTTGTTTAACAGATGCCTGACAGCGAGGTCATATGTTCTTCTCGACTTTAGGTCGAGCCGACCTTATGATTCGATGTCTGTTTGTTTAACAGATGCCTGACAGCGGGTATGATGTTCTTCTCGACTAAGGGTTGAGACGGCCTACGGGTTCGATGCGTGTTTGTTTAACAGATTCTTGGCAGGGAGGTAAGATGTTCTTCTCAACTTCGGGTTGAACCGGCCTTCGGGTTCGATGCCTGTTTGTTTAACAGATCCCTAACGACGAGGTCAGATATTCCTATGAACTTCGTGTTGAGCCAGCCTTCGGGTTCGATGCATGTTTGTTTAATAGATGCCTGACGGCGAGGTCAAATGTTCCTCTCAACTTCGTTTTGAGCAGAACTTCAGGTTCGATGCCTGTTGGTTTAACAGATGCCTGAAAGCGAGGTCAGATGTTCTTCTCAAATTTTGGTTAATTCAACCTTCAAGTTCGATGTCTGTTTGTTTAACATATGATTGACAGCGAGGTCAGATGTTCCTCTCAACTTCGTGTTGAGCCGGCCTTCGGGTTCGATGCCTGTTTGTTGAACAGATGCCTGACGTTAAGGTCAGATGTTACTCTCAACTTCGTGTTGAGCAGGACTTCATGTTCGATGCCTATTAGTTTAACAGATGCTTGACGACGAGGTCTATTCTTCTTATCAACTTCGTGTTGTGTTGGCGTTCAGGTTTGATGCCTGTTTGTTTAACAGATGCCTGACAGCAAGAACATATGTTCTTCTCAACTTCGGGTTGAGCCAGCCTTCGGGTTCGATTCCTGTTTGTTTAACAGATGCCTGACTGCGAGGTTAGATGTTCTTCTCAACTTCGGGTTGAGCCGGCCTTCGGGTTCGATGCTTATTTGTTAAATAGATGCCTAACGGCGAGGTAAGAAGTTCTTCTCAACTTTGTGTTAAGCCGGCCTTCGGATTCGATGTCTGTTCGTTTAACAGATGCCTCACGGCGAGGTTAGATGGTCTTCTCAACATCGATTTGAGCCACCCTACGGGTTCGATTCGTGTTTATTTAACAGATGCCTGGCGGTAAGGTCAGATGTTCTTCTCAACTTCGTGTTGTGCCGGCCTTCGCGTTAGATGCCTGGTTGTTTAACAGATGCCTGACAGCAAGGTCATATGTTCTTCTCGACTTTAGGTCGAGCCGACCTTATGATTCGATGTCTGTTTGTTTAACAGATGCCTGACAGCGGGTATGATGTTCTTCTCGACTAAGGGTTGAGACGGCCTACGGGTTCGATGCGTGTTTGTTTAACAGATGCTTGGCAGGGAGGTAAGATGTTCTTCTCAACTTCGGGTTGAACCGGCCTTCGGGTTCGATGCCTGTTTGTTTAACAGATCCCTAACGACGAGGTCAGATATTCCTATGAACTTCGTGTTGAGCCAGCCTTCGGGTTCGATGCCTGTTTGTTTAATAGATGCCTGACAGCGAGGTCAAATGTTCCTCTCAACTTCGTCTTGAGCCGAACTTCAGGTTTGATTCCTATTGGTTTAACAAATGCCTGAAAGCGAGGTCAGATGTTCTTCTCAACTTTTGGTTGATTCAGCTTTCGAGTTCGATGTCTGTTTGTTTAACATATGCTTGACGGCGAGGTCAGATGTCCCTCTTAACTTCGTGTTGAGCCGGCCTTCGGGTTCGATGCCTATTTGTTTAGCAGATGCCTGACAGTGAGGTCAGATGTTACTCTCAACTTCGTGTTGAGCGGGACTTCATGTTCGATGCCTATTAGTTTAACGGATGCCTGACGGCAAGGTCTAATGTTCTTATCAACTTCGTGTTGTGCCGGCCTTCGGGTTTGATGCATGTTTCTTTAACAGATGCCTGACAGCAAGAATATATGTTCTTCTCAACTTCGGGTTGAGGCAGCCTTCAGGTTCGATTCCTGTTTGTTTAACAGATGCCTGACTACGAGGTTAGATGTTCTTTTCAACTTCGGGTTTAGCCGGCCTTCGGGTTCGATGCCTATTTGTTTAATAGATGCCTGACGGAGAGGTAAGAAGTTCTTCTCTACTTTATGTTAAGCCGGCCTTCGGGTTCGATGTCTGTCCGTTTAACAGATGCCTTACGGCGAGGTTAGATGGTCCTCTCAACATCTATTTGAGCCACCCTACGGGTTCGATGCATGTTTATTTAACAGATGCCTGGCGGTAAGGTCAGATGTTCTTCTCAACTTCGTGTTGTGCCGGCCATCGCGTTAGATGCCTGGTTGTTTAACAGATGCCTGACGGCGAGGTCATATGTTCTTCTCGACTTTAGGTTGAGCCAGCCTTATGATTCGATGTCTGTTTGTTTAACAGATGCTTGACAGCGGGTATGATGTTCTTCTCAACTAAGGGTTGAGACGGCCTACGGGTTCGATGCGTGTTTGTTTAACAGATGCCTGGCAGGGAGGTAAGATGTTCTTCTCAACTTCGGGTTGAACCGGCCTTCGGGTTCGATGCCTGTTTGTTTAACAGATCCCTAACGACGAGGTCAAATATTCCTATGAACTTCGTGTTGAGCCAGCCTTCGAGTTCGATGCCTGTTTGTTTAACAAATGCCTGACAGCGAGGTCAGATGTTCTTCTCATCTGCGGGTTTAGCTGGCCTTTGGGTTCAATGCTTGTTTGTTTAACAGATGCTTGACAGCGAGGTCAGATGTTCCTCTCTACTTCGTGTGGAGCAGGCCTTCGGGTTCGATGCCTGACTGCGAGGTCAGATGTTCCTCTTAACTTCGTGTTGAGTCGGCCTTCGGGTTCGATGCCTGTTTTATTTAACAGATTCTTGACGGCGAGGTCAGATATTCCTCTCAACTTTGTGTTGAGACGACCTTCGAGATCGATGCCTGTTTGTTTAACAGATGCCTGACAGCGAGTTAAGTTGTTCTTCTCAACTTCGTGTTGAGCCAGCCTCCGGGTTCGATGCCTGTTTTTTTAAAAGATGCCTCATGGCGAGTTCAGATATTCTTCTCAAATTCGTGTTGAACCGACCTTCGGGATTGTTGCCTGTTTGTTTAACAGATGCCTGACAGCGAGTTCAGATGTTCTTCTCAACTTCGTGTTAAGCCGGCCTCCGGGTTCGATGCCTGTTTGTTTAACAAATGCCTAAAAGTGAGGTCAGATGTTCTTATCAACTTCGTGTTGATCCGCCCTTAGGGTTCGATGCCTGTTTGTTTAAAAGATGCCTCACGGTAAGGTCAGATGTTCCTCTCAACTTCGTGTTGAGCCGGCCTTCGGGTTCGATTCCTGTTTGTTTAAAAGATGCCTCATGGAGAGGTCGGATGTTCCTCTCAACTTCGTGTTGAGCCGGCCTTCATGTTCGATTCCTGTTTGTTTAACAGATACCTGATGGCGAGGTCAGATGTTTTTCTCAACTTCAGGTTGAGCCGGGTTTCGGGTTCGATGCCTGTTTCTTTAACAGTTGCCTGGCATTAAGGTCAGATGTTCTTCGTAACTTCCAGTTGAACCGACCTCTGGATTCGATGCCTGTTTGTTAAACAGATGCTTGACAGCGAGGTTAGATGTTCCTCTCAACTTCGTGTCTAGCCGGCATTTGGGTTCGATGCGTGACGGCGAGGTCAGATGTTCTTCTCAACTTCGTGTTGAGCCAGCCTTCGAGTTCGATGCCTGTTTGTTTAACAGATGTCTGACAGCGAGGTCAGATGTTCTTCTCATCTACGGGTTGAGCCGGCCTTTGGGTTCAATGCCTGTTTGTTTAACAGATGCTTGACAGCGAGGTCAGATGTTCCTCTCTACTTCGTCTCGAGCCGGCCTTCGGGTTCGATGCCTGACGGCGAGGTCAAATGTTCCTCTTAACTTCGTGTTGAGCCGGCTTTCGGGTTCGATGCCTGTTTGTTTAACAGATTCCTGACGGCGAGGTCAGATATTCCTCTCAAGTTCGTGTTGAGACGACCTTCGGGATCGATGCCTGTTTGTTTAACAGATGCCTGGCAGCGAGTTCAGATGTTCTTCTCAACTTTGTGTTGAGCCGGCCTCCGGGTTCGATGCCTGTTTTTTTAAAAGATGCCTCATGGAGAGTTCAGATGTTCTTCTCAAATTCGTATTGAGCCGACCTTCGGGATCGATGCCTGTTTGTTTAACAGATGCCTGACAGCGAGTTCAGATGTTCCTCTCAACTTCGTGGTGAGCCGGCCTCCGGGTTCGATGCCTGTTTGTTTAACAGATGCCTAACGCTGAGGTCAGATGTTCTTATCAACTTCGTGTTGAGCCGCCCTTCGGGTTCGATGCCTGTTTGTTTAAAAGATGCCTCACGGCGAGGTCATATGTTCCTCTCAACTTTGTGTTGAGTCGGCCTTCGGGTTCGATGTCTATTTGTTTAAAAGATGCCTCATGGAGAGGTCGGATGTTCCTCTCAACTTCATGTTGAGCCGGCCTTCGTGTTCGATTCCTATTTGTTTAACAGATACCTGATGGCGAGGTCAGATGTTCTTCTCAACTTTAGGTTGAGCCGGGTTTCGGGTTCGATGCCTGTTTCTTTAACAGTTGCCTGACGGCAAGGTCAGATGTTCTTCGTAACTTCCGGTTGAGCCGACCTCTGGATTCGATGCCTGTTTGTTTAACAGATGCTTGATGGCGAGGTCAGATGTTCTTCTGAACTTCAGGTTAAGCCGGGTTTCGGGTTCGATGCTTGTTTCTGTAGCAGATTCCTGACGGCAAGGTCAAATGTTCTTCGTAACTTCGGGTTGAGCCGACCTCCGGATTCGATGCCTGTTTGTTTAACAGATGCTTGACAGCGAGGTCAGATGTTCCTCTCAACTTCGTGTCTAGCCGGCCTTTGGGTTCGATGCCTGATGGCGGGGTCATATGTTCTTCTCAACTTCGTGTTGAGCCGGCCTTCGGGTTCGATGCCTGTTTGTTTAACAGATGTCTGACGGCGAGGTCAGATGTTCTTCTCAACTTCGTGTCGAGCCGGACTTACGGTTCCTTTTATCTTCGTGTTGAGCCGGCCTTCGGGTTCGATGCCTGTTTGTTTAACAGATGCCTGACAACGAGTTCAGATGTTCTTCTCAAATTCGTGTTGAGCCGACCTTCGGGATCGATGCCTGTTTGTTTAACAGATGCCTGACAGCGAGTTCAGATGTTCTTCTCAACTTCGTGTTGAGCCGGCCTCCGGGTTTGATGCCTGTTTGTTTAACAAATGCCTAACGGTGAGGTAAGATGTTCTTATCAACTTCATGTTGAGCCGCCCTTCGGGTTCGATGCCTGTTTGTTTAAAAGATGCCTCACGGCGAGGTCAGATGTTCCTCTCAACTTCGTGTTGAGCCAGCCTTCGGGTTCGATGCTTGTTTGTTTAAAAGATGCCTCACGGAAAGGTCGGATGTTCCTCTCAACTTCGTATTGAGCCGGCCTTCGTGTTCGAATCCTGTTTGTTTAACAGATACCTGATGGCGAGGTCATATGTTCTTCTCAACTTCAGGTTGAGCCGGGTTTCAGGTTCGATGCTTGTTTCTTTAACAGTTGCCTGACGGCAAGGTCAGATGTTCTTCGTAACTTCCGGTTGAGCCGACCTCTGGATTCGATGAATGTTTGTTTAAGAGATGCTTGACAGCGAGGTCAGAAGTTCCTCTCAACTTCGTGTCTAGCCGGCCTTTGGGTTCGATGCTTGACGGCGAGTTCAGATGTTCTTCTCAACTTCAGGTTGAGCCGGGTTTCGGGTTCGATGCCTGTTTCTTTAACAGATACCTGACGGTAAGGTCAGATGTTCTTCGTAAGTTCGGATTGAGCCGACCTCCGGATTCGATGCCTATTTCTTTAACAAATGCTTTACAGCGATGTCAGATGTTCCTCTCAACTTCATGTCGAGCCGGCCTTTGGGTTCGCTGCCTGACGGCAAGGTCAGATGTTCTTCTCAACTTCGTGTTGAGCTAGCCTTCGAGTTCGATGCCTGTTTTTTTAATAGATGTCTGACAGCGAGGTCAGATGTTCTTCTCAACTACGGGTTGAGCCGGCCTTCGGGTTCGATGCCTGTTTGATTAACAGATGCTTGACATCAAGGTCAGATGTTCCTCTCAACTTCGTGTCGAGCCGGCCTTCGGGTTCGATGCCTGGCGGCGAGGTCAGATGTTCCTCTTAACTTCGTGTTGAGCCGGCCTTCGGGTTCGATGCCTGTTTGTTTAACAGATTCCTGACGGCGAGGTCAGATATTCCTCTCAACTTCGTGTTGAGCCGACCTTCGGGATCGATGCCTATTTGTTTAACAGATGCCTGACAGCGAGTTCAGATGTTCTTCTCAACTTCGTGTTGAGCCGGCCTTCAGGTTCGATGCTTGTTTGTTTAACAGATGTATGACGGCGAGGATAGATGTTCTTATCAACTTCGTGTTGAGCCGCCCTTTGGGTTCGATGCCTGTTTGTTTAAAAGATGCCTCACGGAGAAGTCAGATGTTCCTCTCAACTTCGTGTTGAGCCGGCCTTCGGGTTCGATGCCCATTTGTTTAACAGATACCTGATGGCGAGGTCAGATGTTCTTCTCAACTTCAGGTTAAGTCGGGTTTCAGGTTTGATGCTTGTTTCTTTAGCAGAAGCCTGACGGCAAGGTCAAATGTTCTTCGTAACTTCAGGTTGAGCCGACCTCCGGATTCGATGCCTGTTTGTTTAATAGATGCTTGACAGCAAGGTCAGATTTTCCTCTCAACTTCGTGTCTAGCCGGCCTTTGGTTTCTATGTCTGACAGCGAGGTCAGATGTTCTTCTCAACTTAGTGTTGAGTCGGCCTTCGGGTTCGATGCCCGTTTGTTTAACAGATACCTGATGGCGACGTCAGATGTTCTTCGTAACTTCAGGTTGAGCCGGGTTCCGGATTCGATGCCTGTTTGTTTAAGAGATGCTTGACAGCGAGGTCAGATGTTCCTCTCAACTTCGTGTCGAGACGGACTTCGGGTTCGATGCCTGACGGCGAGGTCAGATGTTCCTCTTAACTTCGTGTTGAGCCAGCATTCTGGTTTGATGCCTGTTTGTTTAACAGATTCCTGACGGCGAGGTCAGATGTTCCTTTTAACTTCGTGTTGAGCCGACCTTCGGGATCGATGCCTGTTTGTTTAACAGATGCCTGACAGCGAGTTCAGATGTTCTTCTCAACTTCGTGTTGAGCCGGCCTCCGGGTTTGATGCCTGTTTGTTTAACAAATGCCTAACGGTGAGGTAAGATGTTCTTATCAACTTCATGTTGAGCCGCCCTTCGGGTTCGATGCCTGTTTGTTTAAAAGATGCCTCACGGCGAGGTCAGATGTTCCTCTCAACTTCGTGTTGAGCCAGCCTTCGGGTTCGATGCTTGTTTGTTTAAAAGATGCCTCACGGAAAGGTCGGATGTTCCTCTCAACTTCGTATTGAGCCGGCCTTCGTGTTCGAATCCTGTTTGTTTAACAGATACCTGATGGCGAGGTCATATGTTCTTCTCAACTTCAGGTTGAGCCGGGTTTCAGGTTCGATGCTTGTTTCTTTAACAGTTGCCTGACGGCAAGGTCAGATGTTCTTCGTAACTTCCGGTTGAGCCGACCTCTGGATTCGATGAATGTTTGTTTAAGAGATGCTTGACAGCGAGGTCAGAAGTTCCTCTCAACTTCGTGTCTAGCCGGCCTTTGGGTTCGATGCTTGACGGCGAGTTCAGATGTTCTTCTCAACTTCAGGTTGAGCCGGGTTTCGGGTTCGATGCCTGTTTCTTTAACAGATACCTGACGGTAAGGTCAGATGTTCTTCGTAAGTTCGGATTGAGCCGACCTCCGGATTCGATGCCTATTTCTTTAACAAATGCTTTACAGCGATGTCAGATGTTCCTCTCAACTTCATGTCGAGCCGGCCTTTGGGTTCGCTGCCTGACGGCAAGGTCAGATGTTCTTCTCAACTTCGTGTTGAGCTAGCCTTCGAGTTCGATGCCTGTTTTTTTAATAGATGTCTGACAGCGAGGTCAGATGTTCTTCTCAACTACGGGTTGAGCCGGCCTTCGGGTTCGATGCCTGTTTGATTAACAGATGCTTGACATCAAGGTCAGATGTTCCTCTCAACTTCGTGTCGAGCCGGCCTTCGGGTTCGATGCCTGGCGGCGAGGTCAGATGTTCCTCTTAACTTCGTGTTGAGCCGGCCTTCGGGTTCGATGCCTGTTTGTTTAACAGATTCCTGACGGCGAGGTCAGATATTCCTCTCAACTTCGTGTTGAGCCGACCTTCGGGATCGATGCCTATTTGTTTAACAGATGCCTGACAGCGAGTTCAGATGTTCTTCTCAACTTCGTGTTGAGCCGGCCTTCAGGTTCGATGCTTGTTTGTTTAACAGATGTATGACGGCGAGGATAGATGTTCTTATCAACTTCGTGTTGAGCCGCCCTTTGGGTTCGATGCCTGTTTGTTTAAAAGATGCCTCACGGAGAAGTCAGATGTTCCTCTCAACTTCGTGTTGAGCCGGCCTTCGGGTTCGATGCCCATTTGTTTAACAGATACCTGATGGCGAGGTCAGATGTTCTTCTCAACTTCAGGTTAAGTCGGGTTTCAGGTTTGATGCTTGTTTCTTTAGCAGAAGCCTGACGGCAAGGTCAAATGTTCTTCGTAACTTCAGGTTGAGCCGACCTCCGGATTCGATGCCTGTTTGTTTAATAGATGCTTGACAGCAAGGTCAGATTTTCCTCTCAACTTCGTGTCTAGCCGGCCTTTGGTTTCTATGTCTGACAGCGAGGTCAGATGTTCTTCTCAACTTAGTGTTGAGTCGGCCTTCGGGTTCGATGCCCGTTTGTTTAACAGATACCTGATGGCGACGTCAGATGTTCTTCGTAACTTCAGGTTGAGCCGGGTTCCGGATTCGATGCCTGTTTGTTTAAGAGATGCTTGACAGCGAGGTCAGATGTTCCTCTCAACTTCGTGTCGAGACGGACTTCGGGTTCGATGCCTGACGGCGAGGTCAGATGTTCCTCTTAACTTCGTGTTGAGCCAGCATTCTGGTTTGATGCCTGTTTGTTTAACAGATTCTTGACGGCGAGGTCAGATGTTCCTTTTAACTTCGTGTTGAGCCGACCTTCGGGATCGATGCCTGTTTGTTTAACAGATGTCTTACAGCGAGTTCAGATGTTCTTCTTAACTTCGTGTTGAGCCGGCCTCCGGGTTCGACGGCTGTTTGTTTAATAGATGCCTAACAATGAGGTCAGATGTTCTTATCAACTTCATGTTGAGCCACCCTTCGGGTTCGATGCCTGTTTGTTTAAAAGATACCTCATAGCGAGGTCAGATGTTCCTCTCAACTTCGTGTTGAGCCGGCCTTCGGGTTCGATACCCGTTTGTTTAACAGATACCTGATGGCGACGTCAAATGTTCTTCGTAACTTCAGGTTGAGCCGGGTTCCGGATTCGATGCCTGTTTGTTTAACAGATGCTTGACAGTGAGGTCAGATGTTCCTCTCAACTTCGTGTCTAGCCGGCCTTTGGGTTCGATGCCTGATGGCGAGGTCAGATGTTATTCTCAACTTTGTGTTGAGCCGGCTTTCGGGTTCGATGCCTGTTTGTTTAACAGATGTCTGACGACGAGGTCAGATGTTCTTCTCAACTACGGGTTGAGCCGGCTTCGGGTTCGTTTCCTGTTTGTTTAACAGATTCTTGAAAGCAAGGTCAAATGTTCCTCTCAACTTCGTGTCGAGTCGGACTTCTGGTTCGATGCTTGACAGCGAGGTCAGATATTCCTCTTAACTTCGTGTTGAGCTGGTCTTCGGGTTCGATGCCTGTTTGTTTAATAGATGTCTGACAGCGAGTTCATATGTTCTTCTCAACTTCGTGTTGAGCCGATCTTCGGGATCGAAGCATGTTTGTTTAACAGATGCCTGACATCGAGTTCAGATGTTCTTCTCAATGTTGTGTTGAGCCGGCCTCCGGGTTCGATGCCTGTTTGTTTAACAGATACCTAATGGTGAGGTCAGATGTTCTTATCAACTTCCTGTTGAGCCGCCCTTCGGGTTCGATGCCTGTTTGTTTAAAAGATGTCTCACGGGGAGGCCAGATGTTCCTCTCATCTTCGTGTTGAGCCGGCCTTCGGGTTCGATGCCTGTTTGTTTAACAGATGTCTGACAGCGAGGTCAGATATTCTTCTCAACTACGTGTTGATCCTCCCTTCGGGTTCGATGCCTGTTTGTTTAAAAGATGCCTCACGGAGAGGTCAGATGTTCCTCTCAACTTCGTGTTGAGCCGACCTTCGGGATCGATGCCTGTTTGTTTAACAGATGCCTGACATTGACTTCAGATGTTCTTCTCAACTTCGTGTTGAGCCGGCCTCCGGGTTCGATGGCTGTTTGTTTAACAGATGCCTAACGGTGAGGTCAGATGTTCTTATCAACTTCATGTTAAGCCGCCCTTCGGGTTCGATGTCTGTTTGTTTAAAAGATGCCTCATAGCAAGGTCAGATGTTCCTCTCAACTTCGTGTTGAGCTGGCCTTCGGGTTCGATGCCCGTTTGTTTAACAGATACCTGATGGCGAGGTCAGATATTCTTCGTAACTTCAGGTTGAGCCGGGTTCTGGATTCGATGCCTGTTTGTTTAACAGATGCTTGACAGCGAGGTCAGATGTTCCTCTCAACTTCGTGTCTAGCCGGCCTTTGGGTTCGATGCCTGATGGCAAGGTCAGATGTTCTTCTCAACTTCGTGTTGAGCCGGCCTTCGGGTTCGATGCCTGTTTGTTTAACAGATGTCTGACGACAAGGTCAGATGTTCTTCTCAACTACGGGTTGAACCGGCTTCGGGTTCGAATCCTGTTTGTTTAACAGATTCTTGACAGCAAGGTCAAATGTTCCTCTCAACTTCGTGTCGAGCCGGACTTCTGGTTCGATGCTTGACAGCGAGGTCAGATATTCCTCTTAACTTCGTGTTGAGCCAACCTTCGGGTTCGATGCCTGTTTGTTTAATAGATGCCTGACAGCGAGTTCAGATGTTCTTCTCAACTTTGTGTTGAGCCGACCTTCGTGATCGAAGCCTGTTTGTTTAACAGATGCCTGACATCGAGTTCAGATGTTCTTCTCAACTTCATGTTGAGCCGGCCTCCGGGTTCGATGCCTGTTTGTTTAACAGATGCCTAACGGTGAGTTTAGATGTTCTTATAAACTTCGTGTTGAGCCTCCCTTCGGGTTCGATGCCTGTTTGTTTAAAAGATCCCTCACTATGAGGTTAGATGTTCCTCTCAACTTCGTGTTGAGCCAGCCTTCGGGTTCGATGCCTGTTTGTTTAACAGATATCTGATGGCGAGGTCAGATATTCTTCTCAACTTCGTGTTGAGCTTTCCTTCGGTTTCGATGCCTGTTTGTTTAAAAGATGCCTCACGAAGAGGTCAGATGTTCCTCTCAACTTCGTGTTGAGCCAGCCTTCGGGTTCGATGCCTGTTTGTTCAACAGATACCTGATGGCGAGGTAAGATGTTCTTCTCAACTTCAGGTTGAGCCGGGTTTCGGGTTTGATTCATGTTTCTTTAACAGATGCCTGATGGCAAGGTCAGACGTTCTTCATAACTTCGGGTTGAGCCGACCTCCGAATTTTATGCTTGTTTGTTTAACAGATGCTTTACAGCGAGGTCAGATTTTCCTCTCAACTTCGTGTCTAGTCGGCCTTTAGGTTCGATGCCTGACAGCGAGGTCAGATGTTCTTCTCAACTTCGTGTTGAGCCGGCCTTCGGGTTCGATGCTTGTTTGTTTAAGAGATGTCTGACGGTGAGGTCAGATGCTCATCTAAACTATAGGTTGAGTCGGCCTTCGGGTTTGATGCATGTTTGTTTAACAGATGCTTGATAGCGAGGTCCGATGTTCCTCTCAACTTTGTGTAGAGCCAGCCTTCAGGTTCGATGCCTGACGGCGAGGTCAGATGTTCCTCTTAACTTCGTGTTGAGCCGGCCTTCAGGTTCGATGCCTGTTTGATTAACAGATTCCTGATGGCGAGGTCAGATATTCCTCTCAACTTCGTTTTGAGCCGACCTTCGGGATCAATGCCTGTTTGTTTAACAGATGCCTGACAGCGAGTTCAGATGTTCTTCCTAACTTCATGTTGAGCCGGCCTCCGGGTTCGATGCCTGTTTGTTTAATAGATGCCTAACAGTGAAGACAGATGTTCTTATCAACTTCATGTTGAGCCGGCCTTCGGGTTCGATGCTTGTTTGTTTAAAAGATGCCTCACGGCAATGTCAGATGTTCCTCCCAACTTCGTGTTGAACCGGCCTTCGGGTTTGATGCCTGTTTGTTTAACAAATGTCTGACAACAAGGTCAGATGTTCTTCATTACTTCGGGTTGAGCCGACCTTCGGATTCGATGCCTGTTTTTTTTAACAGATGCTTGACAGCAAGGTCAGATTTTCCTCTCAACTTCGTGTCTAGCCGGACTTTGGGTTCGATGCCTGATGGCGAGGTCAGATGTTCTTCTCAACTTCGTGTTGAGCCGGCCTTCGGGTTCGATGCCTGTTTGTTTAACAGATGTCTGACAGCGAGGTCAGATGTTCTTCTCAACTACAGGTTGAGCCGGCCTTCGGGTTCAATGTCTGTTTGTTTAACAGATGCTTGACAGCGAGGTCAAATGTTCCTCTCAACTTCGTGTCGAGTCGGACTTCTGGTTCAATGCCTGACAGCGAGGTCAGATGTTCATCTTAACTTCGTGTTGAGCCGGCCTTCGGGTTCGATGCCTGTTTGTTTAACAGATTCCTGACGGCGAGGTCAGATATTCCTCTCAACTTCGTGTTGATCCGACCTTCAGGATCGATGCCTGCTTGATTAACAGATGCCTAACGGTGATGTCAGATGTTCTTATCAACTTCGTGTTGAGCCGCCCTTCGGGTTTGATGCCTGTTTGTTTAAAAGATGCCTCACGGCGAGGTCAGATGTTCCTCTCAACTTCGTGTTGAGCCGGCCTTCGGGTTCGATGCCTGTTTGTTTAACAGATGTCTGACAGCGAGGTCAGATATTCTTTTTAACTACGTGTTGAGCCTCCCATCGGGTTCGATGCCTGTTTGTTTAAAAGATGCCTCATTGAGAGGTCAGATGTTCCTCTTAACTTGGTGTTGAGCCAGCCTTCGGGTTCGATGCCTGTTTGTTTAACAGATACCTGATGGCGAGGTAAGATGTTCTTCTCAACTTCAGGTTGAGTCGGGTTTCGGGGTTGATTCCTGTTTCTTTAACAGATGCTCAACGACAAGGTCAGATGTTCTTAGTAACTTCGAGTTGACCCGACCTTCGGATTCGATGCCTGTTTGTATAACATATGCTTGACAACGAGTTCAGATTTTCCTCTCAACTTCGTGTCTATCCGGCCTTTAGGTTCGATGCCTGACAGCGAGGTCAGATGTTCTTCTCAACTTCGTGTTGAGGCGGCCTTCGGGTTCGATGCCTGTTTGTTTAAGAGATGTCTGACGGCGAGGTCAGATGTTCGTCTAAACTACGGGTTGCGATGGCCTTCGGGTTCGATGCTTGTTTTTTAACAGATGCTTGACAGCGAAATCCGATGTTCCTCTAAACTTCATGTCGGGCCGGCCTTCGGGTTCGATGCCTGACGGCGAGGTCAGATGTTCCTCTGAACTTCGTGTTGAACCGGCCTTCGGGTTCGATGCCTGTTTGTTTAATAGATTCCTGCCGGCAAGGTCAGATATTCCTCTCAACCTTATTTTGAGCCGACCTTCGGGATCGATGCCTGTTTGTTTAACAGATGCCTGACAGCGAGTTCAGATGTTCTTCTCACCTTCGTGTTGAGCCGGCCTCCGGTTTCGATGCCTGTTTGTTTAACAGATGCCTAACAGTGAGGACAGATGTTCTTATCAACTTCATGTTGAGCCGCCCTTCGGGTTCGATGCCTGTTTGTTTAAAAGATGCCTCACGGTGATGTCAGATGTTCCTCCCAACTTCGTGTTGAGCCGACCTTCGGGTTCGACGCCTGTTTGTTTAACAGATGTCTGACGACGAGGTCAGGTATTCTTCTCAACTTCAGGTTGAGTCGGGATTCGGGTTCGATGCCTGTTTCTTTAACACTTGCCTGATGGCAAGGTCAGATGTTCTTCATTACTTCGGGTTGAGCCGACCTCCGGATTCGATGCTTGTTTTTTTAACAGATGCTTGACAGCAAGGTTAGATGTTCCTCTCAACTTCGTGTCTAGCCGGCATTTGGGTTCGATGCCTGATGGCGAGGTCAGATGTTCTTCTCAACTTCGTGTTGAGCCGGCCTTCGGGTTCGATGCCTGTTTGTTTAACAGATGTCTGACAGCGAGGTCAGATGTTCTACTCAACTACGGGTTGAGCCGGCCTTCAGGTTCAATTCCTGTTTGTTTAACAGATGCTTGACAGCAAGGTCAAATGTTCCTCTCAACTTCGTGTCGAGCCGGACTTCTGGTTCGATGCCTGACAGCGAGGTCAGATGTTCCTCTTAACTTTGTGTTGAGCCGGCCTTTGGGTTCAATGCCTGTTTGTTTAACAGATTCCTGACGGCGAGGTCAGATATTCCTCTCAACTTCGTGTTGAGTCGACCTTCAGGTTGAATGCTTGTTTGTTTAACGGATATCTGACGGCGAGGTAAGATATTCTTCTCAACTACGTGTTGAGCCTCCCTTCGGGTTCGAAGCCTGTTTGTTTAAAAGATGCCTCATGGAGAGGTCAGATGTTCCTCTCAACTTCGTTTTGAGCCAGCCTTCGGGTTCGATGCCTGTTTGTTTAACAGATACCTGATGGCGAGGTAAGATATTCTTCTCAACTTCAGGTTGAGCCGGGTTTCGGGTTTGATTCCTTTTTCTTTAACAGATGCCTGACGGCAAGGTCAGATGTTCTTCGTAACTTCGGGTTGAGCCGACCTCCAGATTCGATGCCTGTTTGTTTAACAGATGCTTGACAACGAGGTCAGATTTTCCTCTCAACTTCGTGTCTAGCCGGCCTTTAGGTTCGATGCCTGACAGCGAGGTCAAATGTTCTTCTCAACTTTGTGTTGAGCCGACCTTCGGGTTCGATGCCTGTTTGTTTAAGAGATGTCTGAGGGCGAGGTCAGATGTTCGTCTAAACTACGGGTTGAGCCGGCCTTTGGGTTCGATGCCTGTTTGTTTAACAGATGCTTGACAGCGAGGTCCGATGTTCCTCTCAACTTCGTGTCGAGCCGGCCTTCGGGTTCGATGCCTGACGGCGAGGTCAGATGTTCCTCTCAACTTCGTGTTGAGCCGGCCTTCAGGTTCGATGCCTGTTTGTTTAACAGATTCGTGATGGCGAGTTTAGATGTTCTTCTCAACTTCGTGTTGAGCCGACCTTCAGGATCGATGCCTGTTTGTTTAACAGATGCCTGACACCGAGTTCAGATGTTCTTCTAAACTTCGTGTTGAGCCGGCCTCCGGGTTCAATGCCTGTTTGTTTAAGAGATGCCTAACAGTGAGGTCAAATGTTCTTAGCAACTTCGTGTTAAGCCGCCCTTCGGGGTCGATGCCTGTTTGTTTAAAAGATGCCTGACAGCGAGGTCAGATGTTCCTTTCAACTTCGTGTTGAGCCGGCCTTCGGGTTCGATGCCTGTTTGTTTAACAGATACCTGATGGCAAGGTCAGATGTTCTTCTCAACTTCGTGTTGAGCCGGCCTTCGGGTTCGATGCCTGTTTGTTTAACAGATGCCTCACGGCGATATCAGATGTTCTTCTCAACTTCGTGTTTAGCCGGCCTTTGGGTTCGATGCCTATCTGTTTAATAGATACCTGATGGCGAGGTCAGATGTTCTTCTCATCTTCAGGTTGAGCTGGGTTTCTGTTTCGATGCCTGTTTCTTTAACAGATGCCTGACTGCAAGGTCAGATGTACTTCGTAACTTCGGGTTGAGCCGACCTCCAGATTCGATGCCTGTTTGTTTAACAGATGCTTGACAGTGAGGTCAGATGTTCCTCTCAACTTCGTGTCTAGCCGACTTTTGGGTTTTATGCCTGACAGCGAGGTCAGATGTTCTTCTTAACTTCGTGTTGAGCCGGCCTTCGGGTTCGATCCCTGTTTGTTTAACAGATGTCTGACGGTGAGGTCAAATGTTCTTCTTAACTACGGGTTGAGCCGGCCTTCGGGTTCGATGCCTGTTTGTTCAACAGATGCTTGACAAAGAGGTCTGATGTTCCTCTAAACTTCGTGTTGAGCCGGCCTTCAGGTTCGATGCATGACAGCGAGGTCAGATGTTCCTCTTATCTTCGTGTTGAGCCGGCCTTCGGGTTCGATGGCTGTTTGTTTAACAAATTCCTGCCGGCGATGTCAGATATTCCTCTCAACTTCGTATTGAGCCGAACTTCGGGATCGATGCCTGTTTGTTTAACAGATGCCTGATAGTGAGTTCAGATGTTCTTCTCAACTTCGTGTTGAGCCAGCCTCCGGGTTCGATGCCTATTTGTTTAACAGATGCCTAATGGTGAGGACAGATGTTCTTATCAACTTCGTGTTAAGCCGCCCTTTGGGTTCGATGCCTGTTTATTTAAAAGATGCCTCACGGCTTTGTCATATGTTCTTCTCAACTTCGTGTTGAGCCGGCCTTCGGGTTCGATGCCATTTTGTTTAACAGATACTTGACGTCGAGGTCAGATGTTCTTCTCAGCTTCAGGTTGAGCCGAGTTTCAGGTTCGATGCTTGTTTCTTTAACAGATGTCTGATGGCAAGGTCAGATGTTCTTCGTTACTTCGGGTTGAGCCGCCCTCCGGATTAGATGCCTGTTTATTTAACAGATGCTTGACAGCGAGGTCAGATGTTCCTCTCAATTTCGTGTCTAGCCGACCTTTGGGTTCGATGCCTGACGGCGAGGTCAGATGTTCTTCTCAACTTCGTGTTAAGCCGGCCTTCGGGTTCGATGCCTGTTTGTTTAACAGATGTCTGACGGAGAGGTCAGATGTTCTTCTCAACTACGGGTTGAGCCGGCCTTTGGGTTCGATGCCTGTTTGTTTAATAGATACTTGACAGCGAGGTCAAATGTTCCTCTCAACTTCATGTCGAGCCGGCCTTCTGGTTCGATGCCTGACAGCAAGGTCAGACGTTCCTCTTAACTTTGTGTTGAGCCGACCTTTGGCATCGATGCCTGTTTGTTTAACAGATGCCTGATAGCGAGTTCATATGGTCTTCTAAACTTCGTGTTGAGACGACCTCCGTGTTTGATGCCTGTTTGTTTAACAGATGCCTAACGGTGAGGTCAGATGTTCTTATCAACTTTGTGGTGAGCTGCCCTTCGGGTTAGATGCCTGTTTGTTTAAAAGATGCCTCACGGCGAGGTCAGATGTTCCTCTCAACTTCGTGTTGAGCCGGCATTCGGGTTCCATGCCTGTTTGTTTAATAGATACCTGATGGAAAGGTCAGATGTTCTTCCCAATTTCAGGTTGAGCCGGGTTTCGGGTTCGATGCCTGTTTCTTTAACAGATGCTTGACAACAAGGTAAGATGTTCTTCGTAACTACGGGTTGAGCCGACCTCCGGATTTGATGCCTGTTTGTTTAACAGATGCTTCACAGTGAGGTCAGATGTTCCTCTCAACTTCGTGTCTAGTCGGCCTTTGGGTTCGATGCCTGACGGCAAGGTCAGATGTTCTTCGAAACTACTGGTTGAGCCGACCTCCGGATTCGATGCCTGTTTGTTTAACAGATGCTTGATAGCGAGGTCAGATGTTCCTCTCAACTTCGTGTCTAGCCGGCCTTTGGGTTCGATGCCTGACGGCGAGGTCAGATATTCTTCTCAACTTAATGTTGAGCCGACCTTTGGGTTCGATGCCTGTTTGTTTAACAGATTCCTGACGGTGAGGTCAGATATTCCTCTCAACTTCGTTTTGAGCCGGCCTTCATGTTTGATGCCTGTTTGTTTAACAGATGCTTGACTGCAAGGTCAAATGTTCCCCTCAAATTCGTGTCGAGCCGGCCTCCGGGTTCGATGCCTGTTTGTTTAACAGATGCCTAACAGTAAGGACAGATGTTCTTATCAACTTCGTGTTGAGCCGCCCTTCGGGTTCGATGCCTGTCTGTTTAAAAGATGCCTCACGGTGATGTCAGATGTTCCTCTCAACTTCGTGTTGAGCTGGCCTTCGGGTTTGATGCCTGTTTGTTTAACAGATGTCTGACGGCGATATCAAATGTTCTTCTCAACTACGTGTTGAGCCGCCCTTCGGGTTCGATGCCTATCTGTTTAAAAGATGCCTCACGGAGAGGTCAGATGTTCCTCTCAACTTCGTGTTTAGCCGGCCTTTGGGTTCGATGCCTGTTTGTTTAAGAGATACCTGATGGCGAGGTCAGATGTTCTTCTCATCTTCAGGTTGAGCTGGGTTTCTATTTCGATGCCTGTTTCTTTAACAGATGCCTGACTGCAAGGTCAGATGTTCTTCGTAACTTCGGGTTGAGCCGACCTCCAGATTCGATGCCTGTTTGTTTAACAAATGCTTGACAGCGAGGTCAAATGTTCCTCTCAACTTCGTGTCTAGCCGACTTTTGGGTTCTATGCCTGACAGCGAGGTCAGATGTTCTTCTCAACTTCGTGTTGAGCCAGCCTTCGGGTTCGATCCCTGTTTGTTTAACAGATGTCTGACGGTGAGGTCAAATGTTCTTCTTAACTACGGGTTGAGCCGGCCTTCGGGTTCGATGCCTGTTTGTTCAACAGATGCTTGACAAAGAGGTCTGATGTTCCTCTAAACTTCGTGTTGAGCCGGCCTTCAGGTTCGATGCATGACAGCGAGTTCAGATGTTCCTCTTATCTTCGTGTTGAGCCGGCCTTCGGGTTCGATGGCTGTTTGTTTAACAAATTCCTGCCGGCGATGTCAGATATTCCTCTCAACTTCGTATTGAGCCGAACTTCGGGATCGATGCCTGTTTGTTTAACAGATGCCTGATAGTGAGTTCAGATGTTCTTCTCAACTTCTGTTGAGCCGGCCTCCGGGTTCGATGCCTGTTTGTTTAACAGATGCCTAATGGTGAGGACAAATGTTCTTATCAACTTCGTGTTGAGCCGCCCTTTGGGTTCGATGCCTGTTTATTTAAAAGATGCCTCACGGCTTTGTCATATGTTCTTCTCAACTTCGTGTTGAGCCGGCCTTCGGGTTCGATGCCATTTTGTTTAACAGATACTTGACGTCGAGGTCAGATGTTCTTTTCAGCTTCAGGTTGAGCCGAGTTTCAGGTTCGATGCTTGTTTCTTTAACAGATGCCTGATGGCAAGGTCAGATGTTCTTCGTTACTTCGGGTTGAGCCGCCCTCCGGATTAGATGCCTGTTTATTTAACAGATGCTTGACAGCGAGGTCAGATGTTCCTCTCAATTTCGTGTCTAGCCGACCTTTGGGTTCGATGCCTGACGGCGAGGTCAGATGTTCTTCTCAACTTTGTGTTAAGCCGGCCTTCGGGTTCGATGCCTGTTTGTTTAACAAATGTCTGACGGAGAGGTCAGATGTTCTTCTCAACTACGGGTTGAGCCGGCCTTTGGGTTCGATGCCTGTTTGTTTAATAGATGCTTGACAGCGAGGTCAAATGTTCCTCTCAACTTCATGTCGAGCCGGCCTTCTGGTTCGATGCCTGACGGCAAGGTCAGACGTTCCTCTTAACTTTGTGTTGAGCCGATCTTTGGCATCGATGCCTGTTTGTTTAACAGATGCCTGACAGCGAGTTCATATGGTCTTCTAAACTTCGTGTTGAGACGACCTCCGTGTTTGATGCCTGTTTGTTTAACAGATGCCTAACGGTGAGGTCAGATGTTCTTATCAACTTTGTCGCTACTGCGAAAATCGGCGCCGGCTGACAGAAGAGTCGCCACCGTGCGTTATTTATCCCACGGGAGGGAAAGGAAACACTCAGAGTAAACCTCGCACAACACGGGAAAGGTATGGTCATCGCAACCAAAACCTGGGTTCGGGAGTCGGTTACGCAAGGGGAAGGTATTAGCACCCCTCACGTCCGTCGTACTCGACGGGATCCACGCTTGTTTTCGGGTATGGATTGTTATTCTATCTACTCTATAGGTCAGGGTTAAAAAGAAAATAAAATGAAAATAAAAATGACTCGGCAAAATATCGCACTTTATGCCTACGTATTCTCGCCTGGAACGAGAAATCAGAGTCAACGTAGTTCGCCTACCTACGGGAAAGGAGGGGAAGGTTGCTCGCTAGGATATCGCATCCTATGCCTACGTACTTTCACACGGCATGAAAGATCAGAGCAAACGTAGTTCGGGACACGTACGACACAAGTTTGTCTTGGTTGATTTTATTCCTTCTGAAAAAGGTTTTTCTTGATTAGCAGTCCCAGCGGAAAAAAATGACGCTTTGATGAGTTCACATTCTTTTACGGAAGAAGTGTCTTTTATTGTGTTTGAAATCTTTATGTGTTTTTCTGTTTGTCTTGAGAAAGAAAGAGACAGAACTCTAACCTACGGTTGCAACGGGAAACAAACTAACCTAATGTTATCATGCATGGGTTAAGACCTAGTGTCTATCATGCTCCTCTCTTGCACAGAGAGAAACAGAGATCCTAAGGGATAGGACAGCAACAACAACAATATCAGATATATACAGTAAAACAGTAAAATGCATGGATGCAACAGTACAAGCGAGGCAAGGGAGTCCCACTCAACCTCGAACCTAGAAAACAATAGGCAAAAGTGAACAGACTTCACTTTCAACCCCAACAGGGTAAACAACAAACAATACAGTCCAGAAAACCAATCAATACATCAGAAATGAAATACAGCAAAAATAAACAGCATCAGCAGCTCTGAATCAACATCTGGCTTCAAGTAATCTCCAATCATTTATGGGCTTCAACAAGCATCAATCTCCATGTTCATGGTCTCCAGGTAAGGGCTTTGATCATCAGTCTTCTATCTGCCTTGGCTTTTCTTCAAGTTCAAACCTCCAGGATGAGGAACCAGTCACAAGAGTGAAGTGAATGAATGTTAGACAGTTAATTACCTACCAAGGGTGGTTCATCAACTGTTAACATTAAACAGAAAGTTTCCTCTCAAAAGTTCTATCTTTCAAATATATTCACTGATCCTTCCAAAGGAAGGAGGTGGATATTTGAAAGAGACTTTGAATCATAGAGAAAGGATAGAGGCAAACAAAGCCATCTATGTTTGAGAAGCAAGCTTTCTAATCTAGAGCTCTGCCTAGCTCCTAGACCCTAGTCTCCTCAGCAACTGCTAGCAATAACCTCCTATTCAACTCTGGCAGTTGATCTTCAATCTCTGGATCTCCAATGGCCTTCATCTCCTCAAGTCTTCAGCTCTCCCAAGTCCCCAGACAATCCCAATACCCACACAAGCAAGCAATAATCCCCAGAGGGCACACCACACCAGTCAATCAGATATACAGCATATTAATAGCAGTAGGGGAATCCTGACTTTTTCTAAGGGATCTAATAACTACCCATAGCCCCTATAGTCCCATAGCTAACTTATTCAATCTCTAAGTCCTAAGGGGAAAGAATCAAATCTCCTAAGTTATCACCTAAAAACCCTAATTTGTCCATGTTATTCACACTTACACTAAGCACCTAAATTTAATTTCTAAAAAAGGGAACTAAATTGAATCTACAAGTTCAATGTCTAACCTAAACAACCTAAAAAGAATGGATGAAAAATATGAAAGTATCTAATAGAACAAAAATTAATAAAATCATGTATGAAATGAAACCATTTAAAATGTCATTTATTTAGAAAATATGGGAAAAACATCAAATTAAAAATAAAATGCAATTTTTATTTTTTATAATTTTCTAGACATCCTAAAGAAAATAATGCAAAAAGAATGAATTAAAAATGATGATTTTGCTATTTATTATGAATTTTAGAAGATGCATGAAAAAATTAAAGAAATAAAAAGAAAATATGAAGAAATAAGAGGGAGGGGGTGAGAATAGCAAGAAAAACGCGTTCAATGCATTGGGCTTATTAACATGGGGGGTGTAGATAGCGCTCTGAGCCCAATCCCCCCAACTTAATGAAACGCTGCGTTTGGGATTTCAAATTCTCCCACCAAAACTCAGATCAAACGTGGGCCGTTCGATCCCTGGTCAAGTCAATTCTTCCCACCAGATCCAAGGGCGTGTGATTCGTCTTCTTCCTTCCTTCGTCTAGGGTTTCAGTCACGACCTCCATGCACGAAAGTTCCACTCGCTCGTTCTCCATGCGTTCTTGATGAAAAATAACAACTCCAAGCCCTAAAATATTCTACCAAACTCAAGGAATCCATATCCAATCCTAGTTTTCCCTAACTCTCATTGTACACTCCAAACAGAGAGCACGAAATTCAGAGCACACCATGCTTGCCTGAGGTCAAAGTTGCCAGAACTCAAACCTGATGATCCACAGATATTCTACATGCTTGCCTCACTATTCTATGCTTCATCACATTGATTATAACTCAACACACAGCTTATTCTCGAAGCCAACAGAAATGGCAACCTGTCATGGATCTCCATGAATCTATCCCTAAACTTCAAGAATTGATCCTCTAGGGTTTCTAAACAACATTATCCTAACCACATGATCTCTACCATCCAGAATAGTGAGATTCGAAGAAGTTTACATACCTTGCACTTGATGATGGTGATGGTAGTTAGACCTCAATTCAACCCTTGATACTTGCTGAAAACAATCTCCAATGACTGAATATGCTTCTGTTTGCAATGATTTGTGCTTAATCCTCGTGAATCATGCTATTCCATCCTTCATGCAAGTTGGAGTTTCAAACTGAATCTCTTCACACAGCCACGAATTCTCTCCAATCTTTTGTGCCAATTACTCCATGATGTTAGTAGATGATGATAGTGATAGAAATCAGAATGATAGAGGAAGTTTCAATGGGTTTTGGATGAAAGTGCAACTTGGAAGGAAGAAGATAATAGGTGTAATCCTTGATCAATTCAACCACTTCTTGATGTGAATCCTAGGGTTTGAATGATGATGATGATGATTCAATCCAAATATGTGAGAATTTTGAGAGGTTTGTGAGAGTTTGAGTATCTTATGGAAGAATAAGAAAATGGATGAAAAATGGAGATTTTTGACAAATGGGAACACCAACCCTTGCATGAACCAGCTTGCATGAATATATAGGTTGCATTAGAACCTCCTAGAACATTGGAGAAACTTCCCTTACACTTTTCCCTTTCAATTTGGATTATGTTACTTTCAATTCAAGCAACCATGGATAACTCACAAATTATGACCTAAGCTCAAAATTCCACTTTATCCAATGTCTTTAGAATGCCTTTTCCATTCAAAATGACCTATAATTTTGCATCATTTGGCCAAGATATGAAAAATATCATTTTTTAAGCCATTTTCCTTCATTAAATTCACCAATTTTGAAACCTTGTGATATGATTCTTTACAATCTCTCATGGTCACTTTTCTAGACTCAAAATGCCATTTGGAGCAAGTTTGATGTTGTAAGTTTTTCCATTTGAGACCTCCTTGTATGAGTTTTGGACATAGGTTAAAATGACCTGTAATTCACAAATGACCAAAATACCCTTTGCTTGCCAAGACCATAAGTTGAGTTCCACACATCATATGAAGGCATACTATACCATTCTAGAAATCTAAGACAATGAGGAACAACTCTTATGTTGACCAGAAATTCATTTGAAATCTCCTTGAGGGTTAAAAGTTGCTTGGAAGTCAAGTCACTTTCACAGACAAAATTTCAGATACCTCAGATGACCTGTAACTTGCAAGGACCATAACTTGAGTTCTATAAATCTCCTTGATGTCTTCCACCACTCAAATTAAAGGTCTTGAGATCCTCTACAAGTTCCATGTTGACTAAGAAGCCATTTGAAGCTTGTATTTTGACTTATCTTGCTTGTAAATTTGACCTAAACTAGGGGATTTTATATAGAAACCATAATTTAGAACCTCCTCTTCTCCTTGATTTCTCTTGATTTCTTCTTAGCATGACAACATATTCTTATTATCCATGTCAAATGATGGACCCCACCTTTCTCCAATAGCCCTTAATGCCTTTAAATCAATCAATTGACCTAGGGTTGACCTAGGGTTGACCCAGATGAAACCCTAGTTGACTGTCTTCAACTGCAATTCTTGTGGTCACCTCAACAACTTGTTTTCCTCCCCAAATGACTTTCTAAGTCCTCCAAGATGTCTAGATGCTCTCCCTGCCTTCCATTCACAGCTCACAACCCCCTTGTTGACCCTTAGATTGTTGGTGTAAGCCCTAGAGGCCAATACTTTTTGGTACTTGTATCGGATTATTCGTTTAATAATAAAAGGCATTTCTTTATTATGTTTGTCTTTCAGAATAATAAAGTCCCTAGAATAGTTAGTTTGTTTAATGAAATGTTAAGTGTGACTTAATCATGAGATCCCATTAAACATAAAGACATTATTCTTAAAATATCCGTAGTCAAGCTTTATTGCAAAGTGGGATAACATTAAAAGCATTGAGATAATGGTGTATTACCACCCTTCGACCTGAAACCACTATGGACCCTAGATGTATAGTCGGGTGCTTTATTGCTGATCAAACATTATCCGTAACTGGATGATCATAAAGACAGTTGATGGGCACTCCACGAAGCATGCTGAGGGACATGAGTGTCCTAGATGGAATTTGCCAATCCTGCATAACAGGAGAAATGTCTAAGGGCCCAATATTGAACTGGACAAGGATGACACAGTGTATGCCTTGTGTTCAATATAGACATAGGGGCAAAAGGGTAATTGTACAAACATATATTATCACGAAAAAGGTTTTGTCAGATCACATGACATTTTCGTGACTTGGGTAGCAGTGATGTGTTGCTAGATACCGCTTACTGTTTATTATGTTAAATATATATAATTTAATATAATTACCAACGTTACGAAATCCTACAGGGTCACACACATAAGGACAGTTTGATGAGAGATAGAGAAATCAAAGGAGCACCGTAAGGTACGGTGCACTTAAGTGAAAAATAGAAATTCGGATAATATAATAATAATTATTGTTATTTTATAATGGTTATAAAATAATAATAAAATAAATATATTTATTATAATAATAGTTATTATAATAATATATAATATTATTATGGATCATGTGAATTAGGGTTTTAGCCCGCAGCCCACAAGAGAGTCTATAAAAGGAACCCTTGTGATGAAGCTTTCACTTGATGCAATTTCGTTTTTGATTCTCTTTTCTCACTCAAATAATTCCGTTCGTAAGCAGCTAGCACTGTGACCGGAAGCTGTTCGTGTGGACTGAGTAGAGGCGTTGCACTTCATCAACGCTTGTGATCGCTGCATCAAAGATCTGAATCGCCACAAAGAGGTAACGATTCTATCACTGACCATGCTCATTCGTGAGGATCACTAAAGGAAAATTTTTGTTTTCCGCTGCGTTTAGATCGCAATTTTCCTTCACATGGTATCAGAGCCACTTACGAAACCATGGATCTGATAGCTGTTAAATTTCCGTCTTTTCTGTATTTGATTCGATTAAAACACAGAATGAATTTAACAATAAACGATTAATTAAATTTGGCATCTGTTGTGTACGATTTGGATGATTGATGTTGATTATGCTTCGGAATCCGACATTAGTATGGTGAAGTTGTGCGATACATTGATCATCCATAGGTTACACAATTAGATCGATCACTTTTATATAAGATATAAGAAATTCTGATGCAAAGATGGTATATGGGATATACTGTTTTGATTTCATCCATTCAATCACATAAGGATTGTAATTCTTTTGAAAGATCATCACTTTCATTCGCTTCGGAATCCGACGTTAGTATGGTGAAGCAATGATATGTTGATCTATCATATTGAGTTATCAATCGAGTTGTGTTTGACGGCATGAAATTGTTGCATTAGGATTAATGGCAGTACAAGTGTTGTATTGCCGCAAACTTTTCCGGTTGGGGTTGTAAATGCACAAAAGTTGTGCAGGAAACGACGTGAAATACAATGACCGGGCAGCGGAACCCCCGACTAAGTCTGCAAAGTGTGATCAATCAGCCGAAATTTAATTTAGTTTATTTAATTATCGGAATTTTAAACTAATAATAAAAGTGTGTTTATTATTATTTATTTGTGGTGATCAGTTATGGCCTTAGTTTTTCCTTTATTATTGTTTTGGGATTTTTTGAATACGGCCTGCGTGTCGTGCCTCTCTCTCAATCTCTTTATGTAACTTCTTTTCTCATCTCACTCCCTCGTATGTAAAACGAGTTTTCTTATATGTAATGTAATATTATGTTATGAAAAAAAAGGAAGTATTCAATATTAAAGGAGGATAACCTTGGAGATCATGCTTGGAGAAGCTTAGATCGTTATTAGGTTAGCTTAGGTTCTCTCATTGGCTTGAGAGAACAATTGCGTTAGGGGCCATAATTGTATCTTCTTTTTTATATGTATGTTTATGCATGTAATTGTATGTTGATGCATGTGAGAGACGTTTTGCATGTGAAGCCGGTGAGATCAAACTAATAACAAATTCCCTCAAAATTAAATATTAAGTTTATGCTTTCCAATTTTTAGCACTCATCAAGACTAGTATCGAGCATTGTAGGTTTCGCCTACGCGAGGTGCATGTTCTATATTAGTAAGGTGTGATGGGATAATTGTAATATCCAATTGCTAAAACAATGGGTCAAACTTAACTAAACAAATTATAATAAGATTATATATGTTTAGAAGCAAGAATTGGGAATGATTCATGTGATGGATCAGAATAAGGAGTTATTCACCCAATTGAAAATATTCGAGAGTTGTATGAGATACAATTGGAAGGAGTTCCTACCTAAATAACTTAGTTTTGTGTAATCAGCCTAACGCTGACTTAAAACAAAGTGAAACATGGATCTCGACCCACTAGAAAGTCTTCCAACGGGATTTTCCGAATCAAATGATGAGGGTCATTTGTTTTGAATAAAATAGTGGGAGCATATTTGATTAAAGGCCTAATTAAATATGTTGTTTTAATGATACTTATATTTTCATATTTCTCTTGTAGATTACCATGACAACAAACACATCGAACAATATTTTGCGATCCATCCTAGATAAGGAAAAATTGTCTGGGACAAATTTCCTGGATTGGCACCGTAATCTGAGGATTGTCCTCAAGCACGATAAGAAGCTGTATGTCTTGGAGACACCAGTTCCTGAGGAGGAACCTCCTAGTTCTGCACCAAAGGCAGAAAGAGATGCTTATAAGAAGCATTTCGATGATGCCAATGAAACCGCTTGCCTCATGCTTGCTACCATGAACTCTGAGTTGCAAAAGCAACACGAGAACATGTCTGCGTTCGATATGATCGGACATCTGAAAACGCTTTATCAAGAGCAAGCAAGAAATGAGAGGTTTCAGGTTTCAAAGTCCCTTTTTAACAGCAAGTTAGCTGAGGGAGCCCCTGTAAGTCCCCATGTACTCAAGATGATTGGGTATGTGGAGAACCTTGACAGATTAGGGTTTCCCCTTGGAAAGGAACTTGCGATTGATCTGATCTTGCAATCGTTGCCAGAGAGCTTCAGTCAGTTTGTCCTGAATTTCAATATGAATGACTTGGACAAAAGTCTTCCAGAACTGCTAGGCATGTTGAGAACTGCTGAGCAGAATATGAAGACAAAAGGGAAATCCATTCTGATGGTCAGTAATGGAAAGAAACAGAACAAGAGGCCCATCAAACAGGGTGGTAGAGGGAAAGGCAAGGAAGTTGCCAAACCCAAACCCACTCCTCCTGTTTTGAAGCCTAGTGGAGGAATAGCAAAGGAGGGCACTTGCTTCCATTGCGGTAAGACCGGACATTGGAAGAGAAATTGCCCAAAGTACCTGGAAGATAAGAATAATGGAGTAGAGACTTCAAATTCAGGTATTTTTGTTATTGAAATTAATTTATCTACTTCTGCATCATGGGTATTAGATACTGGATGCGGTTCTCACATTTGTACTAATGTGCAGGGACTAAAAAGGAGTAGAAATTTGGCAAAAGGTGAAGTTGACCTACGAGTTGGCAATGGAGCAAAGGTTGCTGCTTTAGCTGTAGGAACTTATGTTTTAACTTTACCTAGTGGTTTAATAATTCAGTTAGAGAACTGTTATTATGTACCTGCAATTAGCAGGAATATTATTTCCGTTTCTTGTTTGGACAAGTTTGGTTTTTCATTCATAATAAGGAACAATTGTTGCTCCATTTATTTGAATGATATATTCTATGCTACTGCAAAAATGAATAATGGACTATATGTCCTTGATCTTGAAATGCCAATTTATAACATTAATACTAAAAGGTTGAAACCTAATGAGTTGAATCCAACTTACCTTTGGCACTGTCGATTAGGCCACATAAATGAGAAACGCATTTCCAAACTCCATAAAGATGGACTCTTGGACTCTTTTGATTATGAATCATACGAGACATGCAGATCTTGTTTAATTGGAAAGATGACAAAATCCCCATTCACAGGAAAAGGTGAAAGGGCTAATGATCTTTTGGCACTCATACATACTGATGTATGTGGACCACTGAACATACCAGCCAGAGGAGGTTTTCAGTACTTCATCACTTTTACTGATGACTTCAGTAGATACGGATATGTGTATTTAATGAAACACAAATCTGAGTCCTTTGAAAAGTTCAAGGAATTCAAGAATGAAGTACAAAACCAACTAGGTAAGAATATTAAAGTTCTTCGATCAGATCGAGGCGGTGAATATTTAAGCCTAGAATTTGATGACCATCTAAAAGAGTATGGGATTCTATCCCAACTTACTCCTCCTGGAACACCACAATGGAATGGTGTATCTGAGAGAAGAAATCGAACCTTGTTAGACATGGTCCGATCCATGATGAGTCACGTCGATCTTCCAAACTCCTTTTGGGGACATGCATTATTAACAGCAGCTTACACACTTAACCGTGTTCCATCCAAAAAGGTTGATAAGACACCATATGAGATATGGAGTGGTAAGAAACCACATATGTCTTACATGAAGATTTGGGGTTGCGAGGTTTACGTCAAACGACAAATTTCAACCAAGCTTGAGCCCAAATCTGACAAATGCTTATTTGTGGGGTATCCTAAAGAAACAAGAGGATATTACTTCTACAATCCTTCTGAGGGCAAAGTGTTTGTCGCTCGAACTGGAGTCTTTCTGGAAAGGGATTTTATTTCCAAAGGAAACAGTGGGAGGAAAATAGAGCTTGAAGAAATTCAAGAATCACAAAACATTGAAACACCTATGGAGGAACTAGAGCGGGAAACACAAGTAGTTGTGGAAGAGCAACCTGCTCAAGTAGAACAAGACCAGCGTAGGTCAAGCAGGATACGTCACCAACCTGAGAGATATGGATATCTCATAAGTGATCAGGGTGATATATTACTCATGGATCAAGATGAGCCTGTGACCTACAAAGAGGCCATAACTGGTCCTGAGTCTGAGAAGTGGCTAGAAGCCATGAAATCTGAAATGGATTCCATGTACACAAACCAGGTTTGGACCTTGGTAGAACCTCCTATAGGAGTTAACCCTATAGGATGCAAGTGGGTCTTCAAGAAGAAGACTGACATGGATGGTAAGGTACATACCTATAAAGCAAGACTGGTTGCAAAAGGCTATAAACAAATTCATGGGGTTGACTATGATGAAACCTTTTCACCAGTTGCAATGCTTAAATCTGTTCGGATTTTACTTGCCATCGCTGCATATCATGATTATGAAATATGGCAGATGGATGTCAAAACTGCTTTCCTTAATGGGAATCTTCTTGAGGATGTGTACATGACACAACCTGAAGGATTTGACATACCACAAGATGCCCAAAAGATATGCAAGTTACAGCGATCAATCTATGGATTGAAGCAAGCTTCCAGAAGCTGGAATCTTCGTTTTGATGAAACCGTAAAACAATATGGATTCATCAAAAATGAAGATGAACCTTGTGTCTACAAGAAGGTTAGTGGGAGCATGATCGTGTTTCTGGTATTATATGTAGATGACATATTACTCATTGGAAATGATGTCCCTACCTTGCAACAAGTGAAGACTTGGTTAGGGAATTGTTTTTCTATGAAAGACCTAGGTGAAGCAGCCTATATATTAGGAATTAGGATCTATAGAGATAGATCACAAAAACTGCTTGGCCTAAGTCAGAGTACATACATAGATAAAGTGTTGAGACGCTTTAATATGCATGATTCCAAGAAAGGATTCATACCTATGCAACATGGTCTGTGTTTATCAAAAACACAATCCCCTTCAACTAAGGAAGAAAGGGATCGCATGAATAAGATTCCATATGCATCTGCAATAGGATCTATCATGTATGCCATGTTATGTACTCGACCAGATGTCTCGTATGCATTAAGTGCAACGAGTAGGTACCAATCTGATCCCGGTGATGCTCACTGGGTAGCTGTCAAGAATATTCTTAAGTACTTGAGAAGGACTAAGGATTCATTCTTGATATATGGAGGTCAGGAAGAGCTTGATGTAATTGGTTACACTGATGCTAGCTTCCAGACAGATAAGGATGATTTTAGATCACAATCTGGTTATGTGTTCTGTCTCAATGGTGGCGCTGTGAGCTGGAAAAGTTCAAAGCAAGAAACAGTTGCTGATTCTACAACTGAGGCCGAGTATATTGCTGCCTCAAATGCAGCAAAGGAAGCTGTTTGGATCAAGAAGTTCATTAGTGAACTTGGCATAGTCCCTAGCATTATGGATCCCATTGGTTTATATTGTGATAACAATGGTGCTATCGCACAAGCTAAGGAGCCTAGATCTCACCAACGATCCAAACACATACTTAGGCGTTATCACCTCATTCGAGAGATAATCGATCGGGGAGATGTGAAGATATGCAGAGTACCTACACTTGACAATATCGCTGACCCATTAACAAAGCCTCTTGCGCAACAGAAGCATGATGGTCATACTAGATCTATGGGTATTAAGGGTATGCCTAATTGGCTCTAGTGCTAGTGGGAGATTGTTGGTGTAAGCCCTAGAGGCCAATACTTTTTGGTACTTGTATCGGATTATTCGTTTAATAATAAAAGGCATTTCTTTATTATGTTTGTCTTTCAGAATAATAAAGTCCCTAGAATAGTTAGTTTGTTTAATGAAATGTTAAGTGTGACTTAATCATGAGATCCCATTAAACATAAAGACATTATTCTTAAAATATCCGTAGTCAAGCTTTATTGCAAAGTGGGATAACATTAAAAGCATTGAGACTATTATGAAGATAGACTGATGATCACATCTCATGGATCATGGATAAAGAGTTATCAAGTCTTGACATAGGTATAAATATTAGGAGTAATATTTATACCGGATTGACCCGCTATGAGAATACTACATAGTATGTTATGCAAAGTGTCATAAGTTATTCTCATGGTGATAATGGTGTATTACCACCCTTCGACCTGAAACCACTATGGACCCTAGATGTATAGTCGGGTGCTTTATTGCTGATCAAACATTATCCGTAACTGGATGATCATAAAGACAGTTGATGGGCACTCCACGAAGCATGCTGAGGGACATGAGTGTCCTAGATGGAATTTGCCAATCCTGCATAACAGGAGAAATGTCTAAGGGCCCAATATTGAACTGGACAAGGATGACACAGTGTATGCCTTGTGTTCAATATAGACATAGGGGCAAAAGGGTAATTGTACAAACATATATTATCACGAAAAAGGTTTTGTCAGATCACATGACATTTTCGTGACTTGGGTAGCAGTGATGTGTTGCTAGATACCGCTTACTGTTTATTATGTTAAATATATATAATTTAATATAATTACCAACGTTACGAAATCCTACAGGGTCACACACATAAGGACAGTTTGATGAGAGATAGAGAAATCAAAGGAGCACCGTAAGGTACGGTGCACTTAAGTGAAAAATAGAAATTCGGATAATATAATAATAATTATTGTTATTTTATAATGGTTATAAAATAATAATAAAATAAATATATTTATTATAATAATAGTTATTATAATAATATATAATATTATTATGGATCATGTGAATTAGGGTTTTAGCCCGCAGCCCACAAGAGAGTCTATAAAAGGAACCCTTGTGATGAAGCTTTCACTTGATGCAATTTCGTTTTTGATTCTCTTTTCTCACTCAAATAATTCCGTTCGTAAGCAGCTAGCACTGTGACCGGAAGCTGTTCGTGTGGACTGAGTAGAGGCGTTGCACTTCATCAACGCTTGTGATCGCTGCATCAAAGATCTGAATCGCCACAAAGAGGTAACGATTCTATCACTGACCATGCTCATTCGTGAGGATCACTAAAGGAAAATTTTTGTTTTCCGCTGCGTTTAGATCGCAATTTTCCTTCACATGCCCTCAGATAGGGGATAGGCTCAGGGCTTGATCTGCTGAACTCTCTGCTCTCAAATTCTTTTCTGATGACTTGAATGAGATGGAATTAGGATAATAACCTCTTGATAGGCCTCTAGAGATGAGGATAATGATTGGTCCCCTGTTGAATGTCTTGCTATGCTTATGCTATGCAGATGGTTAGTCTATGTACATGACTCTATATGCAAATGCTAATGATAATGAAAAATAAACCAAGTGAATAAGGTTGAGCAAATTTTAGGGTGCAACAGCTGCCCCTATTCAAGCGACTTGAACCCGATTGGGTGAAGAGCGAACGGCCTTCAAACATTCGAGGTACAAGACGGTTGAATACTAGGAACCCAGAAATTTGCCAACCGCAGAAATAAACTGCGCCACTGCTTGGGGGACGACATTCATCAGCTGAATATGACTGTTACGGCAACCCACTGATCTCGTGCGACCGTGCTGGGGATTCTTCCCATCATCCTGAAAAAGATTGAATCATCGGAAACTTCGTCCTTTGCTTGTCCACGTCAGGACTCTATTTGCCGTCAACACGAGGAGAGCTCAACTAAAACCTGTCCACGTTAGGACTTCGCTTGCTGTTAACCCAGAAAATCTCGGCAACTCCACCGGGGAATAATTTGTCTACCTTTCCATAAACTGAATCGTCCACGTTAGGAATAACACTCTTCCACGTTAGGAATAACCTCGTCTGGACCAGTCCACGTTAGGACTCCATCCTTCCACGTAAGGAACCACGTCTTCTTTCCACGTAAGGAAACCAATTTTCTTCTACGTAAGGAATACAATTCTCAATCTGTCCACGTGAGGACTCCAACCTTTCTGAATCTGTCCACGTCAGGACTAAACTTTCCCTCTTTCCACGTCAGGAATCAATCTTCTTTCTATATTGATCTGTCCACGTAAGGACCCCAGTCTTCCCGCGTAAGGAATCAACTTCTTTTCCACGTCAGGAATGCATCTCCTTCCACGTAAGGAATAAACTTGATACGTCCGCGTGAGGACTCGATCTTCCCGCGTAAGGAAACCCATTTTTCCACGTAAGGAATCTCATCTTTCCACGTAAGGAATAAACTTTCCATCTTTCCACGTCAGGAACTGACCTCTTTTCCCATGTAAGGAACAGACTTGTCCACGTCAGGACCTCTCTTTCGTCTTGATTTGTCCGCGTCAGGACTCAGGCATCTTTGACCTGCTGAGGAAATAAGACTTGTCCACGTAAGGACTCACCCTTGTCTGATCTGTCCACGTCAGGACCCATACTTTGCCAACACGAAGAAAGATAACTGCTGAGAGGAACTGGTCCACGTCAGGACACCAACGCAAAGAGTAATCACTTTTGTCATGACCTCTCATTCCACCAATTTCGAGAACCCGAATCTGCCCACGTTAGGACTAACACACTTCACCAACCCGTGGAAATAAACCTGTCCACGTTAGGACGCCCACTTCTGAGGAAATCCCGTCAATATAGGAATAAGTTGTCCACGTCAGGACTTAGTTCTCCATTGATCCCCACCCACAAACTTCTTAGCACCAACGTGACAGCGACTTTGGGGCGGACTTTACTGGGGATATCTGGGAACCAAACTACCGGATGCCTGTTCTGGTGACCGGAGGCAACTTCTGAAATTCTGATTCATGAAGCCCTTTTGATGACAAATAACTCTGCTTGGAAATAAAGAGAACCTTATCCTGGTAACTCTGTGGGGAATACTGCCGAGCTGACATTATCATTGAATATCTCATGCCGAGATCTTGAGTGTTTGGTAGTTCATTTGAGCAAGTGCTCTCTTCACCTGAACTGCTATAATATGGAAACTGCTTCAGCAAAATAAATGCTGAAGTTAATGTCAACTCCGCTGGGTATAGCCAGATGCTACAAAATTATTCCAGCAAAAATAAATGTTGGAGGGACGAAGTCAACTATGCTGGGAAGTTGGGAGCTCAACCCAAACACCCTGTTGAGGTAACCCCTTGCTGGGGAATATAACTTTGCTGAGGAATAGCAGGTATGCCAAGTATGATTGGACTTCTCTGCTGGAGAGTGAACTGATATTACACGGTATCCCTAACAAAATAAATGACAGGACCCACCACCAACTCTGCTGGGGAGAGTCCTGATCTCCGGGTTCCACTGGGAGGAAAGAACATTTGCTGAAAGGAGAGAACTCCGCTGGGGGTGGGACTATTCTCTCGGGGGAAATCCCCTGACTCCGCTGGGAGAGTGAATGACCCTGCGGGGAAGGATGATCCTGTCTGAATACGGCCTTACGATCTTGGAATCGTCAAATCCTTTTTCGCACAAGCTACGACTAGCTGGAGAGTTCGATCCTTCTTCAGGAAGAAACTGCATGACCTGCGCGAAGGCTGAGTCTTTCATTATTGCAATCTTTCGATCATCTTCCTCGCACGGTTATGAAACCTGCAACAACACCAACAAGACAAGACAAGCCTATGCAACCAAATCAACTCAGGTTAGTGACGTTATTTTCAGTTAATTCAAAGCTTTAGCAACTGTTGGCAAGGGCCAGCGACGTTATACTCATGCTAATTTCATCAAACTTGGGCGTTAATCATGCACAAAACGGTAAAGAACAGTGTTAAATACTGAATAACGTATTTTATTGATTGGGCCCCTGAATAGGCGGAGTTTTGTACGCGGAATGTAACTCCTGAAAAGAGGAAGCTACACAAAGCAAATATACAAATATGGAAGTATGCACAAGAAGCATAAATATTGACAACTTAAATTTCTGCACATGTCGGCAACGGGATACAGATGAACACCACGAACTGATCCCCCCATGACTCGTCCGACCCTAATGCTTTCCCGGTATCCCCACTTCTGAAGAGATTGTATCCGATAACTGGCTCCTCAAATGTATTCTCCCGCATTGATGCTCATTGCAATTATCAAATTCGGACTGCAGTCATTTGCTTTTCAAATCCCTAACTTTTGCGTGAACCGCCCTTTACGGGTTTTCAGTTCACCGGGATACCCTTTTTTGCCGAAGCCGCCCAGTGTAGGTTTTCAACTTCGCGGGTGTACATTTTTTCAATTTTATCCCTAATTTTTGCCCGAACCTTTCATTCTGTTTTGGTTCGCCAGGATGCCCCATTTTTTGCCTGGACTCTCTTTTTTCTGTCCAGCGGGTCTATTTCAAGCAAAGTATTTTTTAACTGCGTCCGCATTCACAGGCGACGTGAAGTCTTCTCCGTCCATGGTGGACAACAACAACGCTCCTCCTGAAAATACTTTCCTGACAACGTATGGCCCCTCGTAGTTGGGGGTCCACTTGCCCCTGTGATCTGCTTGCGGCGGGAGAATCCTTTTCAACACAAGGTCACCCGTCTGAAAGCTTCGCGGATGTATTTTCTTGTCGTACGCTTTCTTCATTCGGCTCTGGTACAAACGACCGTATGCTAGAGAAGCTAGCCTCTTCTCATCCATTAAGCTCAGTTGGTTCAATCTGTTTTTTACCCATTCTGCCTCGTCTAGCTGAACGTCTCGCAACACCCTCAGAGAAGGGATCTCAACTTCCAATGGTAATACCGCTTCCATTCCGTATACCAACGAGAACGGAGTTGCCCCGGTTGATGTGCGTACCGTCGTACGATAACCGTGCAAAGCAAAAGGTAGCATTTCATGCCAATCCTTATAGGTCACCACCATTTTCTGAACGATCTTCTTGATATTCTTATTGGCCGCCTCAACAACGCCATTCATCTTGGGTCGGTAAGGGGAGGAGTTGTGATGTTCAATCTTGAAATTCTGACAGAGCTCCTTCATCATTTTGTTGTTCAGGTTTGAACCGTTGTCCGTGATTATCCGCTCGGGAATCCCATATCGGCAAATGATATCTCTCTTGATGAATCTGGCCACCACTTGCTTAGTTACATTTGCGTAAGACGCCGCCTCCACCCACTTGGTGAAATAATCGATTGCTACTAGGATGAACCGATGCCCGTTAGAAGCTGTCGGCTCGATCTTTCCAATCATATCGATTCCCCACATCGAAAATGGCCAAGGTGATGACATCACATTTAGAGGACTTGGAGGCACGTGGATCTTGTCAGCATAGATTTGGCACTTGTGACACTTCCTCGCAAACTTGAAACAATCAGTTTCCATGGTCAGCCAAAAATAACCTGCCCGCAACAGTTTTCTCGTCATAGCATGTCCGCCGGCATGCGTACCAAAGGTACCTTCGTGTATTTCTTCCATGAGAAGCTTTGCCTCTTTTTCATCTACACAACGTAACAACACCAAATCGTGGTTTCTTCTGTATAAGACGCCATCCGGGTTCAAATAGAAATTGCCTGCTAACCTCCTGAGAGTCTTCTGATCTTGACTGGATGCCCCAGCCGGATACTCTTTATTCTTCAGGAAATTAAGGATATCGAAATACCATGGTTTGCCATCAGATGCTTCATCAATAGCAAATACATAAGCTGGCCTGTCAAGCCGAGAGATAATGATTCGGGGAGCTTCGTTCCAGAAGTTGACCTTGTACATGGAAGACAAAGTGGCCAGGGCGTCAGCCATTTGATTTTCTGCCCGCGGTACATGATGCAATTCAACCTTGTCGAAGAAAGGCAACAATCTCCTTGCATAATTCATGTAATGTATCAAATTGGGCTGCCGTGTCTCCCATTCCCCTTTGATTTGATTCACCACCAGAGCTGAGTCCCCGTATACGTCCAGATTCTTGATTCGCAAATCAATGGCTTCTTCAAGCCCCATTATACAAGCTTCGTATTCGGCCTCATTATTGGTAACAGCAAAGGTCAGTCGGGCAGTAAACGGGATGTGCGACCCATGTGGCGTGGTGATGATTGCCCCTATTCCGCTACCGTAAGCATTCACAGCTCCGTCAAATATCATCTTCCATTTGGAACCCAACTCTGGTCCCTCGTCTGGCAACGACTCTTCACAATCTTTCATCTTTAGGTACATGATATCCTCGTCAGGAAAATCAAACCTCATCGATTGGTACTCTTCAATAGGCTGCTCCGCCAGATACTCAGACAGCACACTCCCCTTTATAGCCTTCTGCGAGACGTATTGAATATCATATTCAGTCAAGACCATCTGCCAACGGGCAATTCTACCTGACAACGCCTGCTTTTCAAACACATATTTGATGGGATCCATCTTCGAGATGAGCATGGTTGTATGATTCAGCATGTACTGCCTCAAACGCTTGGCGGCCCAGGCTAGCGCGCAACAAGTTTTCTCCAGCATTGAATACCGAGATTCGCAGTCTGTAAATTTCTTACTCAGGTAATAGATCGCATGCTCTTTTCTCCCCGTCTCGTCGTGTTGACCGAGAACACAACCCATGCTTCCCTCAAGAACCGTCAAATACATTATCAAGGGTCTACCTGCCACCGGGGGTATCAAAATAGGAGGCTCCTGCAAATACTGCTTTATTTTGTCGAACGCCTTTTGACAATTTTCGTTCCACGTTACAGCTTGATCTTTCTTCAACAGCTTGAATAATGGTTCGCACGTGGCCGTTAGGTGAGATATGAACCGAGCAATGTAGTTCAACCTCCCTAAAAACCCGCGCACCTCTTTCTCTGTTTTAGGCGTCGGCATCTCTTGAATTGCTTTTATTTTAGCAGGATCGACCTCTATTCCTCTTTCGCTTACGATAAACCCCAACAGTTTACCCGATCTCACCCCGAAGGTGCATTTGTTAGGGTTCAGTCTCAGCCTGAACTTCCTAAGCCTTTTAAATAACTTCAACAGATTCACCAGATGCTCTTCCTCCATCTGGGATTTGGCAATCATATCGTCAACATAAACTTCGATCTCTTTATGCATCATGTCATGGAAAAGAGTCGTCATCGCACGCTGATATGTTGCCCCCGCATTTTTCAAACCAAAGGGCATCACTTTGTAGCAAAATGTTCCCCAAGGCGTTATGAAAGTGGTTTTCTCCATATCCTCTGGCGCCATTTTAATCTGATTATAGCCTGAAAAGCCATCCATGAAGGAGAATACGGAGTATTGAGCAGTATTATCAACTAACACGTCAATATGAGGAAGCGGAAAATCGTCTTTTGGGCTTGCCTTATTCAAGTCTCTATAATCCACGCACATTCGAACCTTGCCATCCTTCTTGGGCACTGGTACGATGTTGGCAACCCATGAAGGATACTTCGTCACAGCCAGGAAACCAGCGTCCCACTGTTTCTGAACCTCCTCTTTGATCTTCATTGCCATATCTGGTCGAGTCCTACGAAGCTTTTGTTTGACCGGCGGGCAATCTTCTTTCAGTGGCAGGCGATGTACAACCATATCTGTATCAAGCCCCGGCATATCTTCATATGACCAAGCGAATACGTCATTATACTCTTGGAGCATTTCAACCAGTCTTCGCTTGATATCACTCTGTAGTGCGGCTCCGATACGAATATTTTTCTCAACCCCTTCCGACCCCAAGTTGATAATTTCGATGACCTCATCGTGAGGCAGAATGGCTCTTTCCTCTTGCCTCACCAACCAAGACAGTTCTTCAGGAACGTCACTATCTTCGACAACCTCTTCTTCAGCCTGAAACACCGGGTGCTCGAAGTCGGGACGAGTCATAGGTGGTTCAAGGATGTCATCTGAAAATGTTATCCTGCAAAAGGAACGGTTAAGCGCTTCAAAAATGCGTATAAAGCGAACGACCACGTTGCCATTTTATTGAAAAATATAAAACAAGAAAAACAGGGATTACAGTATTTGCACATGAAAAAAAACGCCATTTATTCAATGATTAATACGCAATGTTTATAACAACACAGCCCTAAGCAAATCCTGATGCCCCGGGCAAGACATCAGATTATTCAACAATTAATAAAGCAAAGCATTACTGTTTAAAAGTCACAGGAACAAGTTCCTGAATAGACCAGTTGCATAGTCCTTGTCCTGGCGTGCTTGGCTGAATCCAGGCATCCATATCACAGTCGCTGTCTCCTTCATCAGACTCCGAAGCAGCATTGATAGTTTCGTGGCACACTCCACTGGCAGAGATGGTGATTGGCTTTCTGAAACGGGGTGCCCCCAAGGAAGGAGTGGATGACGACGGTTGGTATCCCAGCCCGAACCGGTCCATCTTCACAGGAATGTCCAGCACTTTGCCCCAGCCTTTTGCTTCTCCTGCCTCTACTAGAGCTTGAGCTTCTTTATACGATGAGACTGCTATCTCTGGCACTTTGCTCGGCCCGGGACCTTTGTCCTTGATGCGCAAACCTTCGAATGCCTGGCAGGGTGTTTCGTGGATCTCTCCGTCGACCTCCACATATTTAAATGACGACAGATGGCTGACCAGGATGTCCTCCTCTCCGCACACGGTGACCACGCTGTCTCCGACCATATATTTTAACTTCTGATGCAGGGTGGACGTGACTGCCCCTGCCCCCTGAATCCAAGGTCTTCCAAGCAAGCAGCTGTACGCAGGCTGTATATCCATGATATAAAACTCAGTTGCAAACACTTCCGGCTCCACCTGCAGAGGCAGTGTAATCGATCCAAAGAATGTTCTCCGCGTGCCGTCAAACGCTCTGACTACCAAATCGCTGGGTGTGCACAAGATTCCTCTAACATCCAACTTCATCATCGCTTTCTTGGGCAGCACATTCAAAGATGACCCGATGTCAACCAAGACGTGTGACATTACTGATCCTCTACACTCAACAGATACGTGTAGTGCCATATTATGATCTCTCCCTTTCGGAGTCAAGTCGAAATCGGTAAAGCCCAAAATGTGGCCTGCATTCACATGTGCCAACACTCCTTCCAGCTGATTCACGGAGACGTCTTGGGGTACAAAAGAAGTTTCCAGGACTTTCAGCAAAGCATTTCTGTGAGCTTCCGAACACAACAGCAATGACAGGATAGATATTTTGGACGGCGTCTGCTGCAGATGCTCCACAATCTTATAATCACTTTTTCGAATCAAGCGCATGAACTCTTCTACATCCTTCGATGCTGCTTCTTTTTCACTCGCTTGCACCGGAACATTTTCAACCACTTTCCCTTTTCCTTTCGCTAGTCTTTCGGCCTCCACTTCGGGGGATATAAAGATCCTACCACTCCTCGTCATACCTCCCGAACCAACAACGTTATCCACAGTCTCGGCTGGCTGCTTGTTAACATCAATTTTTATCCCGTCACAATATACTTCCAACCCATACGACCATGGGACTGCTTTCGTGTTCTCGTACGGGATTGGCCCGGCCTTAGTTATGGTGATCGATGGTCGCTGAGCTGGTGCCGCAATAGTGATCGTCTTCCGAGGAATCGTTACCGTGGCCACATCATTCTGATCATCTATTACTGCCCCTGCGGGCTCTTCAGTTGCTGCTTGGTCAAACTGCAATATACCTTCATCGATTAAAGCCTGAATGCCTTTCTTCAAATCCTCACACCCCCCAGCTAGGGTCCAACATTCTAAGCAATACTCGTTACATCCTGGGAAAACACCCCCTTGCAACAGTCGGCTCTTTATCTCGCTCAGCGGTGTCTTCAAATCTTCAACATTCATAATCAGATTCAACCCTTCCTCAGTCAGAATGGCGTTTGCCCCATGATTAGGCATGGGTTTCTGCACTATATTCGGACCTGCCGTTCCGAAATTGATAGTCTTATTGTCCAAAAGATCCTGCACAACATGCTTAAAAGCATGACAACCTTCTATATCGTGGCCCGGGGCCCCAGAATGAAACTCACAGTGCCTGCTTGCATCATAACCAAACGGGGGAGCTCCCGTTATCGGTGCCAGAGTTCTTTTCTCTACCAGGTTCAATCCCAACAATGTCTGCAATAAATCGGCATAGGTTGAGGGAGGCTTCTCAAACACTCTTCTCGGTTTACTACCCTGGAATCTTCGCTGAGCTTGCTGTGCTCCCTGCTGAGGCTGCTGCTGCTGCGGCATTGGCTGTTGCTGAACCGGTTGTTGTTGCTGGAGTGGTTGTTGTTGATATGGGATAGTAACACTCGCCACCTGCTGCGGCTGACGATATTGACCTCGTCCCCTGCCTCGGCCTCGGCCTCGGCCTCCAAATACTGCGCTTGCCTCGCCCTGACGGCGCCCACCAAAAGCTTTCCTATTACTGCCAGATGCAGTTGATTCCTCGACTTGGAACTTTCCTTGCTTGATGTTACGTTCAATCTTTTCTCCCATCAGAATCAGGTCTGAAAAACTGGCCAGAGACGTATGAAACAGCATATCATGAAACAGACCTGTGAATGTGCCGACAAACATGTCATTCATTTCCTTATCTTCTACAGGAGGACGGACCCGGGCAGCCATATCGCGCCACCTTTGCGCGTACTCTTTAAAACTCTCCCCCTTCTTTTGCGACAGCCCGGCCAACTGGACCCGATTGGGTGCCAAGTCGCTGTTATACTTGTAGTGAGCTACAAATGCCTCTGCTAATTGCTTCCATGTCTTGATATCAGTTGGCTCCAACCCCATGTACCACTCTAGGGAAGGGCCCGACAGACTATCCTGAAAGAAATGCATTAGCATTCTTTCGTCAGTTGAGTATGCAGACATCTTTCTGTAATAAGCTCGTACATGCACTTTTGGACATGTGTCTCCTTTATACTTATCAAACGCAGGAGCTTTGAATTTAATTGGCACCCTCAAGCCAGGTACCAGCCCCATTGTGGCCATGTCCAGACCCACAGCACTTTGGTTTAGGACTCCCCTCATCTGCTCTTCCAGCATTCTAATCTTCTGGGAATCATCCATCGGTCCTTCGAAACCTCCTCCGGATAAGGCGTCCTCCTGCTGATCTTCTTGCCACATACCGTTTCCGGCCCCATATCCATCATATCCATTATTACGTCCAGCTCTGATTTGATTCATCCCCGGACCTCGGCCTCTGTTACCGTACCCTTGAACACCTCCAGCAGGACCAAAAGCCATAAGCCCTGCGCCGTTTCCACTTCCAAAGCCTCCGTAGCCCTGATTGGCCACACCATAACCATCTTGCCCAAAGCCTTGAGCATTAAAGCCATACTTCCCAGTGTTATCGAATCCCTGATCGTTGAATCCGAGTCCAGCATTGACAAAGCCGTTGCCGCCTAGATTATCTCCCAAATTGACATCACCCAGCCCAACATTATGGATAGCAGTCTCATTTCCAACTCCGACGTTACCATTTGCAGCAGCGGTAGCGTTGTTGACATTAGCAGCAGGTGTATTGATTACAGGTGGAGCCACCGGCGTGGGAGTGCCGTCTCCATGAGCAGTATCGACCCATACAGACTGATGATCTTCATTACCGTGACCAGCATTTCGAGCCAACAGAGGTTGGACCATGGCCTGCAAATTCTCCTGCCCTTTCGCAATAGCTTCCATGGTCTGCATAAAGAGAGCGAGCTTCTCGCGCACATCTTGCATCTCGTTCTGCATTTGATCCATGATTCTTCGACAGTTGGTGCGGGTAGAATAGCGGTGAGGGTGCTGGTCTGCAATCCTGAAAAGTACCTGTTATAGAGCAGAAGATAAGACACTATTCAAAGACTACCTGCAATGCAATATGAATATGAATGCAATGCAATGTGTCTGTGCATTAGGGAAATTCATTCCCCTAGTTCTAGTGTGAAGGTGCCAGTGCAGTGATAGTGTTGACAATAGGAATACCGGAGCTGGATCATAGAAAGCCTCATATATTGCAGGGAAAACCAGAATACAATGTCGCTGAAAGTATGATAAGAAGGCATGACCTCAACCAACAATCCTGGTGATGGTCAGCATTTATGCAAATAAAGCATACAGATTACTATATGAAATGATCAGATCCTCCCAAAAGTCTGGTACTCTTCTATCAACTTCTTGGTCTCTGGGTGACTTGGTCGATCAAGCAGCCCTTCGACAAGTTGGTTTCTCTTCTTGAGAACACGGCGCACGTCTTCAGCAGTTTCTTCCCATGTTGCTTCTCCGAAGCAATCTTCTAGCTTTCGTTTCTGAGACACCGCTTCATCTCTGGATTTGATTGCCTTGTTCAGTGCATGCTGGACACTATACCGGGTCATCACTTCCTCCTCACACTTCTTGATGCTAGACTTCAACTTCCCTTCGAGATCGGAGATTTGCTGTTTCAACTTATCTTCCCTCTTCTTATTATTGGTGAGTGTAGCATTCCAAGTTTTATTGCAAGAGGAGATTTCTCGATGTGCTGCGTCGAGCGCCTTCTTTTTGGCTTCCAGCATGTCATGGGAGCTTCTGAACTCTTGCCCCAGACGTTCGCGCTTCTTCCTCTCCTCAGTCAACTCATCCCCTAATCTGTTCATTAGCTCAATCTGCTGTTGGAAAGCATACACAGCCTTGTTTTTCTCACTGCGTATCTGGGCTAGCTCCTGCTCTAACCCTTCGTTGATCTTCATCAAGGCTTCTTTTTCTCTCACTACTTGCTCATAGGCTTCCCGAGAAACAGTGGTTGGCTCTGCTACCGGAATAGGAACAAGGATTGGTGCATCTGGAAACGGCATCCTCAACTGACTTGCTCTTTCCTGGATCCAAACCTTGTAAGGGGCATAGGCTTGACAGTCATTCTTTCCTAACAACGGCTTCCCTCTGCGGTTAATACGCGTCCAGGCATGTTGCAACTTGGCTAATAACTCCCCCTTCACGTCACCTGTGAAGTACAGAGATTCCTGTACTTCTTCCTCCTGAGGTGGATTCTTCAACGCATATCCAAACTGACGAATGAATAGAGAAGGGTTGTAATTGATACACCCTTTTCTTCCTATCAGCGGCACATTAGGGTACCCAGAACAACTGAAGACGAGTTCAGATCCTAACAGGTCTCGATCAAACCACACAACGTCTTCTGAATATAGCCTCATCAGGCGCTCTGACCAACTGGCTGAGGTTGCACTGTCTACAAATGGTCCCTTCATGGGGAGATGACTTTTGAACCACATATTCAATAGAGGAGTACAGCAGTAAACAACTTTTCCCCTTCGGTTTTCGTTCTTGTAGTGCAATGAATGATAGAAGTCTCCGATCAACGTTGGCACCGGGTTGCCTGCAGCAAACAGATAGAAAGCATCCAGATCTACAAAGTTGGGCAAGTTAGGAAACAGCACGATTCCATAAATGCATAAAGCCAAAATAGCATTAAAAACCACCCAACAACCGTTCTTGGCGTACTCTTGAGCCTTGCCAACCAGAAAATCCAGAGGGAAACCGGGAACCCAGAGCCAAGAAGTCACTAACAACTCAGCAGCATTCATGTGCAGGGCTTTGGCTAAATCCTCCAACTTGGGCTCAGCAGCAGAGTGAATAAAGGGAACCTTGTTCTGCACGGGAAGCTCAGTAAACTCCACATACTCCTCAATGGTGGGCCCTAGAATGAAGTCAGCAAATGTAAAACATCTCAATGCGGGGTCATAGAACTGCATCAAGGTGTATATCCCGTTCATCTCATCGGCAGTGGGCTTGCAGACTAATCTCAGTAACCTCCCATGACTCATTCTGAAGCTTCTCCTAACCTCCTCATCGGCAAGAGATATCAGACCAAGTAAAGAAGTAATATCAGGTGAAGGTAGCTTATACGCAACTGTCTTCCTCAAACTAGCCATAATCAATACTCAGAAGTCTGGGCACTGGAACCGGGGAATATGCAAATGCACCTGCAGCACAGACACACGTTAGTGGAATGCAAGCGGTAATGGATATGCAGGCCATGCAATGCAAGTAACATGCAACAGGGACCAAAGCTGTAGCTGAATAGCCTGAACCCAATCAAGAAAGGTCTCAGATAGACCATCCAGAAGTCATCAAACCCTGGTCTCAGATAGACCTAAAACAAAGCTCCAACACTGGTCTCTGACAGACCTCAAACCATAACTCCAACTGGTCTCTGGTAGACCTCAAATCACATCTCCAATTGGTCTCTGACAGACCTCAGAACACTCAAACTGGCCTCTGACAGACCTCAGAACACATCTCCAAATGGTCTCTGACAGACCTCCTAACTCTCCATAAATACCCAGGATCCCTGATCAAGAAATAACCGGTAGTCTGAAGGGCTAGTTACCTGCATAATCCCAAACCCTCTCACAGGTGGATGTCCTAGTAACTGACAAAGGTATGGCATCCTATGCGGTCGTCGGCGTCACAGACTTTCAGGGTTGATGATACGATTCCCAGAAGGAGTGGCATCCTCAAATCCTGAAGAGGCCTCACTTAGCCAACTTCCAAATGATCGGTTCCCGGAGTCGACAATTCAGCTGACCAACAACCCCTTCGACCCAAAGGGTAGAAAAAGAAGCCAACCAGAAGAACCTCGTCCGAGTGTAGATTTCATGAGACACTAATGCAAGCAAAGCCGGCACGCGCCCACTACTTTCTACTCTAATTCTAGGTGCACTCAAGCCCAGGTCCTGCTTATCTCTCAATCATAGAACCACCCATCACCCCAATACAGCAATAATAACAATATATATATAATGCTGAAAATAAAGGTCAGAAATATAAATCCATACAAAATCCTCAACGGGAAAACAAGCGTTAGGATTGACTCTCTTAAGGGACGTTGGATCCCAAATGCATAAGAACTATCGCAGTCCTTAGCATCCAGGGGACGTTGGATCCCCAGCAGAGTCGCCAGCTGTCGCTACTGCGAAAATCGGCGCCGGCTGACAGAAGAGTCGCCACCGTGCGTTATTTATCCCACGGGAGGGAAAGGAAACGCTCAGAGTAAACCTCGCACAACACGGGAAAGGTATGGTCATCGCAACCAAAACCTGGGTTCGGGAGTCGGTTACGCAAGGGGAAGGTATTAGCACCCCTCACGTCCGTCGTACTCGACGGGATCCACGCTTGTTTTCGGGTATGGATTGTTATTCTATCTACTCTATAGGTCAGGGTTAAAAAGAAAATAAAATGAAAATAAAAATGACTCGGCAAAGTATCGCACTTTATGCCTACGTATTCTCGCCTGGAACGAGAAATCAGAGTCAACGTAGTTCGCCTACCTACGGGAAAGGAGGGGAAGGTTGCTCTCTAGGATATCGCATCCTATGCCTACGTACTTTCACACGGCATGAAAGATCAGAGCAAACGTATTTCGGGACACGTACGACACAAGTCTGTCTTGGTTGATTTTATTCCTTCTGAAAAAGGTTTTTCTTGATTAGCAGTCCCAGCGGACAAAAATGACGCTTTGATGAGTTCACATTCTTTTACGGAAGAAGTGTCTTTTATTGTGTTTGAAATCTTTATGTGTTTTTCTGTTTGTCTTGAGAAAGAAAGAGACAGAACTCTAACCTACGGTTGCAACGGGAAACAAACTAACCTAATGTTATCATGCATGGGTTAAGACCTAGTGTCTATCATGCTCCTCTCTTGCACAGAGAGAAACAGAGATCCTAAGGGATAGGACAGCAACAACAACAATATCAGATATATACAGTAAAACAGTAAAATGCATGGATGCAACAGTACAAGCGAGGCAAGGGAGTCCCACTCAACCTCGAACCTAGAAAACAATAGGCAAAAGTGAACAGACTTCACTTTCAACCCCAACAGGGTAAACAGCAAACAATACAGTCCAGAAAACCAATCAATACATCAGAAATGAAATACAGCAAAAATAAACAGCATCAGCAGCTCTGAATCAACATCTGGCTTCAAGTAATCTCCAATCATTTATGGGCTTCAACAAGCATCAATCTCCATCTTCATGGTCTCCAGGTAAGGGCTTTGATCATCAGTCTTCTATCTGCCATGGCTTTTCTTCAAGTTCAAACCTCCAGGATGAGGAACCAGTCACAAGAGTGAAGTGAATGAATGTTAGACAGTTAATTACCTACCAAGGGTGGTTCATCAACTGTTAACATTAAACAGAAAGTTTCCTCTCAAAAGTTCTATCTTTCAAATATATTCACTGATCCTTCCAAAGGAAGGAGGTGGATATTTGAAAGAGACTTTGAATCATAGAGAAAGGATAGAGGCAAACAAAGCCATCTATGTTTGAGAAGCAAGCTTTCTAATCTAGAGCTCTGCCTAGCTCCTAGACCCTAGTCTCCTCAGCAACTGCTAGCAATAACCTCCTATTCAACTCTGGCAGTTGATCTTCAATCTCTGGATCTCCAATGGCCTTCATCTCCTCAAGTCTTCAGCTCTCCCAAGTCCCCAGACAATCCCAATACCCACACAAGCAAGCAATAATCCCCAGAGGGCACACCACACCAGTCAATCAGATATACAGCATATTAATAGCAGTAGGGGAATCCTGACTTTTTCTAAGGGATCTAATAACTACCCATAGCCCCTATAGTCCCATAGCTAACTTATTCAATCTCTAAGTCCTAAGGGGAAAGAATCAAATCTCCTAAGTTATCACCTAAAAACCCTAATTTGTCCATGTTATTCACACTTACACTAAGCACCTAAATTTAATTTCTAAAAAAGGGAACTAAATTGAATCTACAAGTTCAATGTATAACCTAAACAACCTAAAAAGAATGGATGAAAAATATGAAAGTATCTAATAGAACAAAAATTAATAAAATCATGTATGAAATGAAACCATTTAAAATGTCATTTATTTAGAAAATATGGGAAAAATATCAAATTAAAAATAAAATGCAATTTTTATTTTTTATAATTTTCTAGACATCCTAAAGAAAATAATGCAAAAAGAATGAATTAAAAATGATGATTTTGCTATTTATTATGAATTTTAGAAGATGCATGAAAAAATTAAAGAAATAAAAAGAAAATATGAAGAAATAAGAGGGAGGGGGTGAGAATAGCAAGAAAAACGCGTTCAATGCATTGGGCTTATTAACATGGGGGGTGTAGATAGCGCTCTGAGCCCAATCCCCCCAACTTAATGAAACGCTGCGTTTGGGATTTCAAATTCTCCCACCAAAACTCAGATCAAACGTGGGTCGTTCGATCCCTGGTCAAGTCAATTCTTCCCACCAGATCCAAGGGCGTGTGATTCGTCTTCTTCCTCCCTTCGTCTAGGGTTTCAGTCACGACCTCCATGCACGAAAGTTCCACTCGCTCGTTCTCCATGCGTTCTTGATGAAAAATAACAACTCCAAGCCCTAAAATATTCTACCAAACTCAAGGAATCCATATCCAATCCTAGTTTTCCCTAACTCTCATTGTACACTCCAAACAGAGAGCACGAAATTCAGAGCACACCATGCTTGCCTGAGGTCAAAGTTGCCAGAACTCAAACCTGATGATCCACAGATATTCTACATGCTTGCCTCATTATTCTATGCTTCATCACATTGATTATAACTCAACACACAGCTTATTCTCGAAGCCAACAGAAATGGCAACCTGTCATGGATCTCCATGAATCTATCCCTAAACTTCAAGAATTGATCCTCTAGGGTTTCTAAACAACATTATCCTAACCACATGATCTCTACCAGCCAGAATAGTGAGATTCGAAGAAGTTTACATACCTTGCACTTGATGATGGTGATGGTAGTTAGACCTCAATTCAACCCTTGATACTTGCTGAAAACAATCTCCAATGACTGAATATGCTTCTGTTTGCAATGATTTGTGCTTAATCCTCGTGAATCATGCTATTCCATCCTTCATGCAAGTTGGAGTTTCAAACTGAATCTCTTCACACAGCCACGAATTCTCTCCAATCTTTTGTGCCAATTACTCCATGATGTTAGTAGATGATGATAATGATAGAAATCAGAATGATAGAGGAAGTTTCAATGGGTTTTGGATGAAAGTGCAACTTGGAAGGAAGAAGATAATAGGTGTAATCCTTGATCAATTCAACCACTTCTTGATGTGAATCCTAGGGTTTGAATGATGATGATGATGATTCAATCCAAATATGTGAGAATTTTGAGAGGTTTGTGAGAGTTTGAGTATCTTATGGAAGAATAAGAAAATGGATGAAAAATGGAGATTTTTGACAAATGGGAACACCAACCCTTGCATGAACCAGCTTGCATGAATATATAGGTTGCATTAGAACCTCCTAGAACATTGGAGAAACTTCCCTTACACTTTTCCCTTTCAATTTGGATTATGTTACTTTCAATTCAAGCAGCCATGGATAACTCACAAATTATGACCTAAGCTCAAAATTCCACTTTAGCCAATGTCTTTAGAATGCCTTTTCCATTCAAAATGACCTATAATTTTGCATCATTTGGCCAAGATATGAAAAATATCATTTTTTAAGCCATTTTCCTTCATTAAATTCACCAATTTTGAAACCTTGTGATATGATTCTTTACAATCTCTCATGGTCACTTTTCTAGACTCAAAATTCCATTTGGAGCAAGTTTGATGTTGTAAGTTTTTCCATTTGAGGCCTCCTTGTATGAGTTTTGGACATAGGTTAAAATGACCTGTAATTCACAAATGACCAAAATACCCTTTGCTTGCCAAGACCATAAGTTGAGTTCCACACATCATATGAAGGCATACTATACCATTATAGAAATCTAAGACAATGAGGAACAAATATTATGTTTACCAGAAATTCATTTGAAATCTCCTTGAGGGTTAAAAGTTGCTTGGAAGTCAAGTCACTTTCACAGACAAAGTTTCAGATACCTCAGATGACCTGTAACTTGCAAGGACCATAACTTGAGTTCTATAAATCTACTTGATGTCTTCCACCACTCAAATTAAAGGTCTTGAGATCCTCTACAAGTTCCATGTTGACCAAGAAGCCATTTGAAGCTTGCATTTTGACTTATCTTGCTTGGAAATTTGACCTAAACTAGGGGATTTTATATAGAAACCCTAATTTAGAACCTCCTCTTCTCCTTGATTTCTCTTGATTTCTTCTTAGCATGACAACATATTCTTATTATCCATGTCAAATGATGGACCCCACCTTTCTCCAATAGCCCTTAATGCCTTTAAATCAATCAATTGACCTAGGGTTGACCTAGGGTTGACCCAGATGAAACCCTAGTTGACTGTCTTCAACTGCAATTCTTGTGGTCACCTCAACAACTTGTTTTCCTCCCCAAATGACTTTCTAAGTCCTCCAAGATGTCTAGATGCTCTCCCTGCCTTCCATTCACAGCTCACAACCCCCTTGTTGACCCTCAGATGCCCTCAGATAGGGGATAGGCTCAGGGCTTGATCTGCTGAACTCTCTGCTCTCAAATTCTTTTCTGATGACTTGAATGAGATGGAATTAGGATAATAACCTCTTGATAGGCCTCTAGAGATGAGAATAATGATTGGTCCCCTGTTGAATGTCTTGCTATGTGTTGCACCCTAAAATTTGCTCAACCTTATTCCTTGGTTTATGTTTCATCATCATTAGCATTTGCATGTAGAGTCATGTACATAGACTAACCATCTGCATAGCATAAGCATAGCAAGTCATTCAACAGGGGACCAATCATTATTTTCATCTCTAGAGGCCTATCAAGAGGTTATTATCCCAATTCAGTCATATTCAAGTCATCAGGAAAGAATTTGAAAGCAAAGAGTTCAGCAGATCAAGCCTTGAGTCCATCTCCTAGCTGAGGGTATCTGGGGATCATCAAGGAAAGTATGAGCTGTGAATTGAAGGCATGGAGAGCATCTAGACATCTTGAGAGACTTATAAAGTCATTTGGAGAAGAAAACAAGTCATTGATGAAGGCACAAGAGCTATAGTTGAAGACAGTCAACTAGGGTTTCATCTGGGTCAACCCTAGGTCAACCCTAGGTCAATTGACTGACTTAAAAGGGCATTCAAGGCTATTGGAGAGATGTGGGGATCAATATTGAACATATGAAGAGGGATATGGAGATATGACAAGGAGAATTCAAGAGAAATCAAGGAGAAGAGGAGTTACTAAATTAGGGTTTCTCTGTAAAATCCCCTAGTTTAGGTCAAATTTCCAAGCAAGATAAGTCAAAATGCTAGCTTCAAATGGCTTCTTGGCCAACATGAAACTTGTAGAGGATCTCAAGACCTTTAATTTGAGTGGTGGAAGACCTCAAGGAGATTTATAGAACTCAAGTTATGGTCCTTGCAAGTTACAGGTCATCTGGGGTGTCTGAATTTTTGTCTGTGAAAGTGACTTGACTTCCAAGCTAGTTTTGCCCCTCAAGGAGATTTCAAATGAATTCTTGGTCAACATAAGAATTGTTCCTCATTGTCTTAGCTTTCTAGAATGGTATGGTATGCCTTCATATGATGTGGAGAACTCAACTTATGGTCTTGACAAGCAAAGGGTATTTTGGGCATTTGTGAATTACAGGTCATTTTAACCTATACCCAAAACTCACACAAGGAGGCCTCAAATGGAAAAACTTACAACATCAAACTTGCTCCAAATGAGATTTTAAGTCTAGAAAGAAGGTCACAAGTTATTGGAGAAGCTCATAGCATGATGTTACATAATTGGTCAAAATATGAACTAAAAAGGCTTATAAAGTGAATAATTTCAAATTGGAAAATGGTTTGGGAGATTTACAAGTCCAAATGGAGACTTCCAATATATGATTTTGAATGGAAAAACAATTCTAAGAACAATGGTTCACACACTTTTTTGAGTTTAGAAGGAAAAAATGAAGTTATCCATGGTTGCTTACCTTTTAAGAAACATAATCAAAATGTGCCAAAGTTTGAAAACAAGGGAATGTGCAAGATGGATCTAGAATGTACCATTGGGGTCTATATATTCATGAAAGATGAATTTGGCAAGGGTTGGCCTCATTTGCACCAAGAATTTCACAAGATTTCTCATTCTTTTCATTGAAGTTTCATTGCAATTCTCACAAATTCTTCACCAAATCTTCATCATAATCAACCTTCTCATACTGATTCATCACCATATAGTATAATTCAATCAAGAACAAGGTGGTTATCATCCATTTTCGAGCACTTTTTTTCAAGAGCATCAAGATTGAAGTTGCAAGTGGACAGCATAATTCAAGCAAGGAATCACCAAAATACTGCATACAGAATCAATGCCTGAGTAATTTGATCAAGATTCAAGCCTTAGAAGCCTCAGATCCTCAATCTCCATAGCTGTTTTCAAGTTTTTTGCACCAGGTGAGTTTTCAATCACACAGCTCGATTCAGTTAGTTAGGCATGTTGTTGTTAGTTTAGAGATGATCTAGGTGGTTAGGAGATTAGTTTAGATGAATTTGGAGTGATTTGGAGTCCATTGTTAGCAGGTGCCATAAACTGTTAGTGTCTATATCTCTTAGATTAGTGCCTCATAATTGTAGCTTGATAGCATGTATTAATCTCCATTAGGCATAGGTTAGTTTAGGTCAAGTTTGGGGAAGAATGGTGAAGGTTCGTATCAGTGCATTTCAATGGTGGCCGGATGTTGATTCAATCGTGTTTGTTGTTATGGTGAGTTTCAAGATGAATTGATGCCCTAAGCTTGTAGAGGGAAGAATTTGGAGTGGTTTTTGTGTTTACATCGTGTGGATTAGCTGCGTGTAGAAGGGGAATAGGAGGGTGTAAACCTTGCTCGTGCATGGCTGCCATGGTGTGTGAAACCCTAACTTGCAGAACCAAGGAGGAAGAGATAATCATAGCCTTTCGTTTGGAGTTAGACTTTTGACTGTGAGAGTGATCCAATGGCTGGCATTTAATCTGAATTTGGAGGGAAGTGAGGTGGCGGCCAAAACGCACCGTTTCATTAATTGAAACGGGCGGGCCTGAGTTGGTTATTGCTAATCTCACCCCCAGCAATTAGGCCCAATTGCATTTCAACGTGATTTCACTGCTATTCTTACCCCCAGTGCTCTTTGGTTATTTCTGAGTGAACTCTGGGCTTGTCCAAAGCGCTATCTGCACCCCTATATGTGGCCCATTCTGGATTTATAACTGGGCGTATCTGCTATTCTAACCCCCCTCCCTCATTTTTTTTAATTCATTTTATTTCTTAATTCATTTTAATTTTTACTAATCTTTGAAAATTCATAAATAATTCATAAAAAATGCATTTTAATCCATTCTTTTTACCATATTTTCATTAAAATGTCTAGAATATTATAGGAAAATAAAATTTCATTTTTAGTTTTATTTCATATTTTTTTTTCATATTTTCTAAATAAATGTCATATTAAATAATTCATTTCATGCATCATTGTTATGATTTTTGTTCTCTCACATGCTTTAGTATTTTTTGATCATTCTTTTCATATTGTTTAGATGAGATATTAGGCTTATAGAAATATTTTAGTTCCCATTTTTAGAGGTTAATTTTAGGTGATTAATAAATGCTTGAATATCATGAGCAAAACTAGGGTTTTAGGTGACAACTTAGGAGTTTGATTTCATTCCCCTTAGGACTTAGGATTTAAATAGATTAGTTATGGGACTATATGGGCTATGGGTAGCTATTAGATCCCTTAGAAAAAGTTAGGACTCCCCTACTGCTATTATTACTGTCTGTATATCTGTTGTCTGGTGTGGTGTGCCCTCTGGGGTTTATTGATTGTTTGTATGGGTATTGGGTTTGTCTGGGGCCCTGGGGAAGCTGAAGATTGGTGAAGATGAAGCTATTGGAGATTCAAAGATTGAAGATCAACTGTCAGAGTTGAGGAGGTGTTTCTTGCCAGCAGCTGCTGAGGAGATTAGGGTTTAGGAGCTAGGCAGAGCTCTAGATTAGAAATTTTGTTTCTCAAACATGGATTGCCTTGTCTGCATCCAGTCTTCTCTGTGATTCAGAGTCTCTCTAAGACACTCACCCCCTTCCTTTGGAAGGCTTGGTGATAGTGTCTATGAGATAGAACTCTTGAGAGAAAATGTCTCTTTGTGTTAGAAGCAGTCTGTTCACCACCTTTGGTAGTCAGCTGATTGCTTAACACCCAATTCACTCTTGTGACTGATCCCTCATCCTGGAGGTTTGAGCTTGAAGAAAAGCCATTGCAGATGGAAGACTGATGATCAAAGCCCTTGCCTGAAGGTCATGAAGATGGAGATTGATTGGAGATTATTTGAAGCCAGTTGTTGATTCAGAGCTGCTGATGCTGTTTCTTTTGTTGTATTTCATTTGCTGATGTATTGATTGGTTTTCTGGACTGTATTGTTTGCTGTTTACCTTGCTGGGTTGAAAGTGAAGTCTGTTCACTTTTGCCTATTGTTTTCTAGGTTCGAGGTTGAGTGGGACTCCCTTGCCTCGCTTGTGCTGCTGCATCCATGCATTTTACTGTTTTACTGTATATATCTGATATTGTTTATGTTTCTGCCTATCCCGTAGGATCTCTGTTTCTCTCTGTGCAAGAGAGGAGCATGATAGACACTAGGTCTTAACCCATGCATGATAACATTAGGTTAGTTTGTTCCCCTTCGCAACCGTAGGTTAGAGTTCTGTCTCTTTCTTTCTCAAAACAAACAGAAAAACACATAAAGAGTTCAAACACAATAAAAGACACTTCTTCCGTAAAAGAATGTGAACTCATCAAGACGTCATTTTTGTCCTCTTGGACTGTTAATCAGAAAAACCCTTTTTCAGAAGGAATAAAAACCAATCAGACAAACCTGTGTCTTCCGTAGCCCGAACTACGTTTGCTCTGATCTTTCATGCTGTATGAAAGTACGTAGGCATAGGATGCGATATCCTAGCGAGCAACCTTCCCCTCCTTTCCCGTAGGTAGGCGAACTACGTTGACTCTGATTTCTCGTTCCAGACGGGAATACGTAGGCATAAAGTGCGATACTTTGCCGAGTCATTTTTATTTTCATTTTATTTTCTTTTTCACCCTTGACCTATAGTTTAGATAGAATAACAATCCATACCCGAAAACAAGCGTGGATCCCGTCGAGTACGACGGACGTGAGGGGTGCTAATACCTTCCCCTTGCGTAACCGACTCCCGAATCCAGGTTTTGGTTGCGATGACCATACCTTTCCCGTGTTGTGCGAGGTTTACTCTGAGCGTTTCCTTTCCCTCCCGTGGGATAAATAACGCACGGTGGCGACTCTTCTGTTCAGCCGGCGCCGATTTTCGCAGTAGCGACAGCTGGCGACTCTGCTGGGGACCCAACGTCCCCTGGCTGCTAAGGACTGCGATGGTTCTTATGCATTTGGGATCCAACGTCCCTTGAGAGAGTCAATCCTAACGCTTGTTTTCCCGTCGAGGATTTTGTATGGAGTTATTGTATATTTCTAACCCAGTATTTTTCAGCTTTATATATATTGATTATTGTTGCTGTATCTGGGGTGTGACGGGTGTTCTGATATTGAGAGATAAGCCGGACCTGGGCTTGAGTGCACCTAGAATTAGAGTAGAAATTAGTGGGCGCCCGCTTGCTTTGCTTGCTTTGGTGTCCCATGAAATCTACACTCAGACGAGGTTCCTCTGGTTGGCCTCCTGCCCCTTCCTTTGGTTGGCGTGGGTTGCTGGTTAGTTGGATTGTCGACTCTGGGGACCGATCATTTGGAAATTGGCTGAGTGAGGCCTCTTCAGGAATTGATGATGCCACTCCTTCTGGGAATCGTATCATCAACCCTGAAAGTCTGTGACGCCGACGACCGCATAGGATGCCGTACCTTGTGCCAGTTATAGGGCCACCCACCTGTGAGGGGATTCAGGGTTATGCAGGTAACCAGACCTTCAGATACCGGTTATTTCTTTATCAGAGATCCTGGTTGTTTATGGAGAGTTATGAGGTCTGTCAGAGACCATTTGGAGATGTATTCTGAGGTCTATCAGAGACCAGGTGGAGTTGTATTCTGAGGTCTGTCAGAGACCATTTGAGAAGTGTTTTGAGGTCTGTCAGAGACCAATTATGGATGTGATTTGAGGTCTATCAGAGACCAGGTGGAGTTATGGTTTGAGGTCTGTCAGAGACCAGTGTTGGAGTTCTATTTTAGGTCTATCTGAGACCAGGGTTTGGTGACTTCTGGATGGTCTATCTGAGACCTTTCTTGATTGGGTTTAGGCTATTCAGCTGCAGCTTTGGTCCCTGTTGAATGTTACTTGCATTGCATCCTTGCATATCCATTATCATTTGCATTTCACTAACGTGTGTCTGTGCTGCAGGTGCATTTGCATTTCCCTAGTTCTAGTGCCCAGACTCCTGAGTGTTTGATCATGACTAGCCTACGGAGAACGGTTGCTTACAAATTGCCTACGCCTGATATTGTTCCTTTACTGGGGTTGATCTCTCTTGCTGATGAGGGTGTTCGTAGGAGTTTCCGGATGAGCTATGGTAGATTATTGAGATTGGTGTGCAAACCTACAGAGGTAGAGTTAGATGGGCTGTATGCTTTGATGCAATTCTACGACCCGGCTTTGAGGTGTTTTACGTTCTCTGACTTTATTATGGGACCAACCTTGGAGGAATACGCGGAGTATGTTGAGCTGCCTGTGCAGAACCAGGTTCCATTCATCCATTATGACGCCAAGCCCAAGCCGGAGGATTTGGCAAAAGCCTTGCATATTGATGCTTCTGAACTTGTGACTACTGTTTCTCGTGGAGTTCCAGGCTTCTCATTTCAGTTCTTAGTGGGTAAAGCCCAAGAGTACGCCAAGAATGGGTGCTGGGTTGCTTTCAATGCTGTGTTGGCTTTGTGCATTTATGGCATAGTACTGTTCCCCAATATACCGGATTTTGTGGACTTCGATGCTTTCTACTTGTTTGCCGCTGGTAATCCTGTACCTACCTTACTCGGAGACCTCTATCACTCACTGCATTATAAGAATGAGAAGGGAAGAGGGAAGAATGTTCATCTGTGTGTACCCTTGTTGAGTATGTGGTTTGAGAGTCATCTTCCTAAGAGAGGATCTGCTGCAGAGACTACAATTCCAGTTGGTTGGCCAGAGCGCCTGATGAGGCTATCGTCGGAAGATATGGAGTGGTTTGATAGAGATCTGTTGGGATCTGAGCTCATCTTTAGCTGTGCTGGGTACCCTAATGTGCCATTGATAGGAAGAAAAGGGTGTATCAATTACAACCCTTCTCTATACATTCGCCAGTTCGGATATGCGCTGAAGAATCCACCTCAAGAGGAAGAAGTACAGGAATCTCTGTACTTCACCGGTGACGTGAAGGGGGAGTTATTAGCCAAGTTGCGACATGCTTGGACGCGTATTAACCGCAAAGGGAAGCCGTTGTTAGGAAAGAATGACTGTCAGGCCTATGCATCTTATAGAGTTTGGATTCAGGAAAGGGCTAGTCAGTTGAAGATGCCGTTTCCAGATGCACCAATTCTTGTTCCTATTCCGGTAGAAGAGCCGACTACTGTTTCTAGAGAAGCATATGAACAGGTTGTGAAGGAGAAAGAAGTCTTGATGAAGATTAATGAAGGGTTAGAGCAAGAGTTAGCCCAGGCGCGCAGCGAGAAAAACAAGGCCGTATATGCTTTCCAACAACAGATTGAGCTGGTAAACAGGTTAGGATCTGAGTTGACCGAGGAAAAGAAGAAGCGTGAACGTCTGGGGCAAGAGTTCAGAAGTTCTCATGACATGCTGGAAGCCAAAAAGAAGGCGCTCGACGCAGCACACCGAGAGATATCTTCTTGCAATAAGACTTGGAATGCTACTCTCACCAATAACAAGAAGAGGGAAGATAAGCTGAAGCAGCAAATTTCCGACCTCGAGGAGAAGTTGAAGTCTAGCATCAAGAAGTGTGAGGAAGAAGTGATGAACCGGTATAGTGTCCAGCATGCACTGAACAAGGCAATCAAATCTAGAGATGAAGCAGTGTCCCAGAAGCGAAAGTTAGAAGATTGCTTCGGAGAAGCAACATGGGAAGAAACTGCTGAAGACGTACGCCGTGTCCTTAAGAGGAGAAACCAGCTTGTTGAAGGGCTGCTTGATCGACCAAGCCATCCGGAGACCAAGAAGTTGATAGAGGAGTACCAGACTTTTGGGAGGATATGATCATTCCATTATTTGTATGCTTTATTTGCATAGTGCTGACCATCACCAGGATTGTTGGTTGAGGTCATGCCATCTTTGTACTCTCAGTGATATTGTACCCTGGGCTTATTGATTCTCTCTGCTATATATGAGGCTTTCTATGATTCAGCTCCGATATTCCTATTGTCAACACTGTCATTGCACCGGCACCTTCACACTAGAACTGGGGGAATGAACTTCCCTAATGCACAGACACATTGCATTGCATTCATATTCATATTGCATAACAGGTAATCTTTGAATGGTGTCTTATCTCCTGCTTTGATTCAGGTACTTAACAGGATTCCAGATCAACATCCGCACCGCTATTCTACACGATCCAACTGTCGGAAAGTCATGGACCAGATTCAGAATGAGATGCAGGATGTACGCGAGAAGCTCGCCCTCTTCATGCAAACCATGGAAGCTATAGCAAAAGGGCAAGAGAATTTGCAGGCCATGGTCCAGCCTCTGTTGGCTCGCAACGCTGGTCATGGTAACGAAGATCATCAGTCTGTCCGGGTTGATACTGCTCATGGAGACGGCACTCCCACGCCGGTGGCTCCGCCTGTCGTCAATATGAATGCTGCTAACGTCAACAACGCTACCGCTGCTGTGAATGGTAACGTCGGAGTTGGAAATGAAACTGCTGTCCATAACGCTGGGCTGGGTGATGTCAATGTGGGAGATAATCTCGGAGGCAATGGCTTTGTCAATACTGGGTTCGGATTCAACGATCAGGGATTCGACAATACTGGCAAGTATGGCTTTAATGCTCAAGGCTTTGGGCAAGATGGTTATGGTATGGTCAATCAGGGCTACGGAGGTTTTGGAAACGGAAACGGTGCTGGTTTTATGGCTGGAGGTCCTGCTGGAGGTGTTCAAGGGTATGGCAACAGAGGCCGAGTTCCGGGGATGAATCAGGTCAGAGCTGGACGTAATAATGCGTATGATGGATACGGGGCTGGAAACGGTATGTGGCAAGAGGATCAGCAGGAGGACGCCTTCTCTGGAGGAGGTTTTGAAGGGCCGATGGATGATTCTCAAAAGATTAGAATGCTGGAAGAGCAAATGAAAGGAGTCCTAAACCAGAGTGCTGTGGGTCTGGACATGGCAACAATGGGATTGGTACCTGGCTTGAGGGTGCCAATTAAATTCAAAGCGCCTGCGTTCGATAAGTACAAAGGAGATACATGCCCGAAAGTGCATGTACGAGCTTATTACAGAAAGATGTCTGCATACTCCACTGACGAAAGAATGCTCATGCATTTCTTTCAGGATAGTCTATCGGGTCCTTCCTTAGAGTGGTACATGGGGTTGGAGCCCACTGATATCAAGACTTGGAAGCAATTAGCGGAGGCGTTCGTAGCCCATTACAAGTATAACAGCGATCTGGCACCCAATCGGGTCCAGTTGGCCGGGCTTTCGCAGAAGAAGGGGGAGAGTTTTAAAGAATACGCGCAAAGGTGGCGCGATATGGCTGCCAGGGTCCGTCCTCCTGTGGAAGATAAAGAAATGAACGATATGTTTGTTGGCACATTCACCGGGCTGTTTCATGATATGTTGTTTCATACTTCTCTGGCCAGTTTTTCAGACCTGATTCTGATGGGGGAAAAGATTGAGCGGAACATTAAGCAAGGAAAGTTCCAGGTTGATGAATCAACTGCATCTGGCAGTAATAGGAAAGCTTATGGTGGGCGCCGTCAGGGCGAAGCTAGTGCTGTATTTGGAGGACGAGGCCGAGGCCGAGGCAGGGGAAGAAATCAATATCGTCAGCCGCAGCAAGTGTCGAGTGTCACCATCCCGTATCAGCAGCAGCCAATCCAGCAACAACAACCGGTTCAGCAGCAACCAATGCCACAGCAGCAGCAGCCTCAGCAGGGGGCACAGCAAGCTCAGAGAAAATTCCAGGGTGGTAAGCCGAGAAGGGTGTTTGAGAAACCTCCCTCTAACTATGCTGATTTATTGCAGACCTTGTTGGGATTGAATCTGGTGGAGAAAAGAACCTTGGCACCGATAACGGGAACTCCCCCGTTCGGATATGATGCAAATAGGCGCTGCGAGTTTCATTCTGGGGCCCCGGGCCATGATATAGAAGGTTGTCATGCTTTTAAGCATGTTGTGCAGGATCTCTTGGACAACAAGTCTATCAACTTCGGAACGACCGGGGCGAATATAGTCCAGAAGCCCATGCCTAACCATGGGGCGAATGCCGTGCTAACTGAGGAAAGTCTGAATTTGATTATGAATGTTGAGGATTTAAAGACGCCGCTGAGCGAAATAAAAAGCCGACTGTTGCAGGGAGGTGTTTACCCGGGTTGTAATGAGTACTGCTTAGATTGTTGGGCCCTGTCTGGGGGGTGTGAGGATTTGAAGAAGGGCATTCAGGCCTTGATTGATGAAGGTGTATTGCAGTTTGATAGAACAGCAACTGATGAGCCGGCAGGGGCAGTAGTGGATAGTCGGAGTGACGTTGCCACAGTGACAATTCCTAGGAAGACGATCACTATTTCAGCACCAGTTCAGCGACCACCGATTACTATAACTAAAGCCGGGCCAATCCCGTATGAGAACACGAAAGCAGTCCCATGGTCATATGGGCTAGAGGTGTATTGTGACGGGATTAAAATCGATGTTAACAAGCAGTCAGCGGAGATTGTGGATAATGTTGTGGGCTCAGGAGGCATGACGAGGAGCGGCAGGATCTTTACATCTCCTGAAGTAGAGGCCGAAAGGCTAGCGAAAGGAAAGGGGAAAGCGGTTGAGAACGTTCCGGTACAAGCAAATGAAAAAGAAGCAGCATCTAAGGATGTCGAAGAATTCATGCGCTTAATTCGGAAAAGTGATTATAAAATCGTGGAGCATCTGCAGCAAACGCCATCCAAAATATCTATTCTGTCATTGCTGTTGTGTTCGGAAGCCCACAGGAATGCTTTGCTGAAAGTCCTGGACACTTCTTTTGTACCACAGGATGTCTCCGTGAACCAGCTAGAAGGAGTATTGGCACACGTAAATGCAGGCCACAGTCTGGGCTTTACTGATTTTGACTTGACTCCGAAAGGAAGGGATCATAATATGGCATTACATGTATCTGTTGAGTGCAGAGGGTCGACAATGTCGCACGTATTGGTTGACACCGGGTCGTCTTTAAATGTGCTGCCTAAGAAGGCTATGATGAAGCTGGATGTTCGAGGGATTTTGTGCACACCAAGTGATTTGGTAGTCAGAGCGTTTGACGGCACGCGGAGAACAGTCTTCGGATCGATTACCTTGCCTCTGCAAGTGGGGCCGGAAGTGTTTGCAACGGAGTTTTATATCATGGATATACAGCCTGCGTACAGCTGCTTGCTGGGAAGACCTTGGATTCACGGGGCAGGGGCAGTTACGTCTACCCTGCATCAGAAGTTAAAGTATATGGTCGGAGACAGTGTAGTCACCGTGTGCGGAGAAGAAGACATCCTGGTCAGCCATCTTTCTTCGTTTAAATATGTGGAAGTCGACGGGGAGATCCACGAGACGCCATGCCAGGCATTCGAAGGTTTGCGCATTAAGGACAAGAGTCCCGGGCCAAGCAAAGTGCCAGAGATAGCTGTTTCTTCGTATAAAGAGGCTCAAGCGCTAGTGAAGGCAGGAGAAGCCACGGGCTGGGGCAAAGTATTGGACATTCCGGTGAAAATGGACCGGTTCGGACTGGGGTACCGACCGTCGTCATCAACTCCTTCCGTGGGGGCCCCTCATTTCAGAAAGTCAATCACCATCTCTGCCAGTGGAGTATGCCACGAATCTGTCAATGCTGCTTCGGAGTCCGATGAAGGGGACAGCGACTGTGATATGGATGCCTGGATTCAGCCAAGCACGCCAGGACAAGGACTGTGCAACTGGTCTATTCAGGAGCTTGTTCCTGTGACTTTTAAACAGTAATGCTTTGCTTTATTAATTGTTGAATAATCTGATGTCTTGCCCGGGGCATCAGGATTTGCTTAGGGCTGTGTTGTTATAAACATTGCTTCGTTAATCATTAAATAAATGGCGTTTTTTTCATGTGTAAATACTGTAATCCCTGTCTTTCTTGTTTTGTATTTTTCAATAAAATGGCAACGTGGTTATCCGCTTTATACGCATTTTGAAGCACTTAATCATTCCTTTTGCAGGATAACATTTTCAGATGGCATCCTTGAGCCACCTATGACTCGTCCCGACTTCGAGCACCCGGTATTCCAGACCGAAGAAGAGGTTGTCGAAGATAGCGACGTTCCTGAAGAACTGTCTTGGTTGGTGAAGCAAGAGGAAAGAGCCATTCTGCCTCACGACGAGGTTATCGAAATTATCAATTTGGGGTCGGAAGGGGTTGAGAAGAATATTCGTATTGGAGCCGCACTGCAGAGTGATATCAAGCGAAAACTGGTTGAAATGCTCCGAGAGTATAATGATGTATTCGCTTGGTCGTATCAAGATATGCCAGGGCTCGATACAGATATGGTTGTGCATCGTCTGCCACTGAAAGAAGACTGCCCGCCTGTCAAACAAAAACTTCGCAGAACTCGCCCAGATATGGCAATGAAGATCAAAGAGGAGGTTCAGAAACAGTGGGACGCTGGTTTCCTGGCTGTGACGAAGTATCCCTCATGGGTTGCTAACATCGTACCGGTGCCAAAGAAAGACGGCAAGGTTCGAATGTGCGTGGATTACAGAGATTTGAATAAAGCAAGCCCAAAAGACGATTTTCCACTTCCTCATATTGACGTATTAGTTGATAACACCGCTCAATACTCTGTATTCTCCTTCATGGATGGCTTTTCAGGCTATAATCAAATTAAAATGGCGCCAGAGGATATGGAGAAGACTACTTTCATAACACCGTGGGGAACATTTTGCTATAAAGTGATGCCCTTTGGTTTGAAAAATGCTGGGGCAACATATCAGCGTGCGATGACAACTCTCTTTCATGACATGATGCATAAAGAGATTGAAGTTTATGTTGACGATATGATTGCCAAATCCCAGACAGAGGAAGAGCATCTGGTGAATCTGTTGAAGTTGTTTAAAAGGCTTAGGAAGTTCAGGCTGAGGCTGAACCCTAACAAATGCACCTTCGGGGTGAGATCGGGTAAACTGCTGGGGTTTATCGTAAGCGAAAGAGGAATAGAGGTCGATCCTGCTAAAATAAAAGCGATTCAAGAAATGCCGACGCCTAAAACAGAGAAAGAGGTGCGCGGGTTTTTGGGGAGATTGAACTACATTGCCCGGTTCATATCTCACCTAACGGCCACGTGTGAACCATTATTCAAGCTACTAAAGAAAGATCAAGCTGTAACGTGGAACGATAATTGTCAAAAGGCGTTCGATAAAATAAAGAAGTATCTGCAGGAGCCTCCTATTTTGATACCCCCAGTGGCAGGGAGACCCCTGATAATGTATTTGACGGTTCTTGAGGGAAGCATGGGTTGTGTTCTCGGTCAACACGACGAGACAGGGAGAAAAGAGCATGCAATCTATTATTTGAGTAAGAAATTTACAGACTGTGAATCTCGATACTCAATGCTGGAGAAAACTTGTTGCGCGCTAGCATGGGCCGCCAAGCGTCTGAGGCAGTACATGCTGAATCATACAACCATGCTCATCTCGAAGATGGATCCAATCAAATATATATTTGAAAAGCAGGCGTTGTCAGGTAGAATTGCCAGGTGGCAGATGATCTTGACTGAATATGATATTCAATACGTCTCGCAAAAGGCAATAAAGGGGAGTGTGTTGGCTGAGTATCTGGCGGAGCAGCCTATTGAAGAGTATCAATCGATGAGATTTGACTTTCCTGACGAGGATATCATGTATCTCAAGATGAAGGATTGCGAAGAGCCGTTACCAGACGAAGGACCAGAGCCGGGGTCCAAGTGGCAGATGATATTTGATGGAGCTGTGAATGCTTACGGTAGCGGAATAGGGGCAATTATCACTACGCCGCACGGGTCGCACATCCCGTTTACTGCCCGATTGACCTTTGCTGTTACCAACAATGAGGCCGAATACGAAGCTTGTATAATGGGGCTTGAAGAGGCCATTGATCTGCGAATCAAACATTTAGACGTATACGGAGACTCAGCTCTGGTAGTGAATCAGATCAAAGGGGAATGGGAGACACGGCAGCCTAATTTGATACATTACATGAATTATGCAAGGAGATTGTTGCCTTTCTTCGACAAAGTTGAATTGCATCACGTGCCGCGGGCAGAAAATCAAATGGCTGACGCCCTTGCCACCTTGTCTTCCATGTACAAGGTCAATTTCTGGAACGAAGCTCCCCAAATCACTATCTCTCGGTTAGACAGGCCAGCTTACGTATTTGCTATTGATGAAGCGTCTGATGGCAAACCGTGGTATTTCGATATCCTTAATTTCCTGAAGAATAAAGAGTATCCGGCTGGGGCATCCAGTCAAGATCAGAAGACTCTCAGGAGATTAGCGGGTAATTTCTATTTGAACCCGGATGGCGTCTTATACAGAAGAAACCACGATCTGGTGTTGTTGCGTTGTGTAGACGAGAAAGAGGCAAAGCTTCTCATGGAGGAAATTCACGAAGGTGCATTCGGTACGCATACTGGTGGGCATGCTATGACAAGAAAACTGCTGCGGGCAGGTTATTTTTGGCTGACGATGGAAACTGATTGTTTCAAGTTCGCGAGAAAGTGCCACAAGTGCCAAATATATGCTGACAAAATACATGTGCCTCCGAGTCCTCTAAATGTGATGTCATCTCCATGGCCATTCTCAATGTGGGGAATCGATATGATCGGAAAGATTGAGCCGACGGCTTCTAACGGGCATCGGTTCATCCTCGTAGCAATCGATTATTTCACCAAGTGGGTGGAAGCGGCGTCTTACGCAAACGTCACGAAGCAAGTGGTGGCTAGATTCATCAAGAGAGATATCATTTGCCGATACGGAATTCCCGAGCGGATAATTACGGATAATGGTTCTAATCTGAACAACAAAATGATGAAGGAGCTCTGTCAGAATTTCAAGATCGAACATCACAACTCCTCCCCTTACCGACCCAAGATGAATGGCGCTGTCGAAGCGGCCAATAAGAATATCAAGAAAATCGTCCAGAAAATGGTGGTGACGTATAAAGACTGGCATGAAATGCTACCTTTCGCTTTGCACGGTTATCGTACGACGGTACGCACATCAACCGGGGCAACTCCGTTCTCGTTGGTATACGGAATGGAAGCGGTATTACCATTGGAGGTTGAGATCCCTTCTCTGAGGGTATTGCGAGACGTTCAGCTGGACGAGGCAGAATGGGTAACGAATAGATTGAACCAACTGAGTTTGATGGATGAGAAGAGGCTAGCTTCTCTGGCATACGGTCGTTTGTATCAAAGACGAATGAAGAAAGCGTACGACAAGAAAATACTCCCGCGAAGCTTTCAGACGGGCGACCTTGTGCTGAAAAGGATTCTCCCGCCGCAAGCAGATCACAGGGGCAAGTGGACCCCCAACTACGAAGGGCCATACGTTGTCAGAAAGGTCTTCTCAGGAGGAGCGTTGTTGTTGTCCACCATGGACGGGGAAGACTTTGCGTCACCTGTGAATTCGGACGCGGTTAAAAAATACTTTGCTTAAAATAGACCCGCTGGACAGAAAAAGAGAGTCCAGGCAAAAATGGGGCATCCTGGCGAACCAAAAACAGAATGAAAGGTTCGGGCAAAAGTTAGGGATAAAATTGAAAAAATGTACACCCGCGAAGTTGAAAACCTACACTGGGCGGCTTCGGCAAAAAAGGGTATCCCGGTGAACTGAAAACCCGTAAAGGGCGGTTCACGCAAAAGTTAGGGATTTGAAAAGCAAATGACTGCGGTCCGAATTTGAATTCAATGAGCATCAATGCGGGAGAATATGTTTGAGAAGTCAGTTATCGGATACAACCTCTTCAGAAGTGGGGATACCGGGAAAGTATAAGAGTCGGACGAGTCATGGGAGGATCAGTTCGTGGTGTTCATCTGCATCCAGTTGCCGACATGTGTACAAAATTTAATTTGTCAATATTTATGCTTCCTGTGAATACTTGCATACTTGTATATTTGCTTTGCGTAGCTTCCTCTTTTCAGGAGTTACATCCCGTGTACAAAAACTCCGCCCATTCAGGGGCCCAATCAATGAAAATGTGTTATTCAGTACTTGATGCCTGTTCTTTACTGTTTTGCGCATGATAAAACGCCTAAGTTTGATGAAACTAGCATGAGTATAACATCACTGGCCCTTGCCAACAATTGTTAAAGCTTTGAATTAACTGAGTGTAACGTCACTAACCTGAATCGATTTGGATTGCATAGGCTTGTCGTGCTTTGTTTGTGTTGTTGCAGGTTTCATAACCGTACGAGGAAGATGATCAAAAGATTGCAATAGTGAAAGGCATGATCCCCACGCAGGTCATGCATGTTCTTCCTGAAGAAGGATAGAATGCCCCAGCTAGCCGTAGCTTATCCAAAGGACGTGCCCCAGAGAAGTTACTCGTCCTCAGCAGAGTTTGGTGATTCTGAGATCGTAAGGCTGTATTCAGACAGGGTCATCTCCCCCCGCAGGGTCATGCACTCTTCCCCAGTGGAGTCAGTTAATTTTCCCCAAGAGAATCCAGCCATCCCCAGCGGAGTTCTCTTTTCAGCAAATGTTCTTTCCTTCCAGTGGAATTCGAAGGTCAAGACTCTCCAAAACAGAGTTGATATTGGGTCCTGTCATTTATTTTGTCAGAGATACTGGTGATATCGGTTCACATTCCAGCAGAAAGTCCGATCGTGTTGTGCGCATCTGCTATTCCTCAGCAAAGTCATATTCCCCAGCAGGGGGTTACTTCAACAAGACGTGTGGTTTGAGTTCCCAACTTCCCAGCAGGGTCGACTTCATCCTACCAGCATTTATTTTGCCGGAATAATTTTGTAGCATCAGGCTATTCCCGGCGAGTCGGCGTTATCCTTCCAGCATTTATTTTGCTGAAGCAGTTTCTGTACTCTAGTAGTCCAGGTGGAGAGAGCTCTTGCTCAAATAGATTACCAAACAGTCAAGATCTCGGCAGGAGATATTCAATGATAATGTCAGTTTCGGCGGTATTCCCCCACAGAGTTAGCATGATAAAACTCTCTTTGTCTCCAAAAGAGTCGTTATGCAAAAGTCCCTTATTTTCCCCAGCCAGAGTGGCCAGGATAAGAATCTCCTTATCCCCAAGCAGAGTTTGTTTGTCATCAGCGGGTCGCATGAATCAGAATTTCAGAGGCCCCCGCCGAATTTCGAAGCAGGTGTCCGATAGTTGGTTTTCAGACATCCCCAGTAGAGTTCATCTCGAAGTCATTGTCACGTCAGTGCTAAGAAGTTTGTGGGTGAGGATCATTGAAGAACCAAGTCCTAGCGCGGACAATTTACTCCTGGAATGACGGGATTTCTTCAGAAGTGGGCGTCCTAACGTGGACAGGTTTGTTTTACCGGATTGGTAAGGTGTGTTAATCCTGACGTGGATAGATTCGGTCTCTCGAAATTTGGGGAAAGGGAGGTCATGACGTTGACAAAAGATTGTTTACTCTTCGTGTTGGTGTCCTGACGTGGATCATTTGTTTTCAACAGATATCTTTATTCGTAATGGTGAAATGTGCGTCCTGACGTGGACAAGTTTGTAGTTCTTTGTGATGACAAGATACAAGAATCCTAACGTGGACAAATTTATCCTTCTTCGTGTTGTTGACAAGGTGTAAGTCCTAACGCGGATATTTCCCCAGCAAGTCGAAGACGTGTGAGTCCTTACGCGGACAAGTCTTATTTCTTCAGTGAGTCGAAGACGCCTGAGTCCTTACGTGGACAAATCGAGACGAGATCAGTGTCCTAACGCGGACAGATCAAAGAGATTATTATTCCTAACGTGGAAAGATGCAGTCCTTACGCGGACATATCAACAGAAGTGATTCCTAACGTGGAAAGACGGAGATTCCTAACGCGGAAAAGATGGAGTCCACACGCGGACATATCAGAAGATAGTTTCCTTACGCGGAAATGACTGTATTCCTAACGTGGAAAGAAGAAAGTCCTTACGTGGACAGATTGAGATGATTCCTTACGTGGAAAAAGATGAATTCCTTACGTGGAAAAATGAGTCCTGACGCGGACAAATTGAGAAAGAATTGATTCCTGACGTGGAAAGATCGGAGTCCTTACGTGGACATATCAAGAGCATTCCTTATGTGGAAGAAAAATGGTTTCCTTACGTGGAAAGACGAGTTTATTCCTAACGTGGAAAGATTGAGTCCTCACGCGGACATATCAAGATTGATTCCTGACATGGAAAGAAATGGATTATTCCTGACGTGGAAAGAGAGTTTAGTCCTGACGCGGACAGATCATATCAAGATATTCCTAACGTGGAAGAAGAAGTTTATTCCTTACGCGAAGAAATTGGGGTCCTGACGTGGACAGATTCGAGAAGTTGAGTCCTGACGTGGACAGGTTCAGTACCAAAGTTGTATTCCTTACGCGGAAAGGATGGAGTCCTGACGCGGACATGTCAAATGGTATTGGAGTCCTTACGTGGACAGATTGATGTAGTTCTCCTTATGTGGAAAGAAGATTGCTTCCTAAAGTGGAAAGATAAGAGCGTTACTCCTAACGTGGACGATGTGATTCCTATCGTGGACAGGTGTTACTCCTAACGTGGAAGAATGTTATTCCTAACGTGGACGATTCAGTTATGTAAATGCAGACGAATTATCCCCAGCGGAGTTGCCGAAATTTTTCTGGGTCAACAGCAAGTGGAGTCCTAACGTGGACAGGTTCTAGTTGAGAGTTCTTCGTATTGATGACAGACAGAGTCCTAACGTGGACAAGTAAGCAAACAAGTTGTGATGACAGAATCCTCTTCAGAACGATGAAGACAATCCCCAGCACGGTCGCGCAAGATCAGTGGGTTACTGTAACAGTCAGATTCAGCTGACGAATGTCATTCCTCAAGCAGGAGCGCAGTTTATTTCTGCAGTTGGCAAATTTCTGGTTTCACTAGTATTCAACCGTCTCGTACCGCGAATGTCTGAAGGCTCCGGGCTCTTCAGCCAATCGGGTCCAAGTCGCTTGAATAGGGGCAGCTGTTGCACCCTAAAATTTGCTCAACCTTATTCCTTGGTTTATGTTTCATCATCATTAGCATTTGCATGTAGAGTCATGTACATAGACTAACCATCTGCATAGCATAAGCATAGCAAGTCATTCAACAGGGGACCAATCATTATTTTCATCTCTAGAGGCCTATCAAGAGGTTATTATCCCAATTCAGTCATATTCAAGTCATCAGGAAAGAATTTGAAAGCAAAGAGTTCAGCAGATCAAGCCTTGAGTCCATCTCCTAGCTGAGGGTATCTGGGGATCATCAAGGAAAGTATGAGCTGTGAATTGAAGGCATGGAGAGCATCTAGACATCTTGAGAGACTTATAAAGTCATTTGGAGAAGAAAACAAGTCATTGATGAAGGCACAAGAGCTATAGTTGAAGACAGTCAACTAGGGTTTCATCTGGGTCAACCCTAGGTCAACCCTAGGTCAATTGACTGACTTAAAAGGGCATTCAAGGCTATTGGAGAGATGTGGGGATCAATATTGAACATATGAAGAGGGATATGGAGATATGACAAGGAGAATTCAAGAGAAATCAAGGAGAAGAGGAGTTACTAAATTAGGGTTTCTCTGTAAAATCCCCTAGTTTAGGTCAAATTTCCAAGCAAGATAAGTCAAAATGCTAGCTTCAAATGGCTTCTTGGCCAACATGAAACTTGTAGAGGATCTCAAGACCTTTAATTTGAGTGGTGGAAGACCTCAAGGAGATTTATATAACTCAAGTTATGGTCCTTGCAAGTTACAGGTCATCTGGGGTGTCTGAATTTTTGTCTGTGAAAGTGACTTGACTTCCAAGCTAGTTTTGCCCCTCAAGGAGATTTCAAATGAATTCTTGGTCAACATAAGAATTGTTCCTCATTGTCTTAGCTTTCTAGAATGGTATGGTATGCCTTCATATGATGTGGAGAACTCAACTTATGGTCTTGACAAGCAAAGGGTATTTTGGGCATTTGTGAATTACAGGTCATTTTAACCTATACCCAAAACTCACACAAGGAGGCCTCAAATGGAAAAACTTACAACATCAAACTTGCTCCAAATGAGATTTTAAGTCTAGAAAGAAGGTCACAAGTTATTGGAGAAGCTCATAGCATGATGTTACATAATTGGTCAAAATATGAACTAAAAAGGCTTATAAAGTGAATAATTTCAAATTGGAAAATGGTTTGGGAGATTTACAAGTCCAAATGGAGACTTCCAATATATGATTTTGAATGGAAAAACAATTCTAAGAACAATGGTTCACACACTTTTTTGAGTTTAGAAGGAAAAAATGAAGTTATCCATGGTTGCTTACCTTTTAAGAAACATAATCAAAATGTGCCAAAGTTTGAAAACAAGGGAATGTGCAAGATGGATCTAGAATGTACCATTGGGGTCTATATATTCATGAAAGATGAATTTGGCAAGGGTTGGCCTCATTTGCACCAAGAATTTCACAAGATTTCTCATTCTTTTCATTGAAGTTTCATTGCAATTCTCACAAATTCTTCACCAAATCTTCATCATAATCAACCTTCTCATACTGATTCATCACCATATAGTATAATTCAATCAAGAACAAGGTGGTTATCATCCATTTTCGAGCACTTTTTTTCAAGAGCATCAAGATTGAAGTTGCAAGTGGACAGCATAATTCAAGCAAGGAATCACCAAAATACTGCATACAGAATCAATGCCTGAGTAATTTGATCAAGATTCAAGCCTTAGAAGCCTCAGATCCTCAATCTCCATAGCTGTTTTCAAGTTTTTTGCACCAGGTGAGTTTTCAATCACACAGCTCGATTCAGTTAGTTAGGCATGTTGTTGTTAGTTTAGAGATGATCTAGGTGGTTAGGAGATTAGTTTAGATGAATTTGGAGTGATTTGGAGTCCATTGTTAGCAGGTGCCATAAACTGTTAGTGTCTATATCTCTTAGATTAGTGCCTCATAATTGTAGCTTGATAGCATGTATTAATCTCCATTAGGCATAGGTTAGTTTAGGTCAAGTTTGGGGAAGAATGGTGAAGGTTCGTATCAGTGCATTTCAATGGTGGCCGGATGTTGATTCAATCGTGTTTGTTGTTATGGTGAGTTTCAAGATGAATTGATGCCCTAAGCTTGTAGAGGGAAGAATTTGGAGTGGTTTTTGTGTTTACATCGTGTGGATTAGCTGCGTGTAGAAGGGGAATAGGAGGGTGTAAACCTTGCTCGTGCATGGCTGCCATGGTGTGTGAAACCCTAACTTGCAGAACCAAGGAGGAAGAGATAATCATAGCCTTTCGTTTGGAGTTAGACTTTTGACTGTGAGAGTGATCCAATGGCTGGCATTTAATCTGAATTTGGAGGGAAGTGAGGTGGCGGCCAAAACGCACCGTTTCATTAATTGAAACGGGCGGGCCTGAGTTGGTTATTGCTAATCTCACCCCCAGCAATTAGGCCCAATTGCATTTCAACGTGATTTCACTGCTATTCTTACCCCCAGTGCTCTTTGGTTATTTCTGAGTGAACTCTGGGCTTGTCCAAAGCGCTATCTGCACCCCTATATGTGGCCCATTCTGGATTTATAACTGGGCGTATCTGCTATTCTAACCCCCCTCCCTCATTTTTTTTAATTCATTTTATTTCTTAATTCATTTTAATTTTTACTAATCTTTGAAAATTCATAAATAATTCATAAAAAATGCATTTTAATCCATTCTTTTTACCATATTTTCATTAAAATGTCTAGAATATTATAGGAAAATAAAATTTCATTTTTAGTTTTATTTCATATTTTTTTTTCATATTTTCTAAATAAATGTCATATTAAATAATTCATTTCATGCATCATTGTTATGATTTTTGTTCTCTCACATGCTTTAGTATTTTTTGATCATTCTTTTCATATTGTTTAGATGAGATATTAGGCTTATAGAAATATTTTAGTTCCCATTTTTAGAGGTTAATTTTAGGTGATTAATAAATGCTTGAATATCATGAGCAAAACTAGGGTTTTAGGTGACAACTTAGGAGTTTGATTTCATTCCCCTTAGGACTTAGGATTTAAATAGATTAGTTATGGGACTATATGGGCTATGGGTAGCTATTAGATCCCTTAGAAAAAGTTAGGACTCCCCTACTGCTATTATTACTGTCTGTATATCTGTTGTCTGGTGTGGTGTGCCCTCTGGGGTTTATTGATTGTTTGTATGGGTATTGGGTTTGTCTGGGGCCCTGGGGAAGCTGAAGATTGGTGAAGATGAAGCTATTGGAGATTCAAAGATTGAAGATCAACTGTCAGAGTTGAGGAGGTGTTTCTTGCCAGCAGCTGCTGAGGAGATTAGGGTTTAGGAGCTAGGCAGAGCTCTAGATTAGAAATTTTGTTTCTCAAACATGGATTGCCTTGTCTGCATCCAGTCTTCTCTGTGATTCAGAGTCTCTCTAAGACACTCACCCCCTTCCTTTGGAAGGCTTGGTGATAGTGTCTATGAGATAGAACTCTTGAGAGAAAATGTCTCTTTGTGTTAGAAGCAGTCTGTTCACCACCTTTGGTAGTCAGCTGATTGCTTAACACCCAATTCACTCTTGTGACTGATCCCTCATCCTGGAGGTTTGAGCTTGAAGAAAAGCCATTGCAGATGGAAGACTGATGATCAAAGCCCTTGCCTGAAGGTCATGAAGATGGAGATTGATTGGAGATTATTTGAAGCCAGTTGTTGATTCAGAGCTGCTGATGCTGTTTCTTTTGTTGTATTTCATTTGCTGATGTATTGATTGGTTTTCTGGACTGTATTGTTTGCTGTTTACCTTGCTGGGTTGAAAGTGAAGTCTGTTCACTTTTGCCTATTGTTTTCTAGGTTCGAGGTTGAGTGGGACTCCCTTGCCTCGCTTGTGCTGCTGCATCCATGCATTTTACTGTTTTACTGTATATATCTGATATTGTTTCTGTTTCTGCCTATCCCGTAGGATCTCTGTTTCTCTCTGTGCAAGAGAGGAGCATGATAGACACTAGGTCTTAACCCATGCATGATAACATTAGGTTAGTTTGTTCCCCTTCGCAACCGTAGGTTAGAGTTCTGTCTCTTTCTTTCTCAAAACAAACAGAAAAACACATAAAGAGTTCAAACACAATAAAAGACACTTCTTCCGTAAAAGAATGTGAACTCATCAAGACGTCATTTTTGTCCTCTTGGACTGTTAATCAGAAAAACCCTTTTTCAGAAGGAATAAAAACCAATCAGACAAACCTGTGTCTTCCGTAGCCCGAACTACGTTTGCTCTGATCTTTCATGCTGTATGAAAGTACGTAGGCATAGGATGCGATATCCTAGCGAGCAACCTTCCCCTCCTTTCCCGTAGGTAGGCGAACTACGTTGACTCTGATTTCTCGTTCCAGACGGGAATACGTAGGCATAAAGTGCGATACTTTGCCGAGTCATTTTTATTTTCATTTTATTTTCTTTTTCACCCTTGACCTATAGTTTAGATAGAATAACAATCCATACCCGAAAACAAGCGTGGATCCCGTCGAGTACGACGGACGTGAGGGGTGCTAATACCTTCCCCTTGCGTAACCGACTCCCGAATCCAGGTTTTGGTTGCGATGACCATACCTTTCCCGTGTTGTGCGAGGTTTACTCTGAGCGTTTCCTTTCCCTCCCGTGGGATAAATAACGCACGGTGGCGACTCTTCTGTTCAGCCGGCGCCGATTTTCGCAGTAGCGACACTATGCTTATGCTATGCAGATGGTTAGTCTATGTACATGACTCTATATGCAAATGCTAATGATAATGAAAAATAAACCAAGTGAATAAGGTTGAGCAAATTTTAGGGTGCAACACAGACGTTCCTCTTAACTTTGTGTTGAGCCGACCTTTGGCATCGATGCCTGTTTGTTTAACAGATGCCTGACAGCGAGTTCATATGGTCTTCTAAACTTCGTGTTGAGACGACCTCCGTGTTTGATGCCTGTTTGTTTAACAGATGCCTAACGGTGAGGTCAGATGTTCTTATCAACTTTGTGGTGAGCTGCCCTTCGGGTTAGATGCCTGTTTGTTTAAAAGATGCCTCACGGCGAGGTCAGATGTTCCTCTCAACTTCGTGTTGAGCCGACATTCGGGTTCCATGCCTGTTTGTTTAACAGATACCTGATGACAAGGTCAGATGTTCTTCCCAACTTCAGGTTGAGCCGGGTTTCGGGTTCGATGCCTGTTTCTTTAACAAATGCTTGACAGCAAGGTAAGATGTTCTTCATAACTACGAGTTGAGCCGACCTCCGGATTTGATGCCTGTTTGTTTAACAGATGCTTCACAGTGAGGTCAGATGTTCCTCTCAACTTCGTGTCTAGTCGGCCTTTGGGTTCGATGCCTGACAGCAAGGTCAGATGTTCTTCAAAACTACGGGTTGAGCCGACCTCCGGATTCGATGCCTGTTTGTTTAACAGATGCTTGATAGCGAGGTCAGATGTTCTTCTCAACTTCGTGTCTAGCCGGCCTTTGGGTTCGATGCCTGACGGCGAGGTCAGATGTTCTTCTCAACTTCATGTTGAGCCGACCTTTGGGTTCGATGCCTGTTTGTTTAACAGATTCCTGACGGTGAGGTCAGATATTCCTCACAACTTCGTTTTGAGCCGGCCTTCATGTTTGATGCCTGTTTGTTTAACAGATGCTTGACAGCAAGGTCAAATGTTCTCCTCAAATTCGTGTCGAACCGGCCTCCGGGTTCGATGCCTGTTTGTTTAACAGATGCCTAACAGTAAGGACAGATGTTCTTATCAACTTCGTGTTGAGCCGCCCTTCGGGTTCGATGCCTGTCTGTTTAAAAGATGCCTCACGGCGATGTCAGATGTTCCTCTCAACTTCGTGTTGAGCCGGCCTTCGGGTTTGATGCCTGTTTGTTTAACAGATGCCTGACGGCGATATCAGATGTTCTTCTCAACTACGTGTTGAGCCGCCCTTCGGGTTCGATGCCTATCTATTTAAAAGATGCCTCACAGAGAGGTCAGATGTTCCTCTCAACTTCGTGTTTAGCCGGCCTTTGGGTTCGATGCCTGTTTGTTTAAGAGATACCTGATGGCGAGGTCAGATGTTCTTCTCATCTTCAGGTTGAGCTGGGTTTCTGTTTCGATGCCTGTTTCTTTAACAGATGCCTGACTGCAAGGTCAGATGTTCTTCGTAACTTCGGGTTGAGCCGACCTCTAGATTCGATGCCTGTTTGTTTAACAGATGCTTGACAGCGAGGTCAGATGTTCCTCTCAAATTCGTGTCTAGCCGACTTTTGGGTTCTATGCCTGACAGCGAGGTCAAATGTTCTTCTCAACTTCGTGTTGAGCTGGCCTTCGGGTTCGATCCCTGTTTGTTTAACAGATGTCTGACGGCGAGGTCAGATGTTCTTCTTAACTACGGGTTGAGCCGGCCTTCGGGTTCGATGCCTGTTTGTTCAACAGATGCTTGACAAAGAGGTCTGATGTTCCTCTAAACTTCGTGTTGAGCCGGCCTTCAGGTTCGATGCATGACAGCGAGGTCAGATGTTCGTCTTAACTTCGTGTTGAGCCGGCCTTCGGGTTCGATGGCTGTTTGTTTAACAAATTCCTGACGGCGAGGTCAGATATTCCTCTCAACTTCGTATTAAGCCGAACCTCGGGATCGATGCCTGTTTGTTTAACAGATGCCTGATAGTGAGTTCAGATGTTCTTCTCAACTTCGTGTTGAGCCGGCCTCCGGGTTCGATGCCTGTTTGTTTAACAGATGCCTAATGGTGAGGACAGATGTTCTTATCAACTTCGTGTTGAGCCGCCCTTTGGGTTCGATGCCAGTTTATTTAAAAGATGCCTCACGGCTTTGTCATATGTTCTTCTCAACTTCGTGTTGAGCCGGCCTTCGGGTTCGATGCCATTTTGTTTAACAGATACTTGATGTCGAGGTCAAATGTTCTTCTCAGCTTCAGGTTGAGCCGAGTTTCAGGTTCGATGCTTGTTTCTTTAACAGATGCCTGATGGCAAGGTCAGATGTTCTTCGTTACTTCGGGTTGAGCCGCCCTCCGGATTAGATGCCTGTTTATTTAACAGATGCTTGACAGCGAGGTCAGATGTTCCTCTCAATTTCGTATCTAGCCGACCTTTGGGTTCGATGCCTGACGGCGAGGTCAGATGTTCTTCTCAACTTCGTGTTAAGCCGGCCTTCGGGTTCGATGCCTGTTTGTTTAACAGATGTCTGACGGAGAGGTCAGATGTTCTTCTCAACTACGGGTTGAGCCGACCTTTGGGTTCGATGCCTGTTTGTTTAATAGATGCTTGACAGCGAGGTCAAATGTTCCTCTCAACTTCATGTCGAGCCGGCCTTCTGGTTCGATGCCTGACGGCAAGGTCAGACGTTCCTCTTAACTTCGTGTTGAGCCGACCTTTGGCATCGATGTCTGTTTGTTTAACAGATGCCTGACAGCGAGTTCATATGTTCTTCTAAACTTCGTGTTGAGACGACCTCCGTGTTTGATGCCTGTTTGTTTAACAAATGCCTAACGGTGAGGTCAGATGTTCTTATCAACTTTGTGGTGAGCTGCCCTTCGGGTTAGATGCCTGTTTGTTTAAAAGATGCCTCACGGCGAGGTCAGATGTTCCTCTCAACTTCGTGTTGAGCCGGCATTCGGGTTCCATGCCTGTTTGTTTAACAGATACCTGATGGCAAGGTCAGATGTTCTTCCCAACTTCAGGTTGAGCCGGGTTTCGGGTTCGAAGCCTGTTTCTTTAACAGATGCTTGACAGCAAGGTAAGATGTTCTTCGTAACTACGAGTTGAGCCGACCTCCGGATTTGATGCCTGTTTGTTTAACAGATGCTTCACAGTGAGGTCAGATGTTCCTCTCAACTTCGTGTCTAGTCGGCCTTTGGGTTCGATGCCTGACGGCAAGGTCAGATGTTCTTCGAAACTACGGGTTGAGCCGACCTCCGGATTCGATGCCTGTTTGTTTAACAGATGCTTTATAGCGAGGTCAGATGTTCCTCTCAACTTCGTGTCTAGCCGGCCTTTGGGTTCGATGCCTGACGGCGAGGTCAGATGTTCTTCTCAACTTCATGTTGAGCCGACCTTTGGGTTCGATGCCTGTTTGTTTAACAGATTCCTGACGGTGAGGTCAGATATTCCTCTCAACTTCGTTTTGATCCGGCCTTCATGTTTGATGCCTGTTTGTTTAACAGATGCTTGACAGCAAGGTCAAATATTCCTCTCAAATTCGTGTCGAGCCGGCCTCCGGGTTCGATGCCTGTTTGTTTAACAGATGCCTAACAGTGAGGACAGATGTTCTTATCAACTTCGTGTTAAGCCGCCCTTCGGGTTCAATGCCTGTCTGTTTAAAAGATGCCTCACGGTGATGTCAGATGTTCCTCTCAACTTCGTGTTGAGCCGGCCTTCGGGTTTGATGCCTGTTTGTTTAACAGATGCCTGACGGCGATATCAGATGTTCTTCTCAACTACGTGTTGAGCCGCCCTTCGGGTTCGATGCCTATCTGTTTAAAAGATGCCTCACGGAGAAGTCAGATGTTCCTCTCAACTTCGTGTTTAGCCGGCCTTTGGGTTCGATGCCTGTTTGTTTAAGAGATACCTGATGGCGAGGTCAGATGTTCTTCTCATCTTCAGGTTGAGCTGGGTTTCTATTTCGATGCCTGTTTCTTTAACAGATGCCTGACTGCAAGGTCAGATGTTCTTCGTAACTTCGGGTTGAGCCGACCTCCAGATTCGATGCCTGTTTGTTTAACAGATGCTTGACAGCGAGGTCAGATGTTCCTCTCAAATTCGTGTCTAGCCGACTTTTGGGTTCTATGCCTGACAGCGAGGTCAGATGTTCTTCTCAACTTCGTGTTGAGCCGGCCTTCGGGTTCGATCCCTGTTTGTTTAACAGATGTCTGACGGCGAGGTCAGATGTTCTTCTTAACTACGGGTTGAGCCGGCCTTCGGGTTCGATGCCTGTTTGTTCAACAGATGCTTGACAAAGAGGTCTGATGTTCCTCTAAACTTCGTGTTGAGCCGGCCTTCAGGTTCGATGCATGACAGCGAGGTCAGATGTTCGTCTTAACTTCGTGTTGAGCCGGCCTTCGGGTTCGATGGCTGTTTGTTTAACAAATTCCTGACGGCGAGGTCAGATATTCCTCTCAACTTCGTATTGAGCCGAACTTCGGGATCGATGCCTGTTTGTTTAACAGATGCCTGATAGTGAGTTCAGATGTTCTTCTCAACTTCGTGTTGAGCCGGCCTCCGGGTTCGATGCCTGTTTGTTTAACAGATGCCTAATGGTGAGGACAGATGTTCTTATCAACTTCGTGTTGAGCCGCCCTTTGGGTTCGATGCCTGTTTATTTAAAAGATGCCTCACGGCTTTGTCATATGTTCTTCTCAACTTCGTGTTGAGCCGGCCTTCGGGTTCGATGCCATTTTGTTTAACAGATACTTGACGTCGAGGTCAGATGTTCTTCTCAGCTTCAGGTTGAGCCGAGTTTCAGGTTCGATGCTTGTTTCTTTAACAGATGCCTAATGGCAAGGTCAGATGTTCTTCGTTACTTCGGGTTGAGCCGCCATCCGGATTAGATGCCTGTTTATTTAACAGATGCTTGACAGCTGTTGCACCCTAAAATTTGCCCAACCTTATTCACTTGATTTATGTTTCAATATCATTAGCATTTGCATATAGAGTCATGTACATAGTCTAATCATCTGCATAGCATAGCATAGTAAATTATCCAACAGGGACCAATCATTATTCTCATATCTAGAGGCCTATCAAGAGGTTATTATCCTGATTCAATCTCATTCAAGTCATCAGAAAAGAATTTGAAAGTTGGAGAAGTCAGTGGATCAAGCATTGAGTCCATCTCCTATCTGAGAATGCCTGAGGGTCAACAAGTAAGTGTGAGCTGTGGGCTGAGTATGGGGAGTATCTAGACATCTTGGAGGACTTAGAAAGTCATTTGGAGAAGGAAATAAGTCATTGGTGAAGTCACAAGTATTGCAGTTGAAGACAGTCAACTAGGGTTTCATCTGGGTCAACCTTGGGTCAACTCTAGGTCAATTGACTGATTGAAAGGCATTAAGGTCTATTGGAGAGATGTGGGGTTCATCATTTGACATGTGGATAAGGATATGGTGTTGTGCTAAGAAGAAATCAAGAGAAATTAAGGAGAAGAGGAGTTTCTAAATTAGGGTTTCTGTGTAAAATCCCCTAGTTTAGGTCAAATTTCCAAGCACGATAAGTCAAAATGCAAGCTTCAAATGGATCCTTGGCCAACATGAAACTTGTAGAGGATCTCAAGACCTTTAATTTGAGTGGTGGAAGACATCAAGGAGATTTATAGAACTCAAGTTATGGTCCTTGCAAGTTACAGGTCATCTGAGGTATCTGAAATTTTGTCTGTGAAAGTGACTTGACTTCCAAGCAATTTTTACCCCTCAAGGAGATTTCAAATGAATTTATGGTCAACATAATAGTTGTTCCTCATTGTCTTAGCTTTCTAGAATGGTATAGTATGCCTTCATATGATTTGTGGAACTCTACTTATGGTCTTGGCAAGCAAAGGGTATTTTGGTCATTTGAGAATTACAGGTCATTTCAAGCCTATGCCCAAAACTCATACAAGGAAGCTTCAAATGGAAAACTTTACAACACCAAACTTGTTCCAAATGACATTTTGAGTCTAGAAAAGTGACCATGAGATATTGGAAAGATTCATAGCACAAGGTTTCAAAATTGTTGGATTTAATGAATAAAAATGACCTAAAAAATGAGATTTTTCATATTTTGGTCAAATGGGGCAAAGTTATAGGTCATTTTGAATGTAAAGATCATTTTGAGAACATTGGCTAAAGTAGAACTTTGAGCTTGGTTCACATTTTGGGAGTTATTCATGGTTACTTGTAATGGAAGATACATAAACCAAATCCAAGGGAAATCACACATGGGAAGTTTCTCCAAGTTTCTAGGAGGTTCTAAGGACATGTATATATTGATATGAGAGGGTTCATGCCATGTTTGGTGAATCATTGTGATCAAAAACACAAGTTATACACAATTCTTCCATTTTTTGCAAAACCTCTCAAACTTCATCAAACTTTCATCAATTTCCATTTTTTTTGATTTGATCATCATCAATATCATCCATAGATCACAATCCACACAAGCCTTTGGTAGATTGGAGCAGAACTCGTGCCACACACTTCCATCATCCAAGAAGCAAGAAACTTGGAATTGCAAGATCCAAGAGGTTTGAGTCCAATTTGTTGCATACAAAATTCATCATCAAGCTCACTGATCAAGTTCAGATCATTACAAGCATCAGATCCAAGGAGTTCCATAGCTGTTTTCACCATTCTGCACCAGGTTAGTTTCTCTTCGATTTGGCTGAATTAGCTAGAATCATAGATAGTTATTAGGTTAGAATGGTTAAGCATGGTTAGATGATTGATTTTGATGAGTTTGAAGAAGTTCCATGAGGATTGTTAATGGTGCATCAAAACTGTTGGAGCTTGTAACTCATAGGATAATGCATGATAATCTTGGCTCAATGGTTCAGAATACTTAGCATAAGGTGTAGAGTAGGTTAGGGTAAAGATTGGAGAGAATTGAGATGGTTGATGACAGGTGATGTTGATGGATTCAGAATGTTACACTCATCGAATTTGATTATTGGTTGAGTTTTAGAAAAAATTATGGACATGGCTGTGTATAGGGGAAGAGGTAGAGCATTTTTGGTTTTGGAAGCGTGGGATTTCATGGAGAATCAAGGGAGAACGAAGGTCTGGAAAATCCATGCATGGAGCTGGTTTTTCTGAAACCCTAGAGGATGATTGGGGACGATGATGGACAACCGTGGGATCTATCATTTGACCACGACTCTGAATCTAATCCAACGGCCGTGTTTTGAAGATGAAAACGGAGGGAAACCCTGTGCACTAAACGCCCCGTTTCATTTATTTTTCTGACTGGGCTCAACTTTGGCTTGCTAATGCCACCCCCAAGCATAAGGCCCAATGAGATTATAACTGGAAATATCACTATTTGCACCGTTCTCTTCTTTTTTTTTATTTTTGTTAATTTCTGAGCAGGTGCTGGGCCCAGACGCGCTTGCTATGCGCGCCCCCAGTCTGGGCCCATTTGATTCTTTTAACTGATTTGTATTAATTTCTGCACCCCTCACTCCAAAATAATTCCATTTTAATTTTTTTAATTCATTTCAATTCTTTCAAAAATCATAAAAAATGGAAAAATGCATGATTTTAATTGATTCTTTTTGCATTATTTTCTTAATTTCGTCAAGAAAATTCTCATACAAAAAAATTAATAATTCATTTCATTTTCTTATTTTTGGCATATTTTTCTTTTAATTAGGTGTAAATAATATTTTGTTTAGTACATGAATTTGTTAATTTTTGTTCTAATAGTTGCTTTGATATTTTTCACCCATTATTTTTAGGTTGATTAGTAGACAAGATTAGCTTGTATATACAATTTAGTTCATATTTTTAGGAATTAGTTTTAGGTGATTAGTTTAGGTGAGAAAAACATGAACAAAACTAGGGTTTAAATGATGACTTAGGAGAATTAAATCATTTCCCTTAAGGATTTAGAGATTGAAAGTTTGGGGTATGGGACTATAGTGGCTATGGGTAGTTATTAGATCCCTCAGAAATCACTAGGATTCCCCTACTGCTATTGGTGTATTGTTGTATTTGATTGATTGGTGTGGTGTGCCCTCTGGGGATTATTGTTTGTCTGTATGGGTATTGGGATTGCTTGGGGATTGGGAGAGCTGAAGACTTGTGATGATGAAGCCATTGAAGATCAGAGACTGAAGTCCAACTTCCAGAGTTGAAGAGGAGATTCCTGCTAGCAGCTGTTGAGGAGATTAGGGTTTAGGAGCTAGGCAGAGCTCTAGATTAGAAAGCTTGTTTCTCAAACATGGAATGCTTTGTCTGCATCCATCCTTTCCTTATGATTCAAAGTCTCTATCAAATACCCACCTCCTTCCTTTGGAAGGATCAGTGAATGTATTTGAAAGATAGAACTTTTGAGGGAAAATTATCTATATAATGTTAATAGTTAATGAACCACCCTTGGTAGGTAATTGACTGTCTAACATTCATTCACTTCATCTTGTTGACTGATGTTCATCCTGGAGATTGAGACTGGAAGAAAAGCCATTGCAGATGGAGATTGATGCTTGCTGAAGCTTTGTAGATGTTTGAAGATGCCTTAAAGATAGATGTTGATGCAGAGCTGCTGTGGCTGTTTATTTTTAGCTGTTATTCATTTCTGATGTATTGTTTGGTTTTCCCTGACTGTATTGTTTGATGTTTAACCCGTTAGGTTGAGAGTGAATCTTGTTCACTTTTGCCTATTGTTTTCTAGGTTCGAGGTTGAGTGGGACTCCCTTGCCTCGCTTGTATTGTTGCATCCATGCATTTTACTGCTTTATTGTATATATGTTATTGTTTCTGTTTCCGTTTACCCTGTAGGATCTCTGTTTCTCTCTGTGCAAGAGAGGAACATGATAGACACTAGGTCTTAACCCATGCATGATAACATTAGGTTAGTCTAATTCCCTTCGCAACCGTAGGTTAGAGTTCTGTCTCTTCTTTCTCAAAACAAACAGAAAAACACAATAAATCTTTCAAACACAATAAAAGACACTTCTTCCGTAAAAGAATGTGAACTCATCAAAACGTCATTTTTTGTCCGCTTGGAACAGTAATTAGAAGAACCCTTTTTCAGAAGGAGATAACAGCAACCAACACAGACTGGTGTCGTACGTGGCCCGAACTACGTTTGCTCTGATCTTTCATGCTGTATGAAAGTACGTAGGCATAGGATGCGACGTCCTAGCGAGCAACCTTCCCCTCCTTTCCAGTAGGTAGGCGAACTACGTTGACTCTGATTTCTCGTTCCAGACGGGAATACGTAGGCATAAAGTGCGATACTTTGCCGAGTCATTTTATTTTCTTTTAACCCTTAACCTTTAGTTTAGATAGAAATAACAATCCATACCCGAAAACAAGCGTGGATCCCGTCGAGTACGACGGACATGAGGGGTGCTAACACCTTCCCCTTGCGTAACCGACTCCCGAATTCAGGATTTGGTTGCGATGACCATTCCTTTCCCGTCTTTGCGGTAGGTTTACTCTGAGTGTTTCCTTTCCCTCCTGTGGGATAAATAACGCACGGTGGCGACTCTTCTGTTCAGTCGGCGCCGATTTTCGCAGTAGCGACAGCTGGCGACTCTGCTGGGGACCCAACGTCCCCTGGCTGCTAAGGACTGCGATGGTTCTTATGCATTTGGGATCCAACGTCCCTTAAGAGAGTCAATCCTAACGCTTGTTTTCCCGTCGAGGATTTTGTATGGATTTAATGTTTCTGACCTTTATTTTCAGCATTATATATATTGATTATTATTGCTGTATTGGGGTGTGATGGGTGGTTCTATGATTGAGAGATAAGCCGGACCTGGGCTTGAGTGCACCTAGAATTAGATTAGAAAGTAGTGGGCGCGTGCCGGCTTTGCTTGCATTAGTGTCCCATGAAATCTACACTCGGACGAGGTTCTTCTGGTTGGCTTCTTTTTCTACCCTTTGGGTCGAAGGGGTTGTTGGTCAGCTGAATTGTCGACTCCGGGAACCGATCATTTGGAAGTTGGCTAAGTGAGGCCTCTTCAGGATTTGATGATGCCACTCCTTCTGGGAATCGTATCATCAACCCTGAAAGTCTGTGACGCCGACGACCGCATATGATGCCATACCTTTGTCAGTTACTAGGACATCCACCTGTGAGAGGGTTTGGGGTTATGCAGGTAACTAGACCTTCAGATACCGGTTTGTCCCTTGATCAGAGATTCCGGGTATTTATGGAGAGTTATGAGGTCTGTCAGAGACCATTTGGAGATGTGTTCTGAGGTCTGTCAGAGACCAGTTGGATAATTTTGAGGTCTGTCAGAGACCAGGTGGAGATGTGATTTGAGGTCTACCCGAGACCAGTTGGAATTATGGTTTGAGGTCTGTCAGAGACCATTGTTAGAGCTTTATTTTAGGTCTATCTGAGACCAGGGTTTGAGGACTTCTAAAGAGTCTGTTTGAGACCTCTTGATATGGTTCAGGCTATTCAGCTACGGCATTTGGTCCCTGTTGCATGTTACTTGCATTGCATTGTTTGCATACCCATTATCATTGCATCCCATTAACGTGTGTGTGTGCTGCAGGTGCATTTGCATATCCTCCGATTCTAGTGCCTAGACTTCTGAGTAGTGATTATGGCTGGTTTGAGGAAGACGGTTGCGTATAAGCTGCCGACACCTGATATTACCCCTTTGCTCGGTCTGATATCTCTTACTGATGAAGAGGTTAGGAGAAGCTTCAGAATGAGTCATGGGAGATTACTGAGATTAGTCTGCAAGCCCACCGTTGATGAGATGAACGGGTTGTACGCCTTGATGCAGTTCTATGACCCCGCATTGAGATGTTTTACGTTTGCTGACTTCATTCTAGGGCCCACCATTGAGGAGTATGTGGAGTTTACTGAGTTACCCGTGCAGAACAAGGTTCCCTTTATTCACTCTGCTGCTGAGCCCAGGTTGGGGGACTTAGCCAAAGCTTTGCATATGGACGCCGCAGAACTGTTAGTGACTTCTTGGCTTGGGGTTCCAGGTTTCTCTCTTGATTTCTTGGTTGGCAAAGCTCAGGAGTATGCCAAGAGCGGATGTTGGGTGGTTTTCAATGCTATTTTGGCTCTATGCATTTATGGGATTGTGCTGTTTCCTAACTTGCCCAATTTCGTAGACCTGGACGCTTTCCATCTATTTGCTGCCGGCAATCCAGTGCCAACATTGATCGGAGACTTCTACCACTCCTTGCACTACAAGAACGAAAACAGAAGGGGAAAGGTCGTTTACTGTTGTGCTCCTTTGTTGAATATGTGGTTCAAGAGTCATCTTCCCATGAAGGGATCTTTTGTGGAGAGTGCAACCACCGCAAGCTGGTCAGAGCGCCTGATGAGGCTATCTTCCGAGGATGTTGAGTGGTTTGATCGAGACCTGCTAGGGGCTGAGCTTATATTCAGTTGTTCTGGGTACCCTGATGTCCCGCTGATAGGAAGAAAAGGGTGCATCAACTACAACCCATCCCTGTTGGTCCGTCAGTTCGGATATGCGCTGAAGAACCCACCCGCAGAGGAGGAAGTACAGGAATCTCTGTACTTCACCGGTGATTTGAAGGGGGAGTTATTAGCCAAGCTGCAGCATGCCTGGACGCGTATTAACCGAAGAGGGAAGCCGTTGTTAGGGAAGAATGACTGTCAGGCCTACGCACCTTACAGAGTTTGGATCCAGGAGAGAGCCAGTCAGTTGCGAATGCCATTTCCAGATGCACCAGTTCTTGTTCCTATTCCGGTAGCAGAGCCAACTACTGTTTCTAGGGAGGCCTACGAGCAGGTTGTGAAAGAAAAAGAAGCCTTGATGAAGATCAACAAAGGGTTAGAGCAGGAGCTAGCCCAGATACGCAGTGAGAAAAACAAGGTCGTGCATGCTTTCCAACAGCAGATTGAGCTAATGAACAGATTAGGGGCTGAGTTAACTGAGGAGAGGAAGAAGCGCGAACGTCTGGGGCAAGAGTTCAGAAGCTCCCATGACATGCTGGAATCCAAAAAGAAGGCGCTCGACGCAACACACCGAGAGATCTCTTCTTGCAATAAGACTTGGAATGCTACGCTCACCAACAATAAGAAGAGGGAAGATAAGTTGAAGCAGCAAATTTCCGACCTCGAAGAGCAGTGGAAGTCCAGCATCAAGAAGTGTGAAGAAGAAGTGATGACCCGGTATAGTCTCCAGAATGCACTGAACAAGGCCATCAAAGGCAGAGATGAAGCTGTGTCTCAGAAGCGTAAACTAGAGGATCGCTTCGGAGAGGGGGCATGGGAGGAAACTGCTGAAGACGTGCGACGCGTTCTCAAGAGAAGAAACCAACTTGTGGAAGGGTTGCTTGCCAGACCAAGTCATCCGGAGACCAAGAAGCTGCTAGAAGAGTACCAGACTTACGGGAGCGTTTGATCATTTCATGTACTAGCTTGTATGCTTTATTTGCATAGTGCTGACCATCACCAGGATTGTTGGCTGAGGTCATGCCTTCTTATTGTACTCTCAGTGATATTGTATTCTTGGCTTATTGGTTTCTCCGCAATATATGAGGCTTTCTGTGATTCAACTCCAATCTTTGTATTGCTAGCACTGTCACTGCACCGGCACCTTCACACTAGAATCGGGGAGTGAATTTCCCTAATGCACAGACACACACATTGCATTGCATTCATATTCATATTGCATTACAAGTAATCATTGGATGGTATCTTATTTTCTGCTCTGTACCAGGTATTTCCAGGATTGCAGATCAGCACCCGCATCGCTATTCCACTCGCACCAACTGTCGAAGAATCATGGATCAAATGCAGAACGAGATGCAAGATGTGCGCGAGAAGCTAGCTCTCTTTATGCAGACCATGGAAGCTATTGAAAAAGGTCAGGAGAATTTGCAAGCCATGGTCCAACCTCTGTTGGCCCGAAATGCTGGTCACGGTAATGAGGATCATCAGTCTGTGCGAGTCGATAATGTTCATGGAGATGGCACTCCCACGCCAGTGGCTCCACCTGTAGTCAATACACCTGCTGCTAATGTCAACAACGCTACCGCTGCTGGGAACGGTAACGTCGGAGTGGGGAACGAGACTGCTGTCCATAACGTTGGGCTTGGTGATATCAACTTGGGTGATAATATGGGAGGCAACGGCTTCGGCAATGCTGGATTCGGGTTCAACAATCAAGGATTCGATAACGCTGGGAAATATGGTTTCAATACTCAAGGCTTTGGGCAAGATGGTTATGGTGTGACCAATCAGGGTTACGGAGGTTTCGGAAACGGAAACGGCGCTGGGTTGATGGCTTTTGGGCCTGCTGGAGGTGTTCAGGGGTACGACAACAGAGGCCGAGGCCCAGTGATGAATCATATTAGAGCTGGCCGCAATAATGGATATGACGAGTATGGAGCTGGGGATGGTATGTGGCAAGAAGATCAGCAGGAAGACGCTTTCTCCGGCGGAGGTTTCGAAGGGCCGATGGATAACTCCCAGAAGATCAGAATGCTAGAAGAGCAGATGAGGGGAGTCCTGAACCAAAATGCTGTGGGCTTAGACATGTCAGCAATGGGCCTGGTACCTGGCTTGAGGGTGCCAATCAAATTCAAAGCTCCTACGTTTGATAAGTATAAAGGGGACACATGTCCGAAAGTGCACGTGTGGGCCTATTACAGAAAGATGTCTGCATACTCAACTGATGAGAGAATGCTAATGCATTTCTTTCAAGATAGTTTGTCGGGCCCTTCCTTAGAGTGGTATATGGGGTTGGAGCCAACTAATATAAAGAAATGGAAGCAATTAGCAGAGGCATTTGTAGCTCACTACAAGTATAACAGCGACTTGGCACCCAACCGGGTCCAATTGGCAGGGCTGTCTCAGAAAAAGGATGAGAGCTTTAAAGAGTACGCGCAAAGATGGCGCGACATGGCTGCCAGGGTCCGTCCTCCTTTAGAAGACAAGGAAATGAATGACATGTTCGTCGGCACATTCACAGGCATGTTCCATGACAAGTTGTTTCATACATCTCTGGCCAGTTTCTCAGATTTGATTCTGATGAGAGAAAAGATTGAACGTAACATTAAGTAGGGAAAATTCCAAGTCGAGGAATCAACTGCATCTGGCAGTAATAGGAAGGCTTTTGGTGGGCGCCGTCAGGGCGAGGCAAGCGCAGTGTTTGGAGGCCGAGGCAGAGGTCGGAACCATTATCATCAGCCGCAGCAGGTGGCGAGTGTTACTATCCCATATCAGCAACAACCACTTCAACAACAACAACCGTTTCAGCAGCAGCCAATGCAGCAGCAGCAGCAGCTACAGCAGCAGCAACAGCCACAGCAGGGGGCACAGCAGGCTCAGCGAAGATTCCAGGGTGGTAAACCAAGAAGAGTGTTTGAGAAGCCTCCCTCAACCTATGCAGATTTGTTACAGACATTGTTGGGTTTGAACCTGGTAGAGAAGAGAACTCTGGCACCGATAACGGGAACTCCCCCGTATGGTTATGATGCAAGCAGGCACTGTGAGTTTCATTCTGGGGCGCCGGGCCACGATATAGAGGGTTGCCATGCTTTTAAGCATGTTGTGCAGGATCTTTTGGACAATAAGACTATCAATTTCGGAACGGAGGGTCCGAACATAGTGCAGAAGCCCATGCCCAACCATGGGGCAAACGCCATTTTAACTGAGGAGGGTTTGAATTTGATTATGCATGTTGATGACCTCAAGACACCGTTGTGCGAGATAAAGAGCAGATTATTGCAGGGTGGTGTGTATCCAGGTTGTGACGAGTACTGCTTAGAGTGCTGGACCCTAGCTGGGGGTTGTGATGACTTAAAGAAAGGTATTCACGCTTTAATCGATGGAGGCACATTGCAGATTGACCGAGCAGCGACTGAAGAGCCTGCAGGGGCATTAGCAGATGATCAGAGTGATGTGGCCACTGTGACGATTCCTCGAAAGACAATCACTATCACGGCACCGGCTCAGCGACCGCCGATCACCATAACTAAGGCCGGACTAATCCCGTATGAAAGCACAAAAGCAGTCCCATGGTCATATGGGTTGGAAGTGTATTGTGACGGAATAAAGATTGATGTTAATAAGCAGCCAGCCGAGGCTGTAGACAACGTTGTTGGTTCAGGAGGTATGACAAGGAGTGGTAGGATCTTTATATCGCCTGAAGTAGAGGCCGAAAGGCTGGCAAAAGGAAAAGGGAAGATGGTTGAAAATGTCCCAGTGCAGGCAAGCGAAAAAGCATCGGCATCGAAAGATGTAGAAGAGTTCATGCGCTTGATTCGAAAAAGTGATTATAAGATTGTGGAGCATCTGCAACAGACGTCGTCCAAGATATCTATACTGTCGTTGCTCTTGTGTTCTGAAGCTCACAGAAATGCACTGTTAAAAGTCCTGGATACTTCTTTTGTACCCCAAGACGTCTCCGTGAATCAGCTGGAAGGAGTGTTGGCACATGTGAATGCCGGCCACAACCTGGGCTTTACTGACTTCGATTTGACCCCGAAAGGGAGAGATCATAATATGGCGCTGCACATATCTGTTGAATGTAGAGGATCAGTAATGTCGCATGTATTGGTCGACACCGGATCGTCTTTGAATGTGCTGCCCAAGAAGGCGATGATGAAGCTAGATGTCAGAGGAATCCTGTGCACGCCCAGTGATTTGGTAGTTAGAGCGTTTGATGGCACGCGGAGAACAGTCTTTGGATCAATAACATTGCCTCTGCAGGTGGGGCCGGAGGTGTTTGCAACGGAATTTTATATCATGGATATACAACCCGCATATAGCTGCCTGCTCGGAAGACCCTGGATTCATGGGGCTGGAGCAGTCACGTCTACCCTGCATCAGAAGTTGAAATATATGGTCGGAGACAGCGTAGTCACCGTATGCGGAGAAGAAGACATCCTGGTTAGCCATCTGTCGTCATTTAAATATGTGGAGGTCGACGGAGAGATCCACGAAACACCCTGCCAGGCATTTGAAGGGTTGCGTATCAAGGACAAAGGTCCCGGGCCGAGCAAAGTGTCGGAGATAGCCGTTTCGTCATATAAAGAAGCTCAAGCTCTGGTGGAGGCAGGAGAAGCAAAGGGCTGGGGCAAAGTGCTAGATATTCCTGTAGAGATGGACCGATTCGGGCTGGGATACCAACCGTCATCGTCAACACCTGCTGTGGGAGCACCCTGTTTCAGAGGGCCGATAACCATCTCTGCCAGTGGAGTATGTCATGAAACCATCAACGCTGCTTCGGAGTCTGACGAAGGAGACAGCGACTGCGATATGGATGCCTGGATTCAGCCAAGCACGCCAGGACAGGGACTGTGCAACTGGTCTATTCAGGAGTTTGTTCCTGTGACTCTTAAACAGTAATGCTTTGCTTTATTAATTGTTGTATAATCTGATGTCTTGCCCGGGGCATCGTGATTTGCTTAGGGCTGTGTTGTTATGAACATTGCGTGTTAATCATTAAATAAATGGCGTTTTTTCATGTGCAAATACTGTAATCTCTGTCTTTCTTGTTTTGTATTTTTCAATAAAATGGCAACGTGGTTATTCGCTTTATACGCATTTTGAAGCACTTAACCATTCCTTTTGCAGGATAACATTTTCAGATGACATCCTTGAACCACCTATGACTCGTCCCGACTTTGAGCACCCGGTATTTCAGGCCAAAGAAGAGGTTTTCGAAGATAGTGACGTTCCTGAAGAACTGTCTCGGTTGGTGAAGCAAGAGGAAAGAATCATTCTGCCTCACGAAGAGGTCATCGAAATTATCAACTTGGGGTCGGAAGGGGTTGAGAAGAATATTCGTATCGGAGCCGCGCTGCAGGGCGATATCAAGCGAAGACTGGTTGAAATGCTCCGAGAGTATAGTGATGTATTCGCTTGGTCGTATGAAGATATGCCAGGGCTCGATACATATATGGTTGTGCACCGTCTGCCACTGAAAGAAGAATGCCCGCCAGTCAAACAAAAGCTTCGCAGAACTCGACCAGATATGGCAGTGAAGATCAAAGAGGAAGTTCAAAAACAGTGGGACGCTGGTTTCCTGGCTGTGACCAAATATCCCTCATGGGTTGCTAACATCGTACCAGTGCCAAAGAAAGACGGCAAGGTTCGAATGTGCGTGGATTATAGGGATTTGAACAAAGCAAGCCCAAAAGACGATTTTCCACTTCCTCATATCGATGTGCTAGTTGATAATACTGCTCAATACTCCGTGTTCTCCTTCATGGATGGCTTCTCAGGCTATAATCAGATTAAAATGGCGCCAGAGGATATGGAGAAGACCACTTTCATAACGCCTTGGGGAAAATTTTGCTACAAAGTGATGCCCTTTGGTTTGAAAAATGCTGGGGCAACATATCAGCGTGCGATGACGACTCTTTTCCATGATATGATGCATAAAGAGATCGAAGTTTATGTTGACGATATGATTGCCAAATCCCAGACGGAGGAAGAGCATTTGGTGAATCTGCTGAAGTTATTCAAGAGGCTTAGGAAGTTCAGGCTGAGACTGAACCCTAACAAATGCACCTTCGGGGTGAGATCGGGTAAACTGCTGGGGTTTATCGTAAGCGAAAGAGGAATAGAGGTCGATCCTGCTAAAATAAAAGCAATACAAGAAATGCCGACGCCTAAAACAGAGAAAGAGGTGCGCGGGTTTTTAGGGAGGTTGAACTACATCGCTCGGTTCATATCTCACCTAACTGCTACGTGTGAACCATTGTTCAAGCTGTTGAAGAAAGATCAAGCTGTAACGTGGAACGAAAATTGTCAAAAGGCGTTCGATAAAATAAAACAGTATTTGCAGGAGCCTCCTATTTTGATACCCCCAGTGGCAGGGAGACCCTTGATCATGTATTTGACGGTTCTTGAGGGAAGCATGGGTTGTGTTCTCGGTCAGCACGACGAGACAGGAAGAAAAGAGCATGCAATTTATTACTTGAGTAAGAAATTTACAGATTGTGAATCTCGATACTCAATGTTGGAGAAAACTTGTTGCGCGCTAGCCTGGGCCGCCAAGCGTTTGAGGCAATACATGCTGAAGGAAATAAGTCATTGGTGAAGTCACAAGTATTGCAGTTGAAGACAGTCAACTAGGGTTTCATCTGGGTCAACCTTGGGTCAACTCTAGGTCAATTGACTGATTGAAAGGCATTAAGGTCTATTGGAGAGATGTGGGGTTCATCATTTGACATGTGGATAAGGATATGGTGTTGTGCTAAGAAGAAATCAAGAGAAATTAAGGAGAAGAGGAGTTTCTAAATTAGGGTTTCTGTGTAAAATCCCCTAGTTTATGTCAAATTTCCAAGCAAGATAAGTCAAAATGCAAGCTTCAAATGGATCCTTGGCCAACATGAAATTTGTAGAGGATATCAAGACATTTAATTTGAGTGGTGGAAGACATCAAGGAGATTTATAGAACTCAAGTTATGGTCCTTGCAAGTTACAGGTCATCTGAGGTATCTGAAATTTTGTCTGTGAAAGTGACTTGACTTCCAAGCAATTTTTACCCCTCAAGGAGATTTCAAATGAATTTCTGGTCAACATAAGAGTTGTTCCTCATTGTCTTAGCTTTCTAGAATGGTATAGTATGCCTTCATATGATTTGTGTAACTCTACTTATGGTCTTGGCAAGCAAAGGGTATTTTGGTCATTTGAGAATTACAGGTCATTTCAAGCCTATGCCCAAAACTCATACAAGGAAGCTTCAAATGGAAAACTTTACAACACCAAACTTGTTCCAAATGACATTTTGACTCTAGAAAAGTGACCATGAGAGATTGGAAAGATTCATAGCACAAGGTTTCAAAATTGTTGGATTTAATGAATAAAAATGACCTAAAAAATGAGATTTTTCATATTTTGGCCAAATGGGGCAAAGTTATAGGTCATTTTGAATGGAAAGATCATTTTTAGAACATTGGCTAAAGTAGAATTTTGAGCTTGGTTCACATTTTGGGAGTTATTCATGGTTACTTGTAATGGAAGATACATAAACCAAATCCAAGGGAAATCACACATGGGAAGTTTCTCCAAGTTTCTAGGAGGTTCTAAGGACATGTATATATTGATATGAGAAGGTTCATGCCATGGTTGGTGAATCATTGTGATCAAAAACACAAGTTATACACAATTCTTCCATTTTTTGCAAAACCTCTCAAACTTCATCAAACTTTCATCAATTTCCATTTTTTTTTATTTGATCATCATCAATATCATCCATAGATCACAATCCACACAAGCCTTTGGTTGATTGGAGCAGAACTCGTGCCACACACTTCCATCATCCAAGAAGCAAGAAACTTGGAATTGCAAGATCCAAGAGGTTTGAGTCCAATTTGTTGCATACAGAATTCATCATCAAGCTCACTGATCAAGTTCAGATCATTACAAGCATCAGATCCAAGGAGTTCCATAGCTGTTTTCACCATTTTGCACCAGGTTAGTTTCTCTTCGAATTGGCTGAATTAGCTAGAATCATAGATAGTTATTAGGTTAGAATGGTTAAGCATGGTTAGATGATTGATTTTGATGAGTTTGAAGAAGTTCCATGAGGATTGTTAATGGTGCATCAAAACTGTTGGAGCTTGTAACTCATAGGATAATGCATGATAATCTTGGCTCAATGGTTCAGAATACTTAGCATAAGGTGTAGAGTAGGTTAGGGTAAAGATTGGAGAGAATTGAGATGGTTGATGACAGGTGATGTTGATGGATTCAGAATGTTACACTCATCGAATTTGATTATTGGTTGAGTTTTAGAAAAAATTATGGACATGGCTGTGTAGAGGGGAAGAGGTAGAGCATTTTTGGTTTTGGAAGCGTGGGATTTCATGGAGAATCAAGGGAGAACGAAGGTCTGGAAAATCCATGCATGGAGCTGGTTTTTCTGAAACCCTAGAGGATGATTGGGGACGATGATGGACAACCGTGGGATCTATCGTTTGACCACGACTCTGAATCTAATCCAACGACCGTGTTTTGAAGATGAAAACGGAGGGAAACCCTGTGCACTAAACGCCCCGTTTCATTTATTTTTCTGACTGGGCTCAACTTTGGCTTGCTAATGCCACCCCCAAGCATAAGGCCCAATGAGATTATAACTGGAAATATCACTATTTGCACCGTTCTCTTCTTTTTTTTTTATTTTTGTTAATTTCTGAGCAGGTGCTGGGCCCAGACGCGCTTGCTATGCGCGCCCCCAGTCTGGGCCCATTTGATTCTTTTAACTGATTTGTATTAATTTCTGCACCCCTCACTCCAAATTAATTCCATTTTAATTTTTTTAATTCATTTCAATTCTTTCAAAAATCATAAAAAATGGAAAAATGCATGACTTTAATTGATTCTTTTTGCATTATTTTCTTAATTTCGTCAAGAAAATTCTCATACAAAAAAATTAATAATTCATTTCATTTTCTTATTTTTGGCATATTTTTCTTTTAATTAGGTGTAAATAATATTTTGTTTAGTACATGAATTTGTTAATTTTTGTTCTAATAGTTGCTTTGATATTTTTCACCCATTCTTTTTAGGTTGATTAGTAGACAAGATTAGCTTGTATATACAATTTATTTCATATTTTTAGGAATTAGTTTTAGGTGATTAGTTTAGGTGAGAACAACATGAACAAAACTAGGGTTTAAATGATGACTTAGGAGAATTAAATCATTTCCCTTAAGGATTTAGAGATTGAAAGTTTGGGGTATGGGACTATAGTGGCTATGGGTAGTTATTAGATCCCTCAGAAATCACTAGGATTCCCCTACTGCTATTGGTGTATTGCTGTATTTGATTGATTGGTGTGGTGTGCCCTCTGGGGATTATTGTTTGTCTGTATGGGTATTGGGATTGCTTGGGGATTGGGAGAGCTGAAGACTTGTGATGATGAAGCCATTGAAGATCAGAGACTGAAGTCCAACTTCCATAGTTGAAGAGGAGATTCCTGCTAGCAGCTCTTGAGGAGATTAGGGTTTAGGAGCTAGGCAGAGCTCTAGATTAGAAAGCTTGTTTCTCAAACATGGAATGCTTTGTCTGCATCCATCCTTTCCTTATGATTCAAAGTCTCTATCAAATACCCACCTCCTTCCTTTGGAAGGATCAGTGAATGTATTTGAAAGATAGAACTTTTGAGGGAAAATTATCTATATAATGTTAACAGTTAATGAACCACCCTTGGTAGGTAATTGACTGTCTAACATTCATTCACTTCATCTTGTTGACTGATGTTCATCCTGGAGATTGAGACTGGAAGAAAAGCCATTGCAGATGGAGATTGATGCTTGCTGAAGCTTTGTAGCTGTTTGAAGATGCCTTGAAGATATATGTTGATGCAGAGTTGTTGTGGCTGTTTATTTTTAGCTGTTATTCATTTCTGATGTATTGTTTGGTTTTCCCTGACTGTATTGTTTGATGTTTAACCCGTTAGGTTGAGCGTGAATCTTGTTCACTTTTGCCTATTGTTTTCTAGGTTCGAGGTTGAGTGGGACTCCCTTGCCTCGCTTGTATTGTTGCATCCATGCATTTTACTGCTTTATTGTATATATGTTATTGTTTCTGTTTCCGTTTACCCCGTAGGATCTCTGTTTCTCTCTGCGCAAGAGAGGAACATGATAGACACTAGGTCTTAACCCATGCATGATAACATTAGGTTAGTCTAATTCCCTTCGCAACCGTAGGTTAGAGTTCTGTCTCTTCTTTCTCAAAACAAACAGAAAAACACAATAAATCTTTCAAACACAATAAAAGACACTTCTTCCGTAAAAGAATGTGAACTCATCAAAACGTCATTTTTTGTCCGCTTGGACCAGTAATCAGAAGAACCCTTTTTCAGAAGGAGATAACAGCAACCAACACAGACTGGTGTCGTACGTGGCCCGAACTACGTTTGCTCTGATCTTTCATGCTGTATGAAAGTACGTAGGCATAGGATGCGACGTCCTAGCGAGCAACCTTCCCCTCCTTTCCAGTAGGTAGGCGAACTACGTTGACTCTGATTTCTCGTTCCAGACGGGAATACGTAGGCATAAAGTGCGATACTTTGCCGAGTCATTTTATTTTCTTTTAACCCTTAACCTTTAGTTTAGATAGAAATAACAATCCATACCCGAAAACAAGCGTGGATCCCGTCGAGTACGACGGACGTGAGGGGTGCTAACACCTTCCCCTTGCGTAACCGACTCCCGAATCCAGGATTTGGTTGCGATGACCATTCCTTTCCCGTCTTTGCGGTAGCTTTACTCTGAGCGTTTCCTTTCCCTCCTGTGGGATAAATAACGCACGGTGGCGACTCTTCTGTTCAGCCGGCGCCGATTTTCACAGTAGCGACAACAGCGAGGTCAGATGTTCCTCTCAATTTCGTGTCTAGCCGACCTTTGGGTTCGATGCCTGACGGCGAGGTCAGATGTTCTTCTTAACTTCGTGTTAAGCCGGCCTTCGGGTTCGATGCCTGTTTGTTTAACAGATGTCTGACAGAGAGGTCAGATGTTCTTCTCAACTACGGGTTGAGCCGGCCTTTGGGTTCGATGCCTGTTTGTTTAATAGATGCTTGACAGCAAGGTCAAATGTTCCTCTCAACTTCATGTCGAGCCGGCCTTCTGGTTCGATGCCTGACGGCAAGGTCAGACGTTCCTCTTAACTTCGTGTTGAGCCGACCTTTGGCATCGATGCCTGTTTGTTTAACAGATGCCTGACAGCGAGTTCATATGGTCTTCTAAACTTCGTGTTGAGACGACCTCCGTGTTTGATGCCTGTTTGTTTAACAGATGCTTAACGGTGAGGTCAGATGTTCTTATCAACTTTGTGGTGAGCTGCCCTTCGGGTTAGATGCCTGTTTGTTTAAAAGATGCCTCACGGCGAGGTCAGATGTTCCTCTCAACTTCGTGTTGAGCCGGCATTCGGGTTCCATGCCTGTTTGTTTAACAGATACCTGATGGCAAGGTCAGATGTTCTTCCCAACTTCAGGTTGAGCCGGGTTTCGGGTTCGATGCCTGTTTCTTTAACAGATGCTTGACAGCAAGGTAAGATGTTCTTCGTAACTACGAGTTGAGCCGACCTCCGGATTTGATGCCTGTTTGTTTAACAGATGCTTCACAGTGAGGTCAGATGTTCCTCTCTACTTCGTGTCTAGTCGGCCTTTGGGTTCGATGCTTGACGGCAAGGTCAGATGTTCTTCGAAACTACGGGTTGAGCCGACCTCCGGATTCGATGCCTGTTTGTTTAACAGATGCTTGATAGCGAGGTCAGATGTTCCTCTCAACTTCGTGTCTAGCCGGCCTTTGGGTTCGATGCCTGACGGCGAGGTCAGATGTTCTTCTCAACTTCATGTTGAGCCAACCTTTGGGTTCGATGCCTGTTTGTTTAACAGATTCCTGACGGTGAGGTCAGATATTCCTCTCAACTTCGTTTTGATCCGGCCTTCATGTTTGATGCCTGTTTGTTTAACAGATGCTTGACAGCAAGGTCAAATATTCCTCTCAAATTCGTGTCGAGCCGGCCTCCGGGTTCGATGCCTGTTTGTTTAACAGATGCCTAACAGTGAGGACAGATGTTCTTATCAACTTCATGTTGAGCCGCCCTTCGGGTTCTATGCCTGTCTGTTTAAAAGATGCCTCACGGTGATGTCAGATGTTCCTCTCAACTTCGTGTTGAGCCGGCCTTCGGGTTCGATGCCTGTTTGTTTAACAGGTGTCTGACGACGAGGTCAGATATTCTTCTCAACTTCAGGTTGAGCTAGGTTTCGGGTTCGATGCCTGTTTCTTTAACAGATGCCTGATGGCAAGGTCAGATGTTCTTCGTAACTTCGGGTTGAGCCGACCTCCAGATTCAATGCCTGTTTGTTTAATAGATGCTTGACAGCTTGGTCAGATGTTCCTCTCAACTTCGTGTCTAGCCGGCCTTCTGGTTCGATGCCTGATGGCGAGGTCAGATGTTATTCTCAACTTCGTGTTGATCCGGCCTTCGGGTTCGATGCCTGTTTGTTTAACAGATGTCTGACGGCGAGGTCAGATGTTCTTCTCAACTACGGGTTGAGCCGGCCTTCGAGTTCGATGCCTGTTTGTTTAACAGATGCTTGACAGTGAGGTCAGATGTTCCTCTAAACTTCGTGTCGAGCCGGCCTTCGGGTTCGGTGCATGACGGCAAGGTCAGATGTTCCTCTTAACTTCGTGTTGAGCCGGCCTTCGGGTTCGATGCCTGTTTGTTTAACAGATTCCTAACGGCGAGGTCAGATATTCCTCTCAACTTTGTGTTGAGCCGACCTTCAGGATCGATGCCTGTTTGTTTAACAGATGCCTGACAGCGAGTTCAGATGTTCTTCTAAACTTCGTGTTGAAGCGGCCTCCGGGTTCGATGCCTGTTTTTTTATCAGATACCTAACGGTGAGGACAGATGTTCTTAGGAACTTCGTGTTGAGCCGCCCTTCGGGTTCGATGCCTGTTTGTTTAAAAGATGCCTGACGGCGAGGTCAGATGTTCCTCTCAACTTCGTGTTGAGCCGGCCATCGGGTTCGATGCCAGTTTGAATAATAGATACCTGACGTCGAGGTCAGATGTTCTTCTCAACTTCAGGTTGAGGCGGGTTTCGGGTTCAATTCCTGTTTCTCTTACAGATGCCTGATGGAAAGGTCAGATGTTCTTCGTTACTTCGGGTTGAGCCGGCCTCCAGATTCGATGCCTGTTTGTTTAACAGATGCTTGACAGTGAGGTCAGATGTTCCTCTCAACTTCGTGTCTAGCCGGCCTTTGGGTTCGATGCTTGACGGCGAGGTCAGATGTTCTTCTCAACTTCGTGTTGAGTCGGCCTTTGGGTTCGATGCCTGTTTGTTTAACAGATGTCTGACGGCGAGGTCAGATATTTTTCTCAACTACGGGTTGAGCCGACTTTCAGGTTCGATGCCTGTTTGTTTAACATATGCTTGACAGCGAGGTTAAATGTTCCTCTCAACTTCGTGTCGAGTCGGCCTTCTGGTTCGATGCCTGACGGCGAGGTCAGATGTTCCTCTTAACTTCGTGTTGAGCCGACCTTCTGCATCGATGCCTGTTTGTTTAACAGATGCCTGTTAGCGAGTTCAGATGTTCTTCTCAACTTCGTGTTAAGCCGGCCTCCGTGTTTGATGCCTGTTTGTTTAATAGATGCCTAACGGTAAGGTCAGATGTTCTTATCAACTTCGTGTTGAGCCGCCCTTCGGGTTAAATGCCTGTTTGTTTAAAAGATGCCTCACGGCGAGGTCAGATGTTCCTCTCAACTTCGTGTTGAGCTAGCCTTCGGGTTCGATGCCTGTTTGTTTAACAGATACCTGATGGTGAGGTCAGATGTTCTTCTCAACTCAGGTTGAGCCGGGTTTCGGGTGTGATGCATGTTCTTTAACAGATGCCTAACGGCAAGGTCAGATGTTCTTCGTAACTTCGGGTTGAGCCGACCTCCAGATTCGATGCCTGTTTGTTTAACAGATGCTTGACAGCGAAGTCAGATGTTCCTCTCAACTTCGAGTCTAGCTGGCCTTTGGGTTCGATGCCTGACGGCGAGGTTAGATGTTCTTCTCTACTTCGTGTTGAGCCGGCCTTCGGGTTCGTTGCCTGTTTGTTTAATAGATGTCTGACGGCGAGGTCAGATATTCTTCCCAACTACGTGTTGAGCCGCCCTTCGGATTCGATGCCTGTTTGTTTAAAAGATGCCTCAAACAAAGGTCAAATGTTCCTCTCAACTTTGTGTTGAGCCAGCCTTCGGGTTCGATGACTGTTTGTTTAACAGATACCTGATGGCGAGGTCAGATGTTCTTCTCAACTTCAGTTTGTGCCGGGTTTCGAGATCGATGCTCGTTTCTTTAACAGATGCCTGACGGCTAGGTCAGATGTTCTTCATAACTTCAGATTGAGCCGGCCTTCGGGTTCGATGCTTGTTTGATTAACAGAAGCTTGACAGCGAGGTCAGATGTTCCTCTCAACTTCGTGTCGAGCCGGCCTTCGGGTTCGATGCATGATGGCGAGGTCAGATGTTCCTCTTAAATTCGTGTTGAGCCGGCCTTCGGGTTCGATGCCTGTTTGTTTAACAGATTCCTGACGGCGAGGTAAGATATTCCTATCAACTTCGTATTGAGCCGAACTTCGGGATCGATGTCTGTTTGTTTAACAGATACCTGACAGTGAGTGCAGATGTTCTTCTCAACTTCGTGTTGAGCCGGCCTCCGGGTTCGATGCTTGTTTGTTTAACAGATGCCTAACGGTGAAGACACATGTGCTTATCAACTTCGTGTTGAGCCGCCCTTCGGGTTCGATGCCTGTTTATTTAAAAGATGCCTCACGGCGATGTCATATGTTCTTCTCAACTTCGTGTTAAGCTGGCCTTTGGGTTCGATGCCTGGTTGTTTAACAGATACCTGACGGCGAGGTCAAATGTTCTTCTCAACTTCAGGTTGTGCCGGGTGTTGCACCCCAAAATTTGCTCAACTTTTCTTTACCTAGCTTGTGTTTCATTTCATTCACATTAGCATTATCTTTTCCTTTTATTGACATGTATGCAGGAGATCAAGAGGTATGATTACCAATCAAGAGCTACACAAGACTATGAAGCTAGCTAAGAAGGTTATTTAAGTGTTCAAGGGTTGATATCCTTGTCAGAGAAGTTAAAGGATTCTCAGAGTGAGTGGTTGAAACAAAGGTTGTGTGCCTCCTAACTTGAGAGTTGTGGGAGCTCCTCAGATGATTCTGAAGCCAAGAATGTGGAATTGAAGCCTTGAGAGAGCTTATGAGATTTCTTGAAAGCCATCATGAAGCCTAGACAGGTCATTGTGCAAGATTAAGAAGACTCAGCCATGAGTGGTGCAATTAGGGTTTGACTGGGTCAACGCTAAGTCAACTGAAGTCTTGGAGGAAGTTGAGACCTAATCCAAGAGCCATGTGATCATGGATTGATGCATTGAGATGTTATAAGGATGATTCCAAGGTTAACTCATCATGATTGAAGAGTTTGAGAAGTTTCAAGCTAGGGTTTCTAAGGCTTGACAGTGTAAAATCCCCTAGTTTGACCCCTATCTTTAAGGAAATTTATCTCAAGATGTGATTGCCATCTCATCTTGTCCCCAACATGAATGTTGTAGAGATTGATCTTAGATTTAATTTGAGTGCTATAAGTCCTTGATAGGATTTGTAGAACTCAAGTTATGACTTTGACAAGTTACAGGTCATCTGAGGTATGTGAATTTGGGGGTTTGAAAGTTGCCCAACTTGCATGAAACTTTTGCCCTAGAAGGATGATTCCTATGAACTTTTGGTCAACATGAATGTTGTTCCTTATCCTCTTAGCTTTCTAGAGAGTACTAGAAGTCCTTGATAGGATTTGTAGAACTCAAGTTATGGCTTTGACAAGTCAAGGGCATTTTGGTCATTTGGAGATTATAGGTCATTTCAAGCATAAGGCCATAACTCCTATTTCCAAACTTCAAATGGGAAAATGTTCAACATCAAACTTGTTAAAAATGATGTTTTAAGGCTAGTCAAGAGGTCATGAGAGGTTGGAAATGCTTGTAGTTCAAAGTTGCAAAAATGACCTAAAATAAGGATGATTTTCAAATGAACCAAAGTTGGAAATTGATGTTTTTGATCTACATGTCCAAACCAAGGCATGTAATATGTCATTTTGATTCTAAAACACATTTTAAGAACATTGGTTTAGCCACATTTTTGAATTGAAATTTAATTTGTGGACTTGCTTTGAAAAGTAGTTACTTACATCATAAGTAACATTTGCCAAACCAAAGTTCAAGGCATGATCAAGGCCTCTTGCAAGTCAAACACATCCAAAATGTCATTAGGAGAGAAATTGGAAGGGAATAAGGGTGATTGCAAGCTGCCAACAGAACTATGCATACCATGGCATGTGATTGAACTTCTCATGACATGAGAGATTGAACTTCTCATTAGAAGGATCTAGAGGTTTCTAGATCATCCATACATGTTCTATATATTGAATAGAGATGATCCAAGGCCAAGGTTGGTGATGATTGAGAGAGAAAACTGAGATTGCACTTTGAGATTTCACATTGCAAATCAAGATTGGTTACAAGGTTTGAAGCCATTTCAATCCAAGATTTCAATCTCAGAAGCTTGCTCTAGCATTGGTGGATGAATCCAGATGGAGAATTGAGCAAGATTGGTGGAGAATCGTGTGGGAGCCATTGAAGAAATTCCTCTACAACTCAGAATCGAATCCAAAATTGAAGCCATTTCAATCAATTCTATTGCATACAGAAGCTTGGAAGTGATTCACTGAAGGAGTCTGGAGCATTTGAAGGCTTGATTTGAAGGCTTGCTACTTCTGTGCACACGAAATTTTCAGGTTGGTAACTTTCAATCTCCGGCTTGTTTTAGTTAGAATTAAGAGGAATTAGGGTGTTAGATGCATTGTAGAATGGCGTAGGAAGGTTTTCATATCGTTAATTTGAGAATTAGTGACCAATTAGGGTTGTTACCATTTTCGGGTGAGATGTGGTTCTTGCGAATCTTGAGGTTTCAGAGTGAATTAAGGGCATGAATGAATTCCTTGTGAGATTTGGGACAAGTTTCGTGTATAGACCACTTGCAATGGAGGATCTTAGAGAGAGTTAGGGTTGGGGACGATGACCGGAGCACCACCGGCGACGGCCATGGCTGCGCGCGTGTTTCAGAGGTTCAAAACAAGGAAGATGACTTGAGAGCCATCAGATTATGGTTGGACTTTGACTGAGGGCATGATCCAATGGCCACGAATGGATTTTCACATTGTGAAGGTTTCTGAGTGATGAAACGTTGCGTTTCATTTAATTGATGGTTTTGGGCCTAAGTCACAGATTGATACCTGCACCCCCATGATGGCCCAATTGCTAAAATGAACTGCTCTCTCTTGCTATCCACACCACGCGTGTGTTTATTTTCTTTTGATTTTCTATTATTTTTCATTTTATTCATGGTTAATGATTAATTCATAAAAAATGGAAAAATGATTCAATTGATCCCATTCTTTTTGCATTAGATTCATGATAGGATATAGTATTTTTTAGATAAAAAATATTATTATTTCATGCATTTTATGATTTTTATGGGATTTTTTTTATATTTTAATTGATATTAAGATAATAATGTTTGATGCTTGATATTGTGGAATTTGGTTTGATCATGTGATGATGATTTTGATCTTGATTTTTTGTGAGTAGTTAGCATAGATATGCATGCTCCCCATAGATTTTTCTCACATTTTTGTGATGAATGTAAGTGGTTGTTTAGGTTGAAACCTTTAGAAGCTCCATTTTTAGGGTTTATGGTTGATACCTTGTGGTTTAGATTTTATTTTTAGAACTTGGTGGATGATTCAACCTCTGATTTTTGTAGGGTAGATTCATGATTGAATTAGGGTCCCTTAGGAATTTTTGTAGGATTTTTCAATGAATTTTACTATTTTTGATTGATTTTAGCTTAAGTTCTAGTTTTGGATGATTCTGAGGCACTAATTCAACTAGATTAACATCTTTAGTTCCCTTAGATTAGGGTGTTGCTTTGCTTGTTCTTGGATGATGTTGAAGGCAAGTTGAAGAGGCTTGGATGTGAAGATCTTCCCTTCTTTTGGTTTAGTTTTGTTTTGGTGTTAAGATTAGGGTTTGTAGGCAGAGCTTCTAGATAGTTCTCTTCCTTCATAAACATGGAATATGTTGATCAATTCCATTCTTCCCTATGATGTAAGGTCCCCTTGCAAAGGCCTCATCCCTCCTTTTGTAGGATGTGTGGCTCTTTTCATGTTGGTAGAACCTTTGAGGGTCCCTTTCTCTGATGATAGGAGGCTTAGTGGTGACCTTTGGTCTTCACTCTGCTACCAATCATCCCAACTTTGCTCTTGATAGATGAATCTTTCTCCCTTGCTAGAGGATGGAGTTCCCTGCTTGAAGAAGATTGAAGGATGAAGTTGATACTTCTTTGTGTTTGAAGATTACTCTGAGAAGCTGAGGCTCGTAGATGAAGAAAGACAAGCTGATACTTGTAAGGAGGAGAGGGCTGAAGCCTGAAGGTCAAGAAGAGCAAGTTGACACTTGTGAAGAAGATCCAATTGAGATTGAGTGAAGAGCTGAGGCTTGAGGAAGAAAGAATAAGTTGATACTTATGTTTGATGTGTTAGAAGCTTGGAGAAGCAAGTTGATACTAGCTATTGAAGATGATAGCTTTGAAGAGCAGTTGAAGACTGATGACTGAGCTGCTGTCTGGGGAGAGCATTATTTGTGAAGCAGTTGATCTGTTCTCTTTTCTGTATTGATGTGCCTTGTTTGATTTGCTTGATGCATTAGAATAAGTTCATATCTATACTGACATTAAGCTAGGAGCATGACTGCACTAGAGGTTGAGTTGCTCCCTCTGCTTGTATTTTTACTGTATGGCTTTGCTTGCGGGTATTCGGTAGAGCCCAAGTCCCTTGCCTATGTGGTTTGTGTTGCTTGATAGCATTTTATTTCCTCTGTATGATTGCATTTATTATTGTGTCTTGCTTGATAGCATGTTATTTTTCCTGTATGATTGCAGTTATTCATATCTGGCTTGAGGTTGAGATGAGCTTGTGGAGGCTGCTGCCCCACACACATTTCCTCCCTCACTTGCATTGCATGCATTTTACAGTCGTTTACTATTTACTGTTTAAGCTGATGCTTTATCTGTTTCTGTTTATCATTGACATGATCCCCTAGGAATCTCACTTCCTTTGATAAGGAAGTGATGATTAGAACTTTAGGTTGAAACCTATGCATGATAACTTCTAGGAGTTCCCTGTTTCAAACCTCAACCATAGGATGAATCCTTGGCGTGACAACAGTAGGACTTGATAGTCTTCCCTTAGTTGAGCCTGTTCTATCTTCTCATCTCAAAACAAATTAAAATACAGTAATAAAAGGTTAACTGACGTCGTACGTTACGAGCCATAAGCTATCTGAGAAAGGATTGTTGGAGAGTTTCTTTTCAACAGTCTAGATGTTTAGTATGGCACCCTTTGGGTGACATACGACGCATTCACTCTCAGGTCATAGTCTCTAGTGCGATATTGGTTGCAAACATCTATAAAAAACAGTTCTTCCGTAAAAGACAGAAAACCAACTTCAAACTTTTTTGCCCCGTGGGCCCATAATTCAAAGGAAGCTTTTCTGAAGAAAAGAGTGTCGTTAACTCCCAGTTCTACCGCAAACGGTAACGCCTAAGTCTCCAAGGGTCGAAGTGCGTACATCCAACTGCTGGAACTGTTTGTTAACCCTACTCGATAAAACAGATGAATCTGAATTCCCGTAATCCGTATTATCCCGAACTACGTAAGCTCTGATATCTCAAGCCTGTTGAGAGTACGTAGGCACAATACTGATGTATTGGTGAGCCACCTTCCCCGTAACCCGTAGTTAGTCGAACTACGTTGACTCTGATTTCTCATTCTCTGATGAGAATACGTAGGCATAAAGCGCGACGCTTTGTCGAGTCATTTTCTTTTCTTTTCAGACCAGCCTTGATAGGTAGATAGTAAACAAACCCGTCAGATGAACACAACAAGCGTGGATCCCATCGAGTATGATGGACGTGAGGGGTGCTAATACCTTCCCCCTGCGTAACCGACTCCTGAACCCAGACAATGGTTGCGATGACCTTGTCTTATACCTTTTCGTCAGGTTTTTCCGATCGTTTCCTTTCCCGTTCTGAGGGATAAATAACGAAAGATGGCGACTCTTCTATTTTGCCGGCACCTTATTTTCGCGGAAGCGGTGCCGGGTTTCGGGATCGATGCCTGTTTCTTTAACAGATGCCTGATGGCAAGGTAAGATGTTCTTCGTTTCTTCGGGTTGAGCCGGCCTCCGGATTCGATGCCTGTTTGTTTAACAGATGCTTGACAGCGAGGTCAGATGTTCCTCTCAACTTCGTGTCTAGCCGGCCTTTGGGTTCGATGCCTGACGGCGGGGTCAGATGTTCTTCTCAACTTCGTGTTGAGCCGGCCTTTGGGTTCGATGCCTATTTGTTTAACATATGTCTGACGGCGAGGTCAGATGTTCTTCTCAACTACGAGTTGAGCCAGTCTTCGGGTTCGATACCTGTTTGTTTAACAGATGCTTGACAGCGAGGTCAGATGTTCCTCTCAACTTCGTTTCAATCCGGCCTTCGGGTTCGAGGCATGATGGTGAGGTCAGATGTTCCTTTTAACTTCGTGTCGAGCCGGTCATCGGGTTCGATGCCTGTTTGTTTAACAGATTCCTGACGGCGAGGTCAGATATTCATCTCAACTTCGTATTGACCCGAACTTCGGGATCGATGCCTGTTTGTTTAACAGATGTCTGACAGTAAGTTCAGATGTTCTTCTCAACTTCGTGTTGAGCCGGCCTACGGGTTCGATGCATGTTTGTTGAACAAATGCCTAATGGTGAGGACAAATGTTCTTATCAACTTCATGTTGAGCCGCCCTTCGGGTTCGATGCCTGTTTATTTAAAAGATGCCTCACGGCGATGTCAGATGTTCTTCTCAACTTCGTGTTGAGCTGGCCTTCGGGTTCGATGCCTGTTTGTTTAACAGATACCTGACGGCGAGGTCAGATGTTCTTCTCAACTTCAGGTTGTGCCGGGTTTCGGGTTCGATGCCTGTTTCTTTGACAGATGCCTAATGGCAAGTTCAGATGTTCTTCATTACTTCGGGTTGAGCCGGCCTCCGGATTCGATGCCTAATTGTTTAATAGATGCTTGACAGCAAGGTCAGATGTTCCTCTCAACTTCGTGTCTAGCCGGCCTTTGGGTTCGATGCCTGACGGCGGGGTCAGATGTTCTTCTCAACTTCGTGTTGAGCCGACCTTCGGATTTGATGCCTGTTTGTTTAACAGATATCTAACGGCGAGGTCAGATGTTCTTCTCAACTACAGGTTGAGCCGACCTTTGGGTTAGATTGCTGTTTGTTTAACAGATGATTGACAGCAAGGTCAAATGTTCCTCTAAACTTTGTGTCGAGCCGGCCTTCTGGTTCGATGCCTGACGGCGAGGTCAGATGTTCCTCTTAACTTAGTGTTGAGCCGGCCTTCGGGTTCGATGCCTGTTTGCTTAACAGATTCCTGACGGCGAGGTTAGATATTCCTCTCAACTTCGTGTTGAGCCGACCTTCGGGATCAATGCCTGTTTGTTTAACAGATCCCTGATAGCGAGTTTAGATGTTCTTCTCAACTTCGTGTTGAGCCGGCCTCGGGGTTCGATGCCTGTTTGTTTAACAGATGCCTAACAGTGAGGTCAGATGTTCTTATCAACTTCGTGTTGAGCCGCCCTTCGGGTTCGATGCCTGTTTGTTTAAAAGAGGCCTCACAGCAAGGTCAGATGTTCATCTCAACTTCGTGTTGAGCCGACCTTCGGGTTCGATGCCTGTTTGTTTAACAGATACTTGATGGCGAGGTCAGATGTTCTTCTCAACTTCAGATTAGCCGGGTTTCGCGTTCGATGCCTGTTTCTTTAACAGATGCCTAACGGCAAGGTCAGATATTCTCCGTAACTTTGGGTTGAGCCGACCTCCAGATTTGATGCCTGTTTGTTTAACAGATGCTTGACAGCGAGGTCAGATGTTCCTCTCAACTTCGTGTCTAGCCGGCCGTTGGGTTCGATGCCTGACAGCAAGGTCAGATGTTCTTCTCAACTTCGTGTTGAGCCGACCTTCAGGTTCGATGCCTGTTTGTTTACCAGATGTCAGACGGCTATGTCAGATGTTCTTCTCAACTACGGGTTGAGCCGACCTTCGGGTTGGATGCCTGTTTGTTTAACAGATGCTTGACAGCGAGGTCAGATGTTCCTCTCAACTATGTGTCGAGCCGGCCTTCGGGTTTGATGCTTGATGGCGAGGTCAGATGTTCCTCTTAACTTCGTGTTGAGCCGGCCTTCGGTTTCGATGCCTGTTTTGTTTAACAGATTCCTGACGGCGAGGTCAGATATTCCTCTTTACTTCGTGTTGAGCCGACCTTCGGGATCGATGCATGTATGTTTAAAAGATGTCTGACAGCGAGTTTAGATGTTCTTCTATACTTCGTGTTGAGTCGGCCTCCGGGTTCGATGGCTGTTTGTTTAATAGATGCCTAACGGTGAGGTCAGATGTTCTTATCAACTTCGTGTTGAGCCGGCCTTCGGGTTCGATGCCTGTTTGTTTAACAGATGCCTCACGGCGAGGTCAGAGGTTCCTCTCAACTTCGTGTTGAACCGGCCTTCATGTTCGATGCCTGTTTGTTTAACAGATACCTGATGGCGAGGTCGGATGTTCTTCTCAACTTTAGGTTTAGCCGGGTTTCGGGTTTGATGCCTGTTTCTTTTATAGATGCGTGACAGCAAGGTCAGATGTTTTTCGTAACTTCGGGTTGGGCCGACCTCCGAATTAGATGCCTGTTTATTTAACAGATGCTTGACAGCGAGGTCAGATGTTCTTCTCAACCTCGAGTGTAGCCGGCCTTTGGGTTCGATGCCTGACAGCGAGGTCAGATGTTTTTCTCAACTTCGTGTTGAGCCGGCCTTCGGGTTAGATGCCTGTTTGTTTAACAGATGTCTGACGGCGAGGTCAGATGTTCTTCTCAATTACGGGTTGAACCGTCTTCGGGTTGGATGCCTATTTGTTTAACAGACGAGGTCAGATGTTCCTCTCAACTTCGTGACGAGCGAGCCTTCGGGTTCGATGCCTGACGGCGAGGTCAGATGTTCCTCTTAACTTCGTGTTAAGCTGGCTTTCGGGTTCGATGCCTGTTTGTTTAATAGATTCCTGACGGCATGGTCAGATATTCCTCTCAACATTGTGTTGAGTCGACCTTCAAGATTGATGCATGTTTATTTAACAGATGTCTGACAACAAGTTCAGATGTTCTTCTCAACTCCGTGTTGAGCTGGCCTACGGGTTCGATGCATGTTTGTTTAATAAACGCCTAACGGTGAGGTCAGATGTTCTTATCAACTTCGTGTTGAGCCGCCCTTCGGGTTAGATGCCTGTCTGTTTAAAAGATGCCTCACGGCGAGGTCAGATGTTCCTCTCAACTTTGTGTTGAGCCGGCTTTCGGGTTCGATGCCTGTTTGTTTAACAGATACCTGATGGCGAGGTCAGATGTTCTTCTCAACTTCAGGTTGAGCCGGTTTCGGGTTCGATGCATGTTTCTTTAATAGTTGGCTGACGGCAAGGTCAGATGTTCTTCATAACTTCGGGTTGAGCCGACCTCCGGATTGGATGCCTGTTTGTTTAACAGATGCTTGACAGCGAGGTCAGATGTTCCTCTCAACTTCGTGTCTAGCCGGCCTTTGGGTTCGATTACTGACAGCGAGGTCAAATGTTCTTCTCAACTTCGTCTTGAGCTGGCCTTCGGGTTCGATGCCTGTTTGTTTAACAGATGTCTGACAGCGAGGTCAGATGTTCATCTCAACTACGGGTTGAACCGGCCTTCGGGTTCGATGCCTGTTTTTTTAACAGATCTTGACAGCGAGGTCAGATGTTCCTCTCAACTTCGTGTCGAGCCGGACTTCGGGTTCGATGCCTGACAGCGAGGTCAGATGTTCCTCTTAACTTCGTGTTGAGCCAACATTCTGGTTTGATGCCTGTTTGTTTAACAGATTCCTGACGGCGAGGTCAGATGTTCCTCTTATCTCCGTGTTGAGCCGACCTTCGGGATCGATGCCTGTTTGTTTAACAGAGTCAACGTAGTTCGCCTAACTACGGGTTAAGGGGGAAGGTTGCTCGCTGAGATGTCGCATCTCGTGCCTACGTACTTTCATACGGCATGAAAGATCAGAGCAAACGTAGTTCGGGCTACGGAAGACACAAGCTTGTCTGACAGTTTTTTGTATCTCCTTAAGAAAGGGTTTTCCTGATTAAGGGTCCAAGAGGACAAAAAGAGAATTTGAATGTTTGTTTGAGTTTTTTACAAAAGAACTGTTTTTTAGAATGTTTGCAATCTCAGTCGCACTAGAGACTATGACCCAGGAGTGAACGCTTCGTATGTCACCCAAAGGGTACCACACTGACATCCAGATTACTGGAGAGAGACCCTCCACCAACCTTTTCCCAGATAGCTTAAGGCTCGTAACATACGACTTCAATTAACCTTATTACTGTGTTTTTGAATTGTTTTGAGATGAGAAGAGAAAGACACCCTAAAACTATGGTTGAAAGGGAATCTACCTACAGTTATCATGCATGGGTCAAAACCTAATGTCTGTCATAATTCCCTCTTGCACAGAGGAAATCAGAGATCCTAAGGGAAACAGCAAAAGAAAGCAAGCAGTAAACAGTAAATAGTAAAATGCATGCTATGCAACAGTACAAGCGAGGCAAGGGAGTCCGACTCAACCTCAAACCTAAGAAAACAACAGGAAAGAGGAGACAAGCTCCACCTCAAACCTAGAGGTAATCAACACAAGCAAACAGACAATCCAACAAAAGAAAAGAAACAGAGAAAGCAGCCCAAGCAAAAGCAACGGTCTTCAGTAGACAGCAACCTCAATACTCAACAGCAGCAGCTCTAAACAACAAATTCTCTTGACAGCAAAGTGGACAGCAAAAGACTTCATCCTCAAGCTAGCTTCTATCTTCAAGCTTCATCAAACTTCATCTTCAAGCTCTAGCAAGCACACTCCAAGCAAAGGATTAATCACTAAGATCAAGGTTGCAATGTTAAGAACCAAATGAAAACCAAAGGAAATCATCAAGTACCAACATTGAAATGGAAGGGCATCCTCAAAGTTCTACTCAACTATGGGCATACCACACATCCCTCCAAAGGAGAGATGGAGTTTTCCTAGGAGGACTCTACATCATTGGATAGAATAGAAGCACACAATGCATTCTATGTTTGATGAAAAAAACAAAACTAGCTCTAATGGCTCTTCCTAAAACCCTAATTCCCTAAGCTCCTAAAACAACTCCTAAAAGAAAAGGAAACTTCAACTCCAAGCTCCAATCTTCAAGCCACAGCAGCTACACCAAGTCTAGAAGACCTCCGAAGAAGGAAACCAAGCAAATCCAGCTCCAAAGTCACCAACAAAACCAAGCAAGCAAAGGCATACAAAATAGAACACTACAAGCACAAGCAACTTGCAAAATTCAACTAAAATAGAAAACAAAGTTTTAAAATTCTAATAAAATTCCTAGGGGAACATACATGTTTGAAAAACCTAGGGTTAAAATATTAAAGTCTAATTCAACTTCTAAGTCACCTAAATAATTTCTAGATTGAAGGGTATCAAGGTGATCCACAAGTTTGGGAAGGCTCTAATCTCAACACCTAAAACAGAACCTAAAGTTGTTCTAAAATTCTAAAGAATATCCTAAGGGAACATGAATATCTACCCTAAAATATACTAAAAAATCAAATCCAAATTCATCACCAATTGGAAGAACAAAATTCAACAAAACAGATGATCAAATATGCAAAATTAAAAGAATTAAACAAAATAAGAAAAATCAAATTAAAATGAAAAATGCATGAAAATGCATCTTATTAATTTCAGAAAATCACAAATTCTCTCAAGATCATGGAGATATTTTTAAAATAATTTTTGGATCAAAATTGAATTTATTGTGATTTTTTTGAATCAATAAAGCATTTAAAATAAACAAAATGAAATAAAAGAAATAAAAACTCAGAATAAAACATGAGCCACAGGATTGCATGACTGGTCCACTGATCCAAGCGCTGAGGGCATGCCACCTCATTAAATGAAACTACTGCGTTTTGATGCTCAAAAAGTCAAACAAAACTTTAAGTCGTGGCCGTTGGATGATTGGCTTAGTCGTTGGTCAAGGCAAGATCCAATGGTGCAAAGATCATCTTCTCCAAAACTCAGGCTGGCCTGAGTGAGACTCAGTGTGGTGGCCGGAGAAGACTCCGGTCGTCTTCTCCGGTGAGCAGGTGGTTGCAGGTGTCCAGAAACAACAATCCTTATACCAATCTCATTCAGAATTTCATCAGGAATTCAAATCTCCTATCCATATGTCCTAACTCTCCATAGATTTTACATCACGAATCAAAGTTCAGAAATGTCATCCAGATCAAACATCACCAATTGCAAATCTAATGATATAGAAATCATCCTCATGTCACACACATCACTCTGATCTATCTAGATTGCTATAACTCTCCATGAATCAAGAGATTCGAATTAAAACAGAAATGATATGTCATGATCAATCATCACCAAATGCCTCCAAATTGATCCTAAAATGATCTACATCTTGTCTAGATCCTCACCACAAGTTCAAATCTAACTACATCATGCTAATTCATGTGGAAAGTTGAAAGTTACTAACCTGTTGTAGATCTAGTAACAGAGGTGCTTGGAGCTTGATTCTCCCTTCAAAACTCTCCAGATACGTTCAATGATGCTCTAGGAAGAGTTTGCAATCTTCAATTTGCACTGAATTGGCCTGGAACTCAAAACACGATTTCACTTGCTCCTTGGAATTTTTCAACTGCAACTTCAGTGTTCTTCACGAAATGAATGCCAAAATTGATCTGAAATCAATCTAATGAATATATAGAATGTTTCCATGGGCTTTAGCAACTCAATTGAGGCCCAATCCAGCCAATCCAATTTTCTGTTTGTCTCTTCCCATGTGCAATGTAACAGTCACGAATTGGCCATGAAAATTGCTCTAGAAGCTTCCCTTTCAACTGCAAATTACCTTGTGAATGTTTTTAGACCAAAAAGAGTGCTTGAAATGCCTTGGTGAGTATTTTGGATGTGTGACTTGCAAATAAAGAAACCAAATGACAACTCATGAAACTTGGACTAAACTCAAAATTCTGGTAATGCCAAAGTGCTTAGAATTCAATTTCCATTCAAAAAATGTAGTTACTAGACATGTTTTGGTCCTTTAACTCAAAAAATCAATTTTCCCTCCTTAATCCATTTGAAAATTTACCTTTTTGAAACCATTTCAAACCAAGTCTTGCTATGATCCCAATTAATCCATCATGACCTCTTGGCTAGCCTAAAAACCCCATTTTGAACAACTTTCATGTTGAACAAAAATCCATTTGACAAGTGCAAGTTGGAGATTTTGGCCTATGATTGAAAATGACCTATAATCTAAGATCATGAGGAACAACTTTCATGTTGGCCAAAAGTTCAGGTGAAACCTCCTTCTAGGTCAAAAATAGCTTTGAAGTCATATGATTTTCACAGACAAATTTCAGAGGCATCTGAGGACTTGTAACTTGTCTGGACCATAACTTGAGTTCTATAAATCCCCTCGAGGACTTATAGTACTCAAATTAAAGGTATTGAGATGCTCTACAAGTTTCATGTTGGCCAAAGATCCATTTGAAACTTATATCTTGACTTATGTAGTCATGAATTTAAGCACTAAACAGGGAAGTTTGCACTGAAACCCTACACCACAAATGTCTCATCATATCATTTCATGAACTCCATGACCTAAAAGTAGGCCTTGATACCCTTCAATTGCACAGTTGACCTAGAATTGATCCAGATGAAACCCTAATTGCTTGCACCTCAACTGTGGCTCTTGCATTTGACCCAATGACTTGATTAAACTCTCCCATGGTCCTCTAGGCATTCTATGAGCTCCATACACATCCTCTTTTCACATTCAACACTTCACAACCCTCTGAGGGTCTTTAGTTGATCCTTAAGTTAGGAGAAGATTCACACTCAAACATCTAAACCCTTAGGCACTCAAACCACCTTCTGATGACTTTGACCACTCCTCAATCTTGAATGAGACCTTTTGATAGGCTTCTCTTGAGAAGAATCACACTTGATCCCCTGCTATATGAATGATACCATGATATGCAAATGATATAACTATGCAAATGTTAATGCAATTAACAAAAACCAGGTAAGAAAAGGTTGGGAAAATTTTGGGGTGCAACAATTGCCCCTATTCAAACGGCTTGGACCCGACTGGGTGAAGAGCAAATGACCTTCAAACAATCGAGGTAGAAGACGGTTGAATACCAAGAAACCCGGAAATTTCCCAACCGCAAATTTTGGGGTGCAATAGCTGACAGCGAGTTCAGATGTTCTTCTCAACTTCCTGTTGAACCGGCCTCCGGGTTCAATGCGTGTTCTTTTAACAGATGCCTAACGGTGAGGTCAGATGTTCTTATCAACTTCATGTTGAGCCACCCTTCGCGTTCGATGCCTAATTGTTTAAAAGATGCCTCACGACGAGGTCAGATGTTCCTCTCAACTTTGTGTTGAGCCAACCTTCGGGTTCGATGCCTGTTTTTTTAACAGATACCTGATGGCAAGGTCAGACATTCTTCTCAACTTCAGATTGAGCCGGCCTTCGGGTTCGATGCTTGTTTCTTTAACAGATGCCTGACGGCAAGGTCATATGTTCTTCGTAACTTCTGGTTGAGCCGACCTCCGAATTGGATGCCTGTTTGTTTAACAGATGCTTGACAGTGAGGTCAGATGTTCCTCTCAACTTCGTGTCTAGCCGACCTTTCGGTTCCATGCCTGACAGCGAGGTCAAATGTTCTTCTCAACTTCGTGTTGAGCCGGCCTTCGGGTTCGATGCCTATTTGTTTAACAGATTCCTGACGGCGAGGTTAGATATTCCTCTCAACTACGGGTTGAGCCAGCGTTCGGGTTCGATGCCTATTTGTTTCACAGATGCCTGACAGCGAGGTCAGATGTTCCTCTCAACTTCGTGTTGAGCCGGCCTCCGGGTTCGATGCCTGTTTGTTTAACAGATGCTTAATATTGACGACAGATGTTCTTATCAACTTCGTGTTGAGCCACCCTTCGAGTTTGATTCCTGTTTATTTAAAAGATGCCTCACGGCGATGTCAGATGTTCTTCTCAACTTCGTGTTGAGCCGGCCTTTGGGTTCGATGCCTGTTTGTTTAACAGATACCTGACGGCAAGGTCAGATGTTCTTCTCAACTTCAGGTTGAGCCGGGTTTCGGGTTCGATGCCTGTTTCTTTAATAGATGCCTGACGGCAAGGTCAGATATTCTTCGTAACTTTGGGTTGAGCCGGGTTTCGGGTTCGATGCCTGTTTCTTTAACAGATGCTTGACAGCAAGGTCAGATGTTCCTCTCAACTTCGTGTCTAGCCGGCCTTTGGGTTCGATGCCTGACGGCAAGGTCAGATGTTCTTCTCAACTTCGTGTTGATCCGGCCTTCGGGTTCGATGCCTGTTTGTTTAACAGATGTCTGACGGCTAGGTCAGATGTTCTTCTCAACTACGGGTTGAGCCGGCCTTCGGGTTCGATGCCGGTTTATTTAACAGATGCTTGAAAGCGAGGTCAGATATTCCTCTTAACTTCGTGTCGAGCAGGCCTTCGGGATCGATGCCTGACGACGAGGTCAGATGTTCCTCTTAACTTCGTGTTGAGCCGACCTTCGGATTCGATGCCTGTTTGTTTAACAGATTCCTGACGACGAGGTCAGATATTCCTCTCAACTTCTTGTTGAGCCGACCTTCGGGATCGATGCTTGTTTGTTTAACAGATGCCTGACAACGAGTTTAGATGTTCTTCTCAACTTCGTGTTGAGCTGGCCTCCGGGTTCGATGCCTATTTGTTTAACAGATGCCTAACAGTGAGGTCAGATGTTCTTATCAACTTCGTGTTGAGCCGCCCTTTAGGTTCGATGCCTGTCTGTTTAAAAGATGCCTCACAACAAGGACATATATTCCTCTCAACTTCGTGTTTAGCCGTCCTTCAGGTTCGATGCCTGTTTGTTTAACAGATACCTGATGGCGAGGTCAGATGTTCATCTCAACTTCAGGTTGAGCCGGGTTTCGGGTCCGATGCCTGTTTCTTTAACAGATGCCTGACGGCAAGGTAAGAATTCTTCTTAACTTTGGGTTGAGCCGGCCTCCGGATTCGATGCCTGTTTGTTTAACAGATGCTTGACAGCAAGGTCAAATATTCCTCTAAACTTCGTGTCTAGCTGGCCTTCGGGTTCGATGCCTGACGGCGAGGTCAGATGTTCTTCTCAACTTCGTGCTGAGCCGACCTTGAAGTTCGATGCCTGTTTGTTTAACAGATGTCTGACGGTGAGGTCAGATGTTCTTCTTAACTACGGTTTGAGCCGTCCTTCGGGTTAGATGCCTGTTTGTTTAACAGATGCTTGACAGCGAGTGTTGCACCCTAAAATTTGCCCAACATTTCTTTACCTAACTTATGTTTCATTTCATGCACATTAGCATTATCATTTGCATTTTATTGACATGTATGCAGGAGATCAAGAGGTATGATTACCAATTAAGAGCTACACAAGACTATGAAGCTAGCAAAGAAGGTTATTCATATGTCCAAGGGTTGACATCCTTGTCAGAGAAGTTAAAAGATCCTCAGAAAGAGTGGTTGAAACCAAGAGTATGTAGGCCTCCTAACTTGAGAGTTGTGGGAAGTCATCAGATGATTATGAAGCCATGAAGTTAGACTTGAGGTATTGGGAGAGCTCATGAGAGGTGTTGAAGATCACTTTGAGGCCTAGACAGGTCATTGTGCAAGATTAAGAAGGCTCAGCCATGAGTGGTGCAGCTAGGGTTTGACTGGGTCAACCCTAAGTCAACTGATGATTTGAAGAAAGTTGAGACTTAATCCAAGAGCCATGTGATCATGGATTGATACATTGGGATGTTATAAGGATGATTCCACGGTTAACTCATCATGATTGAAGAGTTTGAGAAGTTTCAAGCTAGGGTTTCTAAGGCTTGACAGTGTAAAATCCCCTAATTTGGCCCCTATCTTCAAGGAAATTTAGCTCAAGATATGATTGTCATCTCATCTTGCCCCTAACATGATTGTTGTAGAGCATGGTATTAGCTTTAATTTGAGTGCTAGAAGTCCTTGATAGGATTTGTAGAACTCAAGTTATGGCTTTGACAAGTTACAAGTCATCTGAGGTATGTGAATTTGGGGATTGAAAGTTACCCAAATTGCATGAAACTTTTGCTCAAGAAGGATGATTAATATGAGCTTTTGGTCAACATGAGTGTTGTCCCTTATCCTCTTACCTTTCCATAGAGTACTAGAAGTCCTTGATAGGATTTGTAGAACTCAAGTTATGGCTTTGACAAGTCAAGGGTAATTTGGGAATTTGTGATTATAGGTCATTTATGATCATAGGTCATTTTCACCAACTTAGACACCTCAAATGAAATTTTGTTCAACTTGAAAGTTGCTCAAAATGGGGTTTAAACCTTTACCATGCATCAAGGAGACATTGAAATGGCTCAAGGAAGGATGTGGTTCAAGGAATTTTGAAAAAAGAAGAATTAAAGGCATTTAATGACCAAAAAATTGAAATAATTCATTTTGTGTCCAAACAAGGCAAAATTATAGGTCATTTTGAATGGAAAAATCATTTTAGAAACTTTGGCAATGCTAGAATTTTGGTTTGAGGTCAAATTCATGCCATTTCATTTCATTTCTTCATGATGAAGCAACAAAACCAACATGAGCCATTGGATTGCAAACAAGGAAGAGAACATAACAAACTAATTCAATATCTCATGAGATGAATTTTCCAAGCATTTTCATGCCCAAAGAGAGCCAGAATCGTGACTGGTGTGGATGACATTTTGAAGAGAAATTGAAATTGCAAAATCTCATTTGGGTGGTTACAGAACTTTCTAGATGATTCTAATGAGTTCTATATAAGATTTGGAGTGTGTTCAGCCATTTTTTGGAAGCATTGAAGCTGGTAGCAGAGATAGCAAGTGAAAACTCAGAGCTGCAACTCAAGATCGTGTTTGGAGATTGAAGAGGAATCAAGCCAAATAGAGGTGTGCATTGGCTTCAGAGGAAGATTTGGAGTGAATCTGGATCATTGTGGAGGAGGAATCGAGCAAGAGTTGCACCTGTTCTTCATCTGAAACCAGGTTTGTACAAATCGAAATTGTGCTTAATCTATAGGAAGATAGCTAGAAATCTTTATGTGGTTAGGTTCTTATCATGACATAGATGGATTTTGGTACAAGAATTTGATGGATAGAGACACTCTAGGGTATGGACCATTTTATGTTGAGCCTGATTTCTCAAGATTCTTGGTGATACATTCATGATTGGATAGTGGAAATTGATCAGTGAAGAGTGTAGATTACATTGGGATCATTATCTTTGAGAATTGTGATGATCAAGATTTGGTGGATTTCTGAAAAATCTATCGTGTTTGGAGTTAGAGAAGGAATTAGTGAATTTGGATGACGGATTCGTGATCAGGATGAAAAATTGAGTAGGATTGGGTATTGGTTTGACATTTTTGATGACCTGAGACGAGCACCTCACCGGAGAAGACGGTGGCGTTGCAGCTCAGGCCACCGTCTGGTTATTTCCCTCTATCTGATTCAAATTGGGGACGAAGCACACTGGCCATTGGACGAAGGGTGGACCTTTGACTCAGGCAAGGGATACACGGCCACGATTTGATTTCAAATTCTGAAGAGAGACTCTGAATGAAACGCACCGTTTCATTAATTGATTTGGTTTGGGCTTAGTGCACAGATTGATATCCACACCCCCGTTTGGCCCAAATTCATGAAATGAACTGATGTGAATTGCTATTTGATACGCCAGTTTTATTATGTTCTTCTTATTTTCTTATTTTTCATCATTTCATGTAGTTTAGAAAATAATTCATAATAAATAGGAAAATAACTCAAATTGATCCAAGTTTCTTTTCCCTGACTCATGAATGAGTCTAGAATTTTAGGAAATTAAAATATTAGGAATTCATGCATTTGTGATTTTAATTGCATTTTTTGTATTTTAATTGACATTAATTTCATTATGGTTGATACCTTGTCTTGTGAAATTTTGTGTGATCATTTGATGATGATTTTTGAGCTGATTTTTTGTGTGTAGCTAGTTTAGAAATGTATGCTCCCTTAGTATTTTTTTCACATTTTTGTGATGAAATTAGATGAGGTTTTTAGATTGAAACTTTAGGTGCTCTAGTTTTAGGGTTTAACCTTAGTACCTCATAGTTTAGAATTTAATTCTAGGGCTTATTGGATGATTTAATCTCTGGAATTAACATGATGGAGTCATGATTGACTTAGGTTCCCATAGTTATTTTTGTAGGTTTTACAATTGGTTTTAGTATTTTAGTTAGGATTAACTTTAGTACTAGGTTTTTAGGTGATCCTAACTTTCTAACTCAACTAGAATGACTTCTTTAGTTCCCTTAGATTAGGGTTTTGCTTCTCTTGCTCTTGGATGATGATGAAGACATGTGTGGGATGCTGAGGAATGCATGGTGGAGGTTGGACTTGAAGTTTGCTCTTCCTTTGGTGTAGTTTGTTTAGGGTAAAGGATTAGGGTTTTCAGGGAGATCTCTTAGAATAGATTTTTCTTCCTTCATGAAACATGGAAGGTGTTGATCACTTCCATCCCTCCCTATGATGTAAGGTCCCATTGTGAAGGCCTCATCCCTCCTTTGGTAGGATGATTGGCTTCTCACAAATTGGTAGAACCTTTGAGGGTTCCTTTCCTTGATGGTAGAATGCTTAGAGGGGACCTTTGGTCTTCACTTTGCTTTCCACTATCCACACCTTGCTCTTGTTAGATGAATCTTTCTCCCTTGCTAGAGGATGGAGTTCCTTGCTAGAAGATTGAAGATGCTAGAAGTTTCCACTTCCCTGTAGTTGAACACTGCCATTGGAGCTGAAGCTTGAAGACCAAGAAGAACAAGTTGACACTTGTGAAGAAAATCCAGCTGAGATCAAATGAAGAGCTGAAGCTTGAAGTTGGAGAACAAGTTGATACTTGTGTTTGATGCATTGAAAGCTTGAAGAAGCAAGTTGACACTTGCTATTGAAGATGAGAGCCTTGAAGAACAGTTACAGACTGAAGACTGAACTGCTGTCAGAAGATTGCTTTACTGTGAAGCTGTGGAAGTTGTTGATCTACTTTCTTTCTTGTCTGTTTGCTTTCTGTGCAACTGTATTGATGTGACATGTTTGATTTGCTTGATGCATTAGAATAAGTTCATGCTTAGACTGATTTAATCTAGGAGCATGATTGCACTAGAGGTTGAGTTGCTCCCTCTGCTTGTATTGTTACTGCGTGGCTTTGCTTGCGGGTACTCGGTAGAGCTCAGCTCCCTTGCCTATGTGGTTTGTGGTTTGCCTGATGGAATTTTATTTTATTCTTCTGTATGATTGCAGTTATTTATATCTGGCTTGAGGTCGAGACGAGCTTGTGGAGGCTGATGCCCCACACCCACTTCCTCCCTCACTTACATTGCATGCATTTTATAATCATTTACTGTTTACTGTTTACTGTTTAAGCTGATGCTTTAGCTGTTCTGTTTATCATTGACATGATCCCCTAGGAATCTCCCTTCCTTTGACAAGGAAGTGATGATTAGAACTTTAGGTTGAAACCTATGCATGATAACTTCTAGGAGATCCCTGTTTCAAACTTCAACTATAGGATGAATCCTTGGCATGACAACAGTAGGATTTGATGTTGCACCCCAAAATTTGACCAACATTTCTTTACCTAGCTTGTGTTTCATCTCATTCACATTAGCATTATCATCTGCATTTCATTGACATGTGTGCAGTAGATCAAGAGGTATGATTACCAATAAAGAGCACCACAAGACTTTAAAGCTAGCCAAGAAGGTTATTCAAGTATTCAAGGGTTGATATCTTTGTCAGAGAAGTTAAAAGATCCCCAGAGAGAGTGGTTGAAACCAAGGTTGTGTGCCTCCTAACTTGAGAGTTGTAGGAGCTCCTCAGATGATTCTGAAGCTATGAGGATGGACTTGAAGCTTTGAGAGAGCTTATGAGATGTCTTGAAAGCCATCATGAAGCCTAGAGAGGTCATTGTGCAAGATTAAAGAAGACTCAGCCATGAGTGGTGCAGTTAGAGTTTGGCTGGGTCAACCCTAGGTCAACTGATGATTTGGAGAGGGTTGAGACCTAATTCAAGAGCCATGTGATCATGGATTGATGCATTGAGATGTTATAAGGATGATACCAAGATCAACTCATCATGATTGAGGAGTTTGAGAAGTTTCAAGCTAGGGTTTCTAAGGCTTGACAGTGTAAAATCCCCTAGTTTGACCCTTATCTTCAAGGAAGTTTAGCTCAAGATGGGATTGTCATCTCATCTTACCCCCAACATGAATGTTGTAGAGCTGGCTATTAGCTTTAATTTTAGTACTAGAAGTCCTTGATAGGATGTGTAGATCTCAAGTTATGACTTTGACAAGTTACAGGTCATCTGAGGTATGTGAATCTGGGGCCTTGAAAGTCACCCAACTTGCATCCAACTTTTGCCCAAGAAGGATGATTCCTATGAACTTTTGGTCAACATGAATGTTGTTACTTATCGTCTTAGCTTTCTAGATAGTACTAGAAGTCCTTGATAGGATTTGTAGAACTCAAGTTATGGCTTTGACAAGTCAAGGGCATTTTAGTCATTTGGAGATTATAGGTCATTTCAAGCATAAGGCCATAACTCCTATTTCTAAGCTTCAAATGGAAAAACCTTCAACATAAAACTTGCTTAAAATGATGTTTTAAGGCTATTAAGGAGGTCATGAGATGTTGAAAAGGCTTGTAGCTCAAAATGGTAAAAATGACCTAAAATGGAGGCATAAGTTAAATAAGTCAAAGTTGGAAATTGAAACTTCCAAGCTACACATCCAAACCATGGCATGTAATAGGTCATTTTGACTCTAAAAAGCATTTTAGAAACAATGGTTCAGCCACATTTTTGATTTGAGGTTTAGATCATGGACTTGCTTTGGAGAATGGTTACTTGCATATTAAGGTACATATGCAAAACACAAGGAAACTCAATACACAAGCTAGTAAAGTGTCATAACACATCATGCATCTCATCTAAGGAGATTTTCAAAGGAGATACAGGTGCTGCAAGAGGTATAGCATGAGATGGTACATGAGATGGATTAAAATCAAAAACTCATGGCATGAGAATCTCAAATTCTCATTGGATGATTCCAGAAAGTTCTGGATGGTTTAGAATCATCCTATATAGGGATTAGAACTTGCTCAGATGCAAGGTTGGTGAGATATTAGAGAGGAGAGTGAGATAGCCATTTCAATTTCTTCCATTGTAAGTTGAAATCAATTTCTACTTTCCACACCATTTCCATTGATTCTTTCAATCCTAACACCTTCCATTGATCATACTGAATGTGTGCATACCAAATTGAGGGTAAGATCATGAAGAATTGAAGAGTTAGCATTTGGATTTTGGAAGCTGCAAGACACAATCAGATTTGGAGATTCAAGCTTCTTCGATCAAATCTTTTGCAAACAGAAGCTTTAATATCAATAAAGGAGTGTTTCTGAAGAGTTTGAGAGGTTGAAGTGAAGGTTTGACCTATCTGATATTCAAGATTTGACAGGTTTACAATTTTTCTTCTACACCTTAATTTAAGCATAATTAGTTATATTTGTTAGGTTAGAATGGTTAGAGACAAGTAGGAGATGGATTCTGGAAAGTTTGAGAGCATTTGGTGAAGTTCAAGATAGTGACACCATTTCTGTTTACCACCATAACTTGCTAAATCTTGAGAGATAATCGTGGTATGATAGCAAGAATCGACCAGTGTAGCATGAGGAAGAGATTGATCACTTTAATTTCAAGAATGGTAATAGTTGAAGTTTGAGCATATTTTGATTCATTATCGGGTTTAGGGATTGAGGATGATTCTTTGAATTCTAAGGTGATGATCATGATCAGCATGGAGTTTAGAACATATTAAGGTTTTGAACCATGGACTTTGGTTGAGAATTGAGGTGATACGATTGTGGTGAAGACTCACTATGAAGCTCTGTTTCCATGGCTTCTTCATTCAAACCCTGGCTGAAGGAAGAAGATGATGTGCTGGCCGTTGGATGGAGAGTAGACCATTGACTGGGGATCAGATCCAAAGGCTAGGATTTAATTTTGCGTGTGAAGAGGGAAGTCTGAAGACCAATGAAATGCGACGTTTCATTAAAACTGTGGTTTTGGGCTTTAGTTGAGATTGATATCCACACCCTAAGTCTTGGCCCATTAAGAATTTGAACTAGTTTTCTTTACTTTCTGCACCGAGTATTTTTCTTTTTCTTTATAATTTTGTTATTTGTTTTCTGATTAAATTGGGCCATAGCGCATTTATTTTTTGCACCCCCATTTGGAGCCCAACCATGATTTGAACTGCATAGCATTGCTATCTGCACCAATGTTTTCATATTTTATTTTCTTTTTCTCCATTTTCCTTTAATCTTTGAAAAATCATATTAAATAGAAAAATAATGATTTTTGCATGGGGATTTTTTCTCCTATTTCATGTTAATGTCTAGAAAATTATGAAATCAAAATATGTGCATTTAATGCATTTTTAATATTTTTTGTGTATTTTCTCTTTTAATAGCATTTTAATTCCTTTTATGTTGATGCATAGATTTGTATAATTTTGTTTAGCTAGTTCCCTTTGAATTTTTATGCTATTCTTTTTAGGATAGTTAGATTAGGACTTTAACTCCCCTCTGGATTTATTCCATAATTTTGTGATTAATTTTTGATTAGTTTTGATTAGATGACTTTAGGTTGTGTAGATTTAGGTCAATCCTTAACATAGGTCAACAATAACACTAGAATTTTGGGTTTCTAGGTCAAGTTATATGTTGGGACATATATGGTATTAAGGGTAGGTATATAGGATCCCCTAGAAATTATATTAGATTTTAATATAATAGTATACTATTTTTAATTGATTTTTGTAGTTGATTGTTGTTTGTGTTGCCCTTGTGGGCTTGTATTTTGTTTTGCTTTGCTTTGTGGGTTTTTGCTTGGCTTGGTGGGCTTGGTATTGCCTTGTGGAGCATGAAGGAGCATAGTGGAAGACTTGAAGATTGAATAAGGAGCTTGAGAGCTTGAAGACTTGTCTGTTTTGTTGTTGTTTTAGGGTTAGGAATTAAGTAGAGCTTAGACTTAGTTATTTTCTTTCTTAAACATGGATGGTATCCTTCACCTCCATTCTTCCCCATGATTCAAGGTCCTTCCATGGTATTCACCTCCCTCCTTTGGAGGGATAAGTCATGGTACCTAGGAAGTAGAACTTTTGAGGGAACCATTCTTCTGATGTTGAACCCTTATAGGTCACCTTTGGTGGTCAATAAGCAATTTAATATCCTAGCTTATCCAGTTAAGTGATTTCTTCTGGTTTGAGTATCTTGAGAGATGTTGGGCTTGAGTGTGAAGATGAAGACTTCATTGAAGAGTATGGAAGAGGATGATTCCCTGAGCATTGCCTTTGCAGCTGAAGCTTGAAGAGCAAGAAGAGCAAGTTGATACTTGCAGATCCAGTAAAGATTGAGTGAAGAGCTGAGGCTTGAGAAAAAATCAAAGGATAAGTTGATACTTACTTTGAAGCTTGGAGATCTTGAAGGAATCAAGTTGATACTTGTGGTTAAGAATGAAGCCTGAAGGTGAGACTGATTAAGGAGCTGAAGCTTGAGAAAGAAGATAAGTTGAAACTTATGTTGAAGGGTTGAAACCTGGAGAAGCAAATTGATATTTGTCAAGAGTGATGGAGGTCTGAAGATTGAGTTGCTGTCAGAAGAGCTGAGGCTTGGAGTTGAGAGAGGAGTTGATCTGCTTTCTTTCTTGTCTGTTTTCTTTTCTGTATTGATGTGCCTTGTTTGACTTGCTTGATGCATTAGAATAAGTCCATATCTAGACTGATGTAAGCTAGGAGCATGATTGCACTAGAGGTTGAGTTGCTCCCTCTGCTTGTATTGTTACTGTATGGCTTTGCTTGCGGGTATTCGGTAGAGCCCAGCTCCCTTGCCCATGTGGTTTGTGTTTGCTTGATAGCATGTTCTTTTTACTGTATGATTGCAGTTTACTGTATTTATCTTGATAGCATGTTTTACTCTTCAGTATGATTGCTGTTATTCATTCTGGATTGAGGTTGAGATGAGCTTGTGGAGGCTGCTGCCCCACACACATTTCCTCCCTCACTTGCATTGCATGCATTTTACTGTATATCTGTTTACTGTTTAAGTTGATGCTTTATCTGTTTCTGTGTATCATTGACATGATCCCCTAGGACTCTCATTTCCTTTGATAAGGAAGTGATGATAGAACTTTAGGTTGAAACCTATGCATGACAACTTCTAGGAGTTCCCTGTTTCAAACTTCAACCATAGGATGAATCCTTGGCATGACAACAATAGGACTTGATAGTCTCCCTTTAGTTGAGCCCCTCTCTTCTCATCCCAAAACAGCTTAAGATATAGTAATCATGAATGATTTCTTTCGTACGTTACGAGCCTTAAGCTATCTGAGAAAGGATTGTTGGAGAGTTTCTTTTCAACAGTCTGGATGTTTAGTATGGCACCCTTTGGGTGACATGCAACACATTCACTCTCAGGTCATAGTCTCTAGTGCGATTGAGATTGCGAACACAATAAAAAACACTTCTTTCGTAAAAGACAGAAAACGAACTTCAAACCTTTTTGCCTCGTGGACCCATAACTCAAAGGAAAGCTTTTCTGAAGAAAAGAGTGTCGTTAAACTTCAGCGTCAACGCAAACAGGCTTTGTCCCTAACTGCTGGAACTGCTGTTTAACCCTACTCGATAAAACAGATGAATCTGAATCCCCGTAATCCGTAGTATCCCGAACTACGTAAGCTCTGATCTCTCATATCTGTTGAGAGTACGTAGGCACAATACTGACGTATTGGCGAGCCACCTTCCCCGTAACCCGTCGTAGGTCGAACTACGTTGACTCTGATTTCTCATTCTCTGATGAGAATACGTAGGCATAAAGTGCGACGCTTTGCCGAGTCATTTTCTTTTCTTTTTAAGCCGGCCTTGATAGGTAGACAGATAAACCAACTCGTCCAGTAAACACAACAAGCGTGGATCCCGTCAAGTGCGATGGACGTGAGGGGTGCTAATACCTTCCCCTTGCGTAACCGACTCCCAAACCCAGACAACGGTTGCGATGACCTTGTCTTACCCTTTTCGTCAGGTTTTTCCGATTGTTTCCTTTCCCGTTCTGAGGGATAAATAACGAAAGGTGGCGAATCTTCTGTTCTGCCGGCACCTTATTTTCGCGGAAGCGACAGCTGGCGACTCTGCTGGGGATCGAACCCAGAATCTCTAGTTCTCCGGTTCCCTATGCGAGTCAATCCTAGCGCTTGTATGATTACTTGTTGGGTTATGTTTATTTATCGCATTTTTATTTCCCGCACTTTATTTTCAGTATGATATGATTATCTGTGCTATTCTGGGAGGGGCATTCTGATGAGTGAGAAGCCAGACCCAGGCTTGAGTGAACATAACATTAGTTGTGGAAATTAGTGGGCGCGTGCTTGCTTTGCAGGCACTAGTGTCTCATGAAATCCACGCTCAGACGAGGTTCTCCCGGTTGGCTTCTCTTTCAACCCTTTGGGTTGAGACGGTTGTTGGTTTGGAGGATTGTCGACTCTGGGGACCGATCATTTGTGATTCAGCCGAGTGAGGCCGCTTCATGAGCTGGTGATGCCACACCTTCTGGGTATCGTATCACCCCTCTTGAATGTCTGTGACGCTGATGAACGCATAGGATGCCGAACTTGAGTCAGTTTAGGTCCATACCTGTGAGCAGGGTTGGGTTTATTGCAGGAAACTTTGACCTTCAGACCACCTGGTTTTCTTGATAGTGGATCAGTTTTGTTGGGATCTGAGGTTCTCATCTGCAGATATATGATTGTTCTTGACAGAGCTGGTTCTTGATTGGGATCAGAGGATCTTATCATCAAATGTGTATTTGTTCTTGACAGAGCAGGTTTATGACTGGGGTCTGAGGATCTCATTATCAGATGTTTGTTCTTGATAGAGCAGAGTTTTGGTCATCAGTTGTTTGTTCTTGACAGAGCAGATTTATGGTTGGGGTCTGAAGATCTCATCAGCAGATGTATGTTTGTTCTTAACAGAGCAGAGTTTCTTGGTCCTGTATCAGAGGCCCTTATTATCAGACGGTTCTTCTTGACAGAGCAGATTTGTGGTCCGATACCCGGGTTTTCTTATTATCAGATATAGTGGTTGTTCTTGATAGAGCAGGATTATGGTTTTGTTGATACAGAATCTCCACAGCACAGTTGCCTTGATCTCCTGCTGCATGATTGCATTTTACATTACTTTGCATACTCATTTGCATTTCATTAACGTGTGTCTGTGTTGCAGGTACTGTTTTCCCCAATCCAGGATTTCTTGCCTCCTATTGTATTTGTTATGGGTTCTCTGAGGAAGACCGTGGCTTACAAGTTCCCAGCCCCTAATGTGGTTCGGCTGACCAGTTTGATTGCTTTAGCAGATGATTCTGTGAGGGATGAGTTCATAAAATCTTACGGCAAATTGCTCAGTCTGGTTCGTAAACCTTCTGCGTTCGAGTTGAATGGGTTGCACGCTCTGCTGCAGTTCTACGACCCTCCGTTGAGATGTTTCACTTTCCAGGATTTTATTCTCGCACCCACGCTAGAGGAATATGCTGATTTGCTAGGTGTGCCTGTCAAGAGGCAGATGCCTTTTGTTCATATGGATGTTGAGCCTGATCTGGCTGGTCTAGCTCCGTCACTTCATCTGGATGCCTCCGAATTGGTATTGACTAGTTGGAACAAGGTTCCTGGTTTCTCCTTGCAGTTTTTAGTGGGGAAGGTTCAGCAGTGCGCCAAGGACGGATGTTGGGTCGCGTTCAACGCCATTCTCGCCTTGTGCATATATGGCATCATTCTGTTCCCCAATATGCCCGATTTTGTAGACTTCGACGCATTTCATATCTTCGCATCAGGGAATCCAGTCCCTACCTTGATAGGAGATGTCTACCATTCCATCCACTACAAAAACGAGAACAGGAGGGGCAAGAATGTCTCATGTTGTGTACCCTTGCTTTACAAATGGCTTGATAGTCATCTGCCCAAGAGGGGTCCTTTTGTTTCGTCTGCAGCCACAGCTGAGTGGTCCGAACGTCTGATGAGTTTATCTGCAGAGGACATTGACTGGTTTGACAGAGATAGGTTGGGTACCGAGATTATCTTCAGCTGCAGCGGGTTTCCAAACGTGCCTTTGATAGGAAGGAAGGGTTGTATAAACTACAATCCGTCTTTGCTGGTCCGACAGTTCGCGTATGCTTTGAGAGCTCCACCGAAGGATGAAGAGGTACAAGAATCTCTGTACCTCACTGGTCTTCTAGAGGGGGATCTGCTATCCAAGCTTCAGCGCGCTTGGAATGATATCAGTAAGAGGGGAAAGCCATTGTTGGGGAGAAGCAGCAATCAAGCCTACCCTCCGTATGTGACTTGGATCAAAGCCAGAGCAGATGCTATAGGGATGTCGTTTCCTCATGCCAAGCCAGAAAGCCCTCCAATGATTGAAGAGCCTACTACCGTGCCGATTCAGCAGCATAATCAGGTGTTAGCCGAGCGAGATGAATTGAAGCGGGCGAATGAGGAACTGGAGAAAGAATTGGCTCAGCTTCGAAGCGAGAGGAACGAAGCCGTTCATTCTTTCAAAAGGCAAACAGAGCTGGTGAACCAGCTGGGTACAGACCTGACTAAGTAGATAGCCGAGCGTGAACGCATGGGTCAAGAATTCAAAGCTGTCAACGACGTACTGGCTACGAAGAAGCAGCACTTGGACGAAGCGTATCGGAGGATATCCAAGTTCAACCAGCACTAGAAGGCCTCCCTGGCCACCAGGAAAGAGCGGGAGGATAAGCTGATGCTACAGATCTCCAAGCTGGAAGCCCAGGTGAAGGATAGTGAGAAGAGGTTTGATGAAGAAACCGCTTGCAGATACGCCGCCGAAGGCCAGCTCAACAGGGCTCTCGCTAACCTGAAGGAGCGCAAACTGACGTTTGAGTCCAAGAAGCGGAAGTTAGAAGATTGCTTCGGCGAAGGAGAATGGGAAGATTCGGTCGAAGGACTTCAGTACACCATTGTGCAGAGGGAATTACTCGTCGAGGGGTTGCTCACTCTGCCTGATCATCCAAAAACAAAGGAGTTGTTAGAAGAGTATCGCGCCCGTGGCCGTACTTGACTATTTGTATTCCTTTTGTTTTGATCATTGTTGTATGCTGACCATCACCAGGCTTGTTGGCTGAGGTCACGCTGTTGATTCATCTTGTACTCGCTGATGTTGTGTACTGCCTTGATGGGTTTTCTTTATATATGAGATTGTTATTTCCATGATTGGACTCGGACTTCTTCTTATTATCAGCACTGGCACTCAGGCACTAGGATCGGGGGAGATCTCCCTAACACACAGACACATGTTTGCATTTGCATGAAGCATTTGGATAACGAGCACTTTGTCATTTTTTCCTAACCCTTTTGTGTTTACAGGTTGTTTCAGGTGGTTCCAGGATTGCTCAGAGACCTATTCACCGCTATCCGACTAGAGCTAATCGAACCAGAATCATGGAGCAAGTGCAAACTGATGTTCAGGAACTCCGCGAAAGAATGGATCGCTTCATGGAGCTCATGCAAGCGGTCGCCAATGGCCAGGATCAGCTCAGAACCTTGGTTCAGCCTCTGATTTCAAGGGTTGATAGCAATGGCGTACTCCATGGTGGGACTGTGCCTACTCCTCCACCAGTTGAAACTCCACAGAATGGTGTTCCCGTGACCGGGGGCAACGGCAGTGCCAACGGCAATGTGATGGCCAACATGAGACTCAATACGACGGGCGTCGGTAATGGGAGTCTAGGAGCTAATGTCAATGTCGGGCTGGGCAACGGCAATGCAGGTGTCGGGAATTTGTTTGGGCCTCAGCCATGGCTAGAGGATCGGCAGGACAATGTGTTCTCTCAGAGAGGTGCTGAAGGGGAGCTGAATGCTGAAGCACGGCTTAGATTCAAGGCACTTGAAGATAAGATGAGGGATATCGAGAATCAGAATACTTTGGGCGTTGATATGTCCAAGTTGGGACTAATTGCTGATTTCAAGGTGCCTCCCAAGTTCAAGGTACCTGACTTTGAAAAATATAAGGGCACCACTTGCCCTCGTGTCCACCTGAGATCGTACTACAGGAAAATGTCAGCTCATTCTGATGACGAGAAGTTGCTGATGCACTTCTTTCAAGACAGCCTTTCCGGGCCATCCCTTGAGTGGTACATGAGTCTGGAGCCCACTAGTGTGCGCACGTGGAAGGATCTTGCTGAAGCATTTGTGCACCACTACCAATACAATAGCAACTTGGCCCCGAACCGAGTCCAGCTGCAGAATCTGTCGCAGAGGAACAATGAAGGGTTTAAGGAATACGCCCAGCGGTGGCGTGAGTTGGCAGCTAGGGTTCAGCCGCCGATGGTTGAACGTGAGCTCGTGCAGATGTTCGTAGCCACCCTCCCAGGGGTTTACTATGAGAAGTTGGTCAGCGGTATGTCTGGGACCTTCTCAGATCTCATTATCACGGGTGAGCACGTTGAAAATGGGATCAAGCTCGGGAAAATTCAAGGTGATTCATCCTCAGCTGGAGGCGGAAAGAAACCTTATAGTGGCAAAAGACGGGAAGGAGAAGCGAGCGCTGTGACCAACGCTCGAAGGAAGGGTAAAGGTCCTCACCAGCAGGTGGCCAGTATAACTATCCCGGCAGTTCAACAGCCGCAGCAGCAACCGAATCAACAGGGGTACAGGAAGTATCAAAATCGGGCACCTTTGTCGAACCGTCACCTCGAGACACCGCCCATGTCGTACGCGCAACTCTTGCAGACTTTGCTTCAGCTACAGTTGATCCAGAAGAGAACGCTGGCTCCCTTGACAGGGGCACCTCCGCCAGGTTACGACGCGAGTGCCACTTGTGAGTTTCACTCAGGGGCACCCGGCCACACAATAGAGAACTGCAAAGCCTTCAAGCATAAGGTGCAGGACATGGTGGATGCCAAGATCATCAACTTCTCCGATAATGTGCCAAACGTCACGAAGAATCCTATGCCGAATCATAGGGGAGGCGGAGTGAACGCCATTATCGAAGACGAGAGTTCGGATTTGTTGAATGACGTCAGAGATCTGAAGACGCCGCTTAGCTTCGTTAAAGCTAAGTTGATGAAAAGAGGGTTCTTTCCAGGTTGCGGAGAGCTATGTATGGACTGTGCCACACGTCCTGATGGATGTGAGCAGTTGGTAGAAGGAATTCAAAGTCTGATGACTGAAGGGATTTTACACTTTAGCCGGAGGGCCGAATGTGGATCAGGAGAGATAATGCTGAAGCAAGCTGATGAGGTCGCCACCATCACCATCCCTCGCCAGACGATAACTATTTCTGCGCCCAGACCACCCACAATTACCATCACCAAAGCTGGGCCGATACCCTTTGAAAGCACGAATGTTGTCCCGTGGCATTATGAGGCTGAAGTCTACTACAACAGACAGAGGTTGGAGCTAGAACTGTTTGGGTCGACTGTGGAGAACCTTGCGGGAATCAGTGGTATTACTTGCAGCGGAAGAGTGTTTGCACCACCGGAGGTCGTGGCGGATAGAGCAGTCAGAGCTGATGCGGCTGATAAAGGTAAAAGTAAAGTCGTCGAAGAGATCCCACGTGGGGTAGAAAAAGACTTGCTTGTTAAAGATGCCGAGGAGTTTATGCGGTTGATTAAAAAGAGTGACTACAAGATTGTAGATCATCTCCATCAGACGCCCTCGAAGATTTCCATCCTGAACTTATTGCTGTGTTCTGAAGCACATCGCAACGCGCTGCTGAAGGTGTTGAACGCCGCATATGTACCGCAGGAAATATCGGTAAATCAGCTAGAAGAGGTCGTAGCCCACGTAAATGCTGGAAATGGGCTAGGTTTCACAAACCTGGAGCTGACGCCGAAGGGGAGGAATCACAATAGCGCTCTACACATCTCGATAGAGTGTAGGGGCACGATTATGTCGCACGTGTTGGTGGACACGGGTTCGTCGCTTAATGTTCTTCCGAAGAAGGCATTAATGAAGTTGGATACTCGTGGAGTGATTTGCACACCCAGTGATCTGGTTGTGAAGGCGTTCGATGGAACTAAACGACATATTTTCGGGGAGGTGACCCTGCCAATCCAAGTCGGGCCGGAAACGTTCGACGCGGTCTTTTATATTATGGACATCATGCCTGCCTACAGTTGTCTCTTGGGCCGGCTGTGGATCCATGTTGCGGGTACCGTGACCTCCACGTTGCACCAGAAATTCAAATATGCTGTCGGGGGTAGCATCATAACCGTTTGTGGCGAGGAAGACATAATGGTGAGTCATTTGTCGTCTTTCAAGTATGTGGAGATGGATGGCGAAATCCATGAGACTCTATGCCAAGCGTTCGAAGCTGTCAAAGTGAAGGACGTAGCTCCTGTAGTCACTGAAAAGCCAGAGATGACTCTCTCCTCATTCAAGGAAGTTCGGGCCGCTGTCCAAGCTGGATCTACCCCAGGTTGGGGGCGAATTTTGGAGATACCTAACAAGCAAGACAAGTTTGGGTTGGGATATTCTCCTGGAGCTGAAGCTTCTTCTTCTAGCAGTGCGTCTCGAGGTAAAGGGCCGATCCAGTTTACCAGTGGCGGAATGATTGTCGAAAGCATCAACGCGGTGTCTGAAGACAGCGGAGATAGCGACTGTGACCTCGACTCTTGGATCCAGCCAAGCAAGCCAGGCGAGGACCTTACCAACTGGTCCGTCAAGGATATCATCCAGATGACAAGCGAAGAGTAATGATTTACTTTTTCCAATCATTGTACAACCCTATGTCTTACCGGGGCATAGTGGTTTTATTTTCAGGGCCTTGTTGGATTATGTACATGCATTTTGTTAATAAATCAAAGGCGTTTTCTTCGTATTCAAATATTGTGATCTCTGTTATTCCTGTTTTATATTTGTTTTGAAAAACAATAAAATGGCAATGGGGTTTGTGCTAACCTGCATATCCTTGTTTTAAGCTTAACCCTCGTTATTGTAGGATCCACATGACAGATGACATCGACTCTGGACCTTCTACGGCTCACTTCGACTTTGATTGCCCGATCTATCAAGCCGAAGAAGAGATTGAGGAAGACGAAGACCTTCCTGAAGAGTTGGCCCGCTTATTGAAACAAGAAGAGAAAGTTATTCTGCCTCATGAGGAGGAAATCGAGATCGTGAATCTGGGTTCTAAAGAATCGTCAGAAATGTCAGGATAGGGGCTGCATTGCAGAGTGATGTCAAGCAGAGATTGGTCGAGATGCTAAGAGAGTATAATGACGTCTTTGCTTGGTCATACGAAGATATGCCCGGACTTGACATGGACATCGTGGTCCACCACTTGCCGCTGCGAGAAGATTGTCCTCCCGTTAAGCAGAAGCTTAGGAGGACGAGACCAGATATGGCCGTTAAAATCAAAGAAGAAGTGCAGAAACAGCTTGATGTTGGCTTCTTAGCGGTCACTACTTACCCTCCGTGGGTCGCCAACATAGTGCCTGTACCGAAGAAGGACGGTAAGGTACGAATGTGCGTCGATTATCGGGATTTGAATAGGGTGAGCCCTAAAGATGATTTCCCGTTGCCTCATATTGATGTGTTGGTCGATAATACGGCCTAGTTCTCCGTGTTTTCGTTCATGGATGGCTTCTCCGGTTACAACCAGATTAAGATGGCGCCGGAGGACATGGAGAAAACGATGTTTATCACCCCTTGGGGAACATTTTGCTACAAGGTAATGCCCTTCGGTCTGAAGAACGCAGGGGCCACTTACCAACGAGCAATGGTAACTTTGTTTCATGACATGATTCATCATGAGATTGAAGTCTATGTTGATGACATGATTGCGAAGTCCCAAATGGAGGAGGGACATCTGGTCAATTTGCTGAAGCTTTTTGAGAGGCTTAGGAAGTTCAGGTTGAGGCTGAATCCTAACAAATGTACTTTCGGAGTACGATCCGGAAAGCTACTGGGGTTTATCGTGAGCGAAAGAGGCATCGAGGTTGATCCTGCGAAGATAAAAGCGATACAAGAAATGTCAGTGCCAAAAACAGAAAAAGAAGTTCGTGGTTTCCTGGGCCGAATAAACTACATTGCAAGGTTTATTTCTCAGCTCACGGCCACGTGTGAACCGATGTTCAAGCTTTTAAAGAAAGATCAGGCGATTATCTGGAACAAGGATTGCCAGAAGGCATTCGACAAGATAAAGCAGTATCTTCAGGAACCTCCAATCTTGATAACCCCAGTGGCTGGACAGCCACTAATCATGTACTTGACAGTTCTTGAGAATAGTATGGGGTGTGTTCTCGGTCAGCACGACGAGACGGGCAGAAAGGAGCATGCCATTTACTACTTGAGTAAAAAGTTCACAGACTGTGAATCTCGCTACTCGATGCTGGAGAAAACGTGTTGTGCACTAGCCTGGGCTGCCAAACATTTACGATAGTACATGCTCAATCACACCACCATGCTAATTTCGAAGATGGATCCGATCAAGTACGTCTTCGAGAAGCAAGCGCTTTTGGGCAGGATTGCCAGATGGCAAATGGTGTTGACGGAATATGACATTCAGTATGTTTCCCAGAAGGCCATCAAGGGAAGTGTATTGTCTGATTACCTTGCCGAATAGCCGATCGAAGATTACCAGCCGATGAAATTTGAATTCTTTGACGAGGATATCATGTTTCTCAATGCGAAGGATTGCGATGAGCCGTTGCCCGACGAGGGGCCAGATAGGAAATCCTAGTGGAAATTGATATTTGACGGGGCGGTTAATTCTTACGGAAGTGGCATTGGGGCAATCATCACGACTCCCCATGGATCCCACATCCCGTTCACTGCGAGACTGACGTTTCCAGTCACCAATAATGAAGCGGAGTACGAAGCATGCATCATGGGTCTAGAAGAGGCAATTGATTTGAGAATCAAGAACCTAGACGTATACGGTGACACGACGCTTGTGATCAACCAGATTAAAGGGGAGTGGGAGACTCGTCAATCGAATTTGGTGCCGTACATGAATTATGCCAGAAGGCTGCTTCCGTTCTTTGATCGAGTGGAACTCCATCATGTGCCCAGGGCAGAAAATCAGATGGCTGATGCCTTAGCCACGTTGGCTTCGATGTATAAAGTCAATTTTTGGAATGAAGCTCCAAGAATTGTCCTTTCTCGTCTTGATAGACCTGCATTTGTCTTTGCGATCGAGGAAGCCACCGATGGCAAGCCATGGTTCCATGACATCCAGACCTTCCTTATGACTAAGGAGTATCCTGCGGGTGTGTCAACCCAAGATAAGAAGACTCTGAGGAGGCTGTCTGGAAATTTTTATCTCAATCCTGATGGAGTGTTGTACAAAAGAAACCACGATCTTGTGCTACTCAGATGTGTAGATGAGAAAGAGGCGAGTATGCTTATGGAAGAATTCCATGAAGGCACATTTGGTACGCACGCCGGCGGGCATGCTATGACGAGAAAGATCCTGAGCGGGATACTACTGGCTGACGATGGAGTCTGATTGCTTCAAATTCGCGAAGAGATGTCATAAATGCCAGATTTATGCTGATAAAGTTCATGTGCCGCCGTGCCCGTTAAATGTCATGTCCTCCCCGTGGCCGTTCTCCATGTGGGGCATCAACATGATAGGCAAGATCGAGCCCACTGCATCTAACGGTCATCGCTTCATTCTGGTAGCTATCGACTACTTCACCAAGTGGGTAGAGGCAGCCTCGTATGCTAATATGACCAAGCAGGTGGTGGCTAAATTCATAAAGAGGGACATCATCTGTCGTTACGGAATTCCCGAGCGGATCATTACTGATAATGGTTCGAATCTGAATAACAAGATGATGAAGGAGCTGTGCCAGAGTTTCAAGATTGAACACCACAACTCATCTCCTTACCGGCCGAAGATGAATGGCGCCGTTGAAGCGGCCAATAAGAACATAAAGAAGATTGTTCAGAAGATGGTTGTGACCTACAAAGATTGGCACGAGATGCTGCCATTTGCATTGCACGGTTATCGTACCACGGTGCGTACGTCGACCGGGGCAACTCCTTTCTCCTTAGTGTACGGTATGGAAGCTGTCCTACTGCTAGAAGTGGAGATCCTTTCTTTACGAGTTTTGGCTGATGTGAAATTCGACGAGGCATAATGGATTACGAACCGACTGAACCAACTCAGCCTGATGGACGAGAAGAGGTTGGCATCGATTGCGCATGGTCGTCTGTACCAAAGCCGAATGAAGAAAGCTTATGATAAGAAGGTGCGTCCTAGAAGCTTTTAGACGGGTGATCTCGTCCTGAAGAAGATTCTTCCTCCACACTCCGATCACCGGGGCAAGTGGACTCCCAATTACGAAGGTCCATACGTCGTCAGCAAGGTCTTCTCGGGACGAACTTTGTTGTTATCCACGATGGATGATGAAGATTTTGCATCCCCGGTGAACACGGACGCAGTTAAAAAATACTTTGCTTGAAAGCGACCCGCTGGACAGTAAAAAGAGAGTCCAGGCAAAAATGGGGCATCCCGGCAAACCATAAAAAAGGGAGAAAGGTTCGGGCAAAAATTAGGGATATAAATTGAAAAATGTACACCCGCAAAGTCGAAAACCCGAATGGGCGACTTTGGCAAAAAAGGGTATCCCGGTGAACTGAAAACCCGCAAAGGGCGGTTCACGCAAAAGTTAGGGATTTGAAAAAGCAAATGATTGCGTTCCGCATGTGGACTCTCTTTGTTTAGTGGTGTGGAAGACCTGAGGGCCGTTTATCCGAATCAATCTCTTCTAAAGCTGAAGCGTCGGAGAAGTATCGAAGTCGAGTGGATCATAGAGGGATCAACTCATGGTGTTCGTCTACGCCTCGTTGCCGACATTTGTATATACTGATGTATATTTATGTTTTATTTTTGCGCGGCTTCCTCATTCCAAGAGCTTGCATCTGTTGTAAAACATTTTTACCCATTCAGGGGTTCGTTATTAATAAAATGTATACTATTCAGCAATTCTGTTTGCCTGTTTAGCATTTATCTGTTTTGTTTGCGAAAAAGAACGTCGATGTTTTTGATAAAATGAGCATACATAAACTTACTGGCCTAGGCCACTGATTGTTGAAACAATGAATTACTTGAGCATTATCACGAGATAATAACCTTGATAGGTCCCTTTGAGAAGGGTATCTTGTCTGTTTGTTTGTGTTGTTACAGGTGTAGCATATTCCAGACAGTGCGCTGTGCGTATCCCCAAGCAGGATGATTCCTCCTTCTCCAGCAAAGTTCAACAGCCTCTCCCCGCAGAGTCTGAACATGAGATCGTGAGCATTGATGTGTCTCCCCAGGAAGAGAAGATTCTCTCCCCAATCAGATGCATCCTGAAGGAATGTCATCTCCTCAGCTGAGTCATTCACCGAAGTGTGCAGCAACTGAGGGTTCATGACTGAAGTCTCCAGCGGAATTGAGTTTCCCCACAGAGTCGTACTCTCCCTAGCAAGCAGAATGATTTCTTCTTCCTCAGCCGAGTTTGCAGATCCTCAAGGGAGCCGAGTCCTTGGAATCCGCTCAGGCCATGATTGGTTTCCCCCGGTGGAGTGTTGAATAGCTGATGCTGTGTTTCCCCGCCGGAGCCGTTATCTCCAAGGAAGGTTAGCCGTGAAGGCCGTGCAGTTTATCTCTGCGATTGACATCGCTTTCCCTCAGCAGGTCCAGGTTCCCGTAGAGCTTCGTTCCCCTGCAGCAGTCAACTGAAGTTCACTTCCCCACAGCGCCTGATTGAGATTGGCGTGACTTTATTCTCCTCAGCAGGATGATTCCTTCCCCCTATCTGAGTGGTTCTTTCTCCTTGACAGGAGGATTCTCCCTTCAGCATTTATTTTGCTGACGGGATCGCATCATTTTGCATGACTGCATAGCATTTATCATAAACGCGTAGCATTTCCACCGTGTGGAGCATTGCGCCATTGCCGAAGCATGGGCATAATAAGCATGATCTAGGTTGTTACCGTTCTTGTTTTGCAGGTGTTCCGCCGCAGAATTGATTGCTCAAGATGATTCTTGAATTCTCCCCAACAGATTCGCTTGCTCAAGATGAGTCTTGAAATCCCCCAGCAAGGTCGTTTGCTTAAGATGATCCTTAAAATCCCAGTGCAGTCGCCAGAGTTGGCTGCTCAAGCTGATGCTTAGAGTCCCCATCAGAGTGTTCGCTCAGGATGATTCCTGAAATCTCCAGCATAGTTATTGGTTCAGGATGATTCTTGAAGTCCCCGACGGAGTTGTTTGTCCAAGATGATTCTTGAAGTCCTCAGCAGAGTTGATTCATCCAGAATGATTCCTGGATCCCCGAAGCAGAGTTACTTGGTAGTTCTCCAGAATCCCCAGCGGAGATGTGTCATCCCCAGCAGGTTTCTGAACAACGAAGTTGAAACTTCCCCTGAAGACTTGATGATTGAAGTACGACCGTGTTAACGAAGTAGTTCTCTCAGCTGATGCGGAGTGCCTGATGGCAGAATATTGGATATCCCCAATTGGTTCATGATTGACCGAGAATTCTATTCCCGACTTACTGATGAAGTCCGGCTGATGCCCGAAAGTTTTCTTTGAATGCCCGACGGCCTGATTTAACTCGATTGTTGACCTGACGAGTCCCGATGAATCTTGATGCTTGACGGCATGATCGATCATGTATTTCCGGTTACCGTGTGACCAATTCTCCAGCTAGTTGCCGTGCAGCTAATATTTCAGTTTTCGAAGATTTGTTCCCATCAGAGTACCGTGTACTTGTGCAGTTGGCAAATTTCCGGGTTTGTCGGTATTCAACCGTCTCGCACCTTGATTGGTTGTGAGCCGTTCGCTTCTCACCCAGTCAGGTCCAAGCCGTTTGAATAGGGGCAACTGTTGCACCCCAAAATTTGACCAACATTTCTTTACCTAGCTTGTGTTTCATCTCATTCACATTAGCATTATCATCTGCATTTCATTGACATGTGTGCAGTAGATCAAGAGGTATGATTACCAATCAAGAGCACCACAAGACTTTGAAGCTAGCCAAGAAGGTTATTCAAGTATTCAAGGGTTGATATCTTTGTCAGAGAAGTTAAAAGATCCCCAGAGAGAGTGGTTGAAACCAAGGTTGTGTGCCTCCTAACTTGAGAGTTGTAGGAGCTCCTCAGATGATTCTGAAGCTATGAGGATGGACTTGAAGCTTTGAGAGAGCTTATGAGATGTCTTGAAAGCCATCATGAAGCCTATAGAGGTCATTGTGCAAGATTAAAGAAGACTCAGCCATGAGTGGTGCAGTTAGGGTTTGACTGGGTCAACCCTAGGTCAACTGATGATTTGGAGAGGGTTGAGACCTAATTCAAGAGCCATGTGATCATGGATTGATGCATTGAGATGTTATAAGGATGATACCAAGATCAACTCATCATGATTGAGGAGTTTGAGAAGTTTCAAGCTAGGGTTTCTAAGGCTTGACAGTGTAAAATCCCCTAGTTTGACCCCTATCTTCAAGGCAGTTTAGCTCAAGATGTGATTGTCATCTCATCTTACCCCCAACATGAATGTTGTAGAGCTGGCTCTTAGCTTTAATTTTAGTACTAGAAGTCCTTGATAGGATGTGTAGATCTCAAGTTATGACTTTGACAAGTTACAGGTCATCTGAGGTATGTGAATCTGGGGCCTTGAAAGTCACCCAACTTGCATCCAACTTTTGCCCAAGAAGGATGATTCCTATGAACTTTTGGTCAACATGAATGTTGTTACTTATCGTCTTAGCTTTCTAGAGAGTACTAGAAGTCCTTGATAGGATTTGTAGAACTCAAGTTATGGCTTTGACAAGTCAAGGGCATTTTAGTCATTTGGAGATTATAGGTCATTTCAAGCATAAGGCCATAACTCCTATTTCTAAGCTTCAAATGGAAAAACCTTCAACATCAAACTTGCTTAAAATGATGTTTTAAGGCTAGTAAGGAGGTCATGAGATGTTGAAAAGGCTTGTAGCTCAAAATGGTAAAAATGACCTAAAATGGAGGCATAAGTTAAATAAGTCAAAGTTGGAAATTGAAACTTCCAAGCTACACATCCAAACCATGGCATGTAATAGGTCATTTTGACTCTAAAAAGCATTTTAGAAACAATGGTTCAGCCACATTTTTGATTTGAGGTTTAGATCATGGACTTGCTTTGGAGAATGGTTACTTGCATATTAAGGTACATATGCAAAACACAAGGAAACTCAATACACAAGCTAGTAAAGTGTCCTAACACATCATGCATCTCATCTAAGGAGATTTTCAAAGGAGATACAGGTGCTGCAAGAGGTATAGCATGAGATGGTACATAAGATGGATTAAAATCAAAAACTCATGGCATGAGAATCTCAAATTCTCATTGGATGATTCCAGAAAGTTCTGGATGGTTTAGAATCATCCTATATAGGGATTAGAACTTGCTCAGATGCAAGGTTGGTGAGAGATTAGAGAGGAGAGTGAGATAGCCATTTCAATTTCTTCCATTGTAAGTTGAAATCAATTTCTACTTTCCACACCATTTCCATTGATTCTTTCAATCCTAACACCTTCCATTGATCATACTGAATGTGTGCATACCAAATTGAGGGCAAGATCATGAAGAATTGAAGAGTTAGCATTTGGATTTTGGGAGCTGCAAGACACAATCGGATTTGGAGATTCAAGCTTCTTCGATCAAATCTTTTGCAAACAGAAGCTTTAACATCAATCAAGGAGTGTTTCTGAAGAGTTTGAGAGGTTGAAGTGAAGGTTTGACCTATCTGATATTCAAGATTTGACAGGTTTGCAACTTTTGTTCTACACCTTAATTTAAGCATAATTAGTTAGATTTGTTAGGTTAGAATGGTTAGAGACAAGTAGGAGATGGATTCTGGAAAGTTTGAGAGCATTTGGTGAAGTTCAAGATAGTGACACCATTTCTGTTTACCACCATAACTTCCTGAATCTTGAGATATAATCGTGGTATGATAGCAAGAATCGACCAGTGTAGCATGAGGAAGAGATTGATCACTTTAATTTCAAGAATGGTTATAGTTGAAGTTTGAGCGTAGTTTTGATTCATTATCGGGTTTAGGGATTGAGGATGATTCTTTGAATTCTAAGGTGATGATCATGATCAGCATGGAATTTAGAACAGATTAGGGTTTTGAACCATGGATTTTGGTTGAGAATTGAGGTGATACGATTGTGGTGAAGACTCACTATGAAGCTCTGTTTCCATGGCTTCTTCATTCAAACCCTGGCTGAAGGAAGAAGATGATGTGTTGGCCGTTGGATGGAGAGTAGACCATTGACTGGGGATCAGATCCAAAGGCTGGGATTTAATTTTGCGTGTGAAGAGGGAAGTCTGAAGACCAATGAAACGCGGCGTTTCATTAAAACTGTGGTTTTGGGCTTTAGTTGAGATTGATATCCACACCCCAAGTCTTGGCCCATTAAGAATTTGAACTAGTTTTCTTTACTTTCTGCACCGAGTATTTTTCTTTTTCTTTATAATTTTGTTATTTGTTTTCTGATTAAATTGGGCCATAGCGCATTTATTGTTTTCACCCCCATTTGGAGCCCAACCATGATTTGAACTGCATAGCATTGCTATTTGCACCAATGTTTTCATATTTTATTTTCTTTTTCTCCATTTTCCTTTAATCTTTGAAAAATCATATTAAATAGAAAAATAATGATTTTTGCATGGGGATTTTTTCTCCTATTTCATGTTAATGTCTAGAAAATTATGAAATCAAAATATGTGCATTTCATGCATTTTTAATATTTTTTGTGTATTTTCTCTTTTAATAGCATTTTAATTCCTTTTATGTTGATGCATAGATTTATAGAATTTTGTTTAGCTAGTTCCCTTTGAATTTTTATGCCATTATTTTTAGGATAGTTAGATTAGGACTTTAGCTCCCCTCTGGATTTATTCCATAATTTTGTGATTAATTTTTGATTAGTTTTGATTAGATGACTTTAGGTTGTGTAGATTTAGGTCAATCCTTAACATAGGTCCACAATAACACTAGAATTTTGGGTTTCTAGGTCAAGTTAGATGTTGGGACATATAGGGTATTAAGGGTAGGTATATAGGATCCCCTAGAAATTATATTAGATTTTAATATAATAGTATACTATTTTTAATTGATTTTTGTAGTTGATTGTTGTTTGTGTTGCCCTTGTGGGCTTGTATTTTGTTTTGCTTTGCTTTGTGGGTTTTTGCTTGGCTTGGTGGGCTTGGTCTTGCCTTGTGGAGCATGAAGGAGCATAGTGGAAGACTTGAAGATTGAATAAGAAGCTTGAGAGCTTGAAGACTTGTCTGTTTTGTTGTTGTTTTAGGGTTAGGAATTAAGTAGAGCTTAGACTTAGTTAATTTCTTTCTTAAACATGGATGGTATCCTTCACCTCCATTCTTCCCCATGATCCAGTAAAGATTGAGTGAAGAGCCGAGGCTTGAGAAAAAATTAAAGGATAAGTTGATACTTATTTTGAAGCTTGGAGATCCTGAAGGAATCAAGTTGATACTTGTGGTTAAGAATGAAGCCTGAAGGTGGAACTGATTAAGGAGCTGAAGCTTGAAGAAGAAGATAAGTTGAAACTTATGTTGAAGGGTTGAAACCTGGAGAAGCAAATTGATATTTGTCAAGAGTGATGGAGGTCTGAAGATTGAGTTGCTGTCAGAAGAGCTGAGGCTTGGAGTTGAGAGAGGAGTTGATCTGCTTTCTTTCTTGTCTGTTTTCTTTTCTGTATTGATGTGCCTTGTTTGACTTGCTTGATGCATTAGAATAAGTCCATATCTAGACTGATGTAAGCTAGGAGCATGATTGCACTAGAGGTTGAGTTGCTCCCTCTGCTTGTATTGTTACTGTATGGCTTTGCTTGCGGGTATTCGGTAGAGCCCAGCTCCCTTGCCCATGTGGTTTGTGTTTGCTTGATAGCATGTTCTTTTTACTGTATGATTGCAGTTTACTGTATTTATCTTGATAGCATGTTTTACTCTTCAGTATGATTGCTGTTATTCATTCTGGATTGAGGTTGAGATGAGCTTGTGGAGGCTGCTGCCCCACACACATTTCCTCCCTCACTTGCATTGCATGCATTTTACTGTATATCTGTTTACTGTTTAAGCTGATGCTTTATCTGTTTCTGTGTATCATTGACATGATCCCCTAGGACTCTCATTTCCTTTGATAAGGAAGTGATGATAGAACTTTAGGTTGAAACCTATGCATGACAACTTCTAGGAGTTCCCTGTTTCAAACTTCAACCATAGGATGAATCCTTGGCATGACAATAGTAGGACTTGATAGTCTCCCTTTAGTTGAGCCCCTCTCTTCTCATCCCAAAACAGCTTAAGATATAGTAATCATGAATGATTTCTTTCGTACGTTACGAGCCTTAAGCTATCTGAGAAAGGATTGTTGGAGAGTTTCTTTTCAACAGTCTGGATGTTTAGTATGGCACCCTTTGGGTGACATGCGACGCATTCACTCTCAGGTCATAGTCTCTAGTGCGATTGAGATTGCGAACACAATAAAAAACACTTCTTTCGTAAAAGACAGAAAACGAACTTCAAACCTTTTTGCCTCGTGGGCTCATAACTCAAAGGAAAGCTTTTCTGAAGAAAAGAGTGTCGTTAAACTTCAGCGCCAACGCAAACAGGCTTTGTCCCTAACTGCTGGAACTGCTGTTTAACCCTACTCGATAAAACAGATGAATCTGAATCCCCGTAATCCGTAGTATCCCGAACTACGTAAACTCTGATCTCTCATATATGTTGAGAGTACGTAGGCACAATACTGACGTATTGGCGAGCCACCTTCCCCGTAACCCGTCGTAGGTCGAACTACGTTGACTCTGATTTCTCATTCTCTAATGAGAATACGTAGGCATAAAGTGCGACGCTTTGCCGAGTCATTTTCTTTTCTTTTTAAGCCGGCCTTGATAGGTAGATAGATAAACCAACTCGTCCAGTAAACACAACAAGCGTGGATCCCGTCGAGTACGACGGACGTGAGGGGTGCTAATACCTTCCCCTTGCGTAACCGACTCCCGAACCCAGACAACGGTTGCGATGACCTTGTCTTACCCTTTTCGTCAGGTTTTTCCGATCGTTTCCTTTCCTGTTCTGAGGGATAAATAACGAAAGGTGGCGACTCTTCTGTTCTTCCGACACCTTATTTTCGCGGAAGCGACACTTGATAGTCCCCCCGTAGTTGTCTCCCCTCTCTTCTCATCTCAAACAACAGTAAAAAAATGTAATAAAGGCAAGTTAGTATAAGCGCGTTACGAGCCTTAAGCTACTTGGGTAATGATAATTGAGCGGCCTCCTTTCAATCGTCTAGAATGTTTAGTATACGTCCTTTGGATGATATGTGACGCATTCGCTCCCAGGTCATAGTCTCTAGTGTTGTACGAACTACAGACAAACATAAAAAACAGTTCTTCCGTAAAAGACAGAAAACAAACTTCAAACCTTTTTGCCCCGTGGGCCCATAATTCAAAGGAAGCTTTTCTGAAGAAAAGAGTGTTGTTAACTCCCAGTTCTACCGCAAACGGTAACGCCTAAGTCTCCAAGGGTCGAGCTGCATACACCAAACTGCTGGAACTGTTTGTTAACCCTACTCGATAAAACAGATGAATCTGAAACCTCGTTTATCCGTGTTATCCCGAACTACGTAAACTCTGATCACTCATACCTGTTGAGAGTACGTAGGCACAATACTGACGTATTGGCGAGCCACCTTCCCCGTACCCCGTAGTTAGGCGAACTACGTTGACTCTGATTTCTCATTCTCTGATGAGAATACGTAGGCATAAAGTTCGACGCTTTGCCGAGTCATTTTTCTTTCCTTTTTAAGCCAACCTTAATAGGTAGATAGATTAAACCAACTTGTCAGATAAACACAACAAGTGTGGATCCCATCGAGTACGATGGACGTGAGGGGTGCTAATACCTTCCCCTTGCGTAACCGACTCCCGAACCCAGACAATGGTTGCGATGACCTTGTCTTATACCTTTTCGTCAGGTTTTTCCAATCGTTTCCTTTCCCGTTCTGAGGGATAAATAACGAAAGGTGGCGACTCTTTTGTTTTGCCAGCACCTTATTTTTGCGGTAGTGACAGCTGGCGACTCTGCTAGGGAATTCATAGTTTCCTAGGGATCCAACGTCCCTTATGCGAGTCAGTTTGGGGATCCAACGTCCCCTGCGAGAGTCAATCCTAGCGCTTGTATGATTACTTGTTGGGTTGTGTTTTATTTATCGCATTTTATTTCCCGCATTTTATTTTTCAGTATGATATGATTATCTGTATTGTTGTGGGGGGCATTCTGATGAGTGAGAAGCCAGACCCAGGATTGAGAGCTACATAGTATTAGAGTGGGTTAGTGGAGGACGTGCTTGCTTTGCTTGCAGCTGTTCCCATGTGACCCACACTCAGACGAGGTTCTCTTTGATGGCTTCCTATCGATCCTTTGGACTCGAGGGGTTGTCGGATCTGAGGATTGTCGACTATGGGAACCGATCATTTGGAATTCAGCTAAGTGAGGCCGCTTCAAGAGATGATGATGCCACACCTTCTGGGTATCGTATCATCGTTTCTTGAAAGTCTGTGACGCTGATGACCGCATAGGATGCCGAACCTTTTCCGTGATTAGGTCCATACCTGTGAGCAGGGTCGGGTTATTGCAGGAAACCTTATCCTTCAGACTACCTGGTTTTCTTGACAGCAAATCAGTTTTGTTGGTATCGGGGTTTCTTCTCATCAGATATATGTGTGTTCTTGACAGAGCAGACTTACGGTCTGATATCAGAGGTTCTCATCATCAGATTTGTATGTTCTTGACAAAGCAGAGTTATGGTCTGATATCAGGGGTTTCTTCTCATCACCAGATATGTGTGTTCTTGACAGAGCAGATTTATGGTCTGGTATCAGGGGTTTCTTCTCATCAGAAATATGGTTGTTCTTGACAGAGCAGTATTGTGGTTTTGTTGATACAGAATCTTCATCTCCTCAACAGCACAGTTGTCCTGATATCCTGCTGCATGATTGCATTTTGCATTGTTTGCATCCTCATTTGCATGTCATTAACGTGTGTCTGTGTTGCAGGTGCATATTTCTCCCCTGGTTCTAGTGATCTTGATCCTTATGGCAGAAATGGCATCTCTGAAGAAGACTGTGGCTTACAAGCTACCAACACCTGACATCTGAGAGTTACGAGCTTTGATTTATTTGGCTGATAAGATGGTGATGGAGAGTTTCAGAAAGAGTTATGGGAGACTTCTGGGTATTGTGTATAAGCTTCCTACATACGAGTTGAATGGCCTCTACGCCCTGCTGCAGTTTTACGACCCACAGCTCAGATGCTTTGTGTTTCCAGACTACGTCCTAGCTCCGACCTTGGAAGAGTACTCTGACCTGTTGGGGGTGCCTTTGATGAATCAAATGCCCTATTACCGTGTTGACGGTGAACCCAAACTGAGTAAGTTGACTGACGCTCTTCACGTAGATGAGCCTGAATTAGAAGGGATGGTATCCAGAAAGATCGGAGTTCATGGTTTCCCTTTGTCTTTCCTGATGGAAAAAGCCCAGAAGTTTGCAGAGAAGGGTCGCTGGGATGTGTTCAATGCCTTCTTAGCCCTCTGTATTTATGGGATCGTGCTATTCCCAAGTCACCCGAACTTCATAAGCATGGATGCTTGCCTCATATTTGCCTCCGGGAATCCAGTACCCACTCTCCTTGGAGACGTCTACCATTCAGTTCACAGCAAGAATGAGAACAGAAAGGGGAAGAACGTGGCGTGTTGTGCCCCTTTACTGTATAAATGGTTTGCTAGTCATCTTCCTAAGTCAGGGCTGTTTATTGATTCTGCTGAGTCTTCGCCTTGGTCTGCGCGTTTGATGGGTTTGACTGCTGACGATATCATCTGGTTTGATAGAGATCTGTTGGGCAAGGATATTGTGCATAGATGTTGTGGCTTTCCAAACGTCCCCTTGGTCGGAAGGAATGGGTGTATCAACTACAATCCATCTCTGCTAGTATGACAATTCGGGTATGCGCTACGAGGTCCTCCTGAAGAGGAAGAAATACGGGAATCTCTGTATTTCACGGCGTTGCTTGAAGGTGACACCTTGGGCAAGGTACAGAATGCTTGGAGCAAAATTCACCGAAAGGGGAAAGTCTTGCTAGGAAAAAGCAATAACAAGGCCTTTGATCCGTATGTGACTTGGGTTCGAGAGAGAGCCGTCAAGTTTCTAATGTCGTTTCCTGCTGTAGCACCGTTGTGTGCTCCCGTGTACAAAGAACCTACTACGGTTGATATCCAGAAATTCAACCAGGTACTCTGAGAGAAGGAAGAGCTACAAAAGGCCAATGAAGAGTTGGAGAAAGAGATTGCTCAACTTCGGAAAGAGAAAAGTGAAGCCGTTTATACCTGCAAAAAGCAGACTGAGATGATCAACCGTCTAGGCTCCAACCTGACCACAGAAACTAATGCTAAGGAACGTCTGGGGTTGGATCTGAAGTCAGTGCATGGCGTGTTGACAACCAAGAAATAGGATCTGGACAGAGTGTACCGGAAGCTAACCCAATACAAGAGGGTCTGGAGCAGCACCATAGCCAAGTACAAAGAACGGGAAGAAAAGCTGAAGCAGTAAGTAGCCGAGCTGGAAGCTCAAATTATGGTGAAAAACGAGAGTACAGAGGCTGAAGCCTCCCTGCGACATGACGTCTAGTATAGATTGGCTGAAGTCGAGGCGATTCTGCAAGATTCTCAACTCCGGGCTGATGCTAAGAGAAGAAGAGTCGAGAACCATCCTGAAGAAGGTATTTCTAGGAGCATTGCCGAGAACCTCCCAAAGTCCATCAGTCAGAAGGACCTGCTGACCCAGGGTTTGCTTACTCAGTCAGATCACTCCACTACAAAGAAGTTGATAGAAGATTTTCGTGCCCGTGGCCGCGCCTGATATTTTGTATCTTTCTTTGTACATTTTTATGCATTGATATGTTGATCATCGCCAGGTCTGTTGGTTGGGGTCATGCCTTATTGCTTCAGTTGTATGTGATTACAGTTGTATGCTACCTAAGCGGGCTGTTCAGATGAATATATCAGGATTTCTTTTCCATGATTGGATCATATACTTTATTTATCTCAAAAGCTAGGATCGGGGGGGATCTCCCCAAGGCACAGACACACGTTTGCATTTGCATGAAGCATTTGCATAATGAGCACTTTGTCGTTTTTTCTAACCCTTTGTGTATACAGGTTGTTCCAGGATTGATCGAAGGCCAATCCACTGCTATCCGACCAGAGCAAATCAAGCTAGAGCAATGGAACAAGTGTAGACTGACGTTCAGGAACTCCGGGAGAGGATGGACCGATTCATGGAGCTCATGCAAGTGGTCACCAACGACCAAGACCAGCTCAGAACATTGGTCCAGCCTCTGATCTCAAGGGTTGACAGCAATGGTGTACTTCATGGAGGGAGCATTCCAACCCCTCCACCTGTTGAAACTCCTCAGAATGGCATCCCCGTGACCGGGGGGAATGGAAGTGGTAGCGACAATGTGATCACTAAGATAGGGCTCAATGGTAATACGACTGGCTTCGGTAATGGAAACTTTGAAGCTAATGGCAATGCTGGAATGGGCAACGGCAACACAGGTGCTGGAAATCTGTATGGGCCTCAGCCATGGCTAGAGGATTGTCAAGAAGATTTGTTCTCACAAAGGAGTGCTGAAGGAGAGCTGACTGCTGAAGCACGTCTGAGGTTTAAGGCACTCGAGGACAAAATGAGGAATTTCGAGAACCTGAACACTATGGGGGTCGACATGACTAAATTGGGATTGATTTCTGATTTCAAGGTGCCTCCCAAATTCAAGGTGCCCGACTTTGAGAAATACAAGGGCACCACTTGCCCTCGTGTCCACTTAAGGTCATACTACCGAAAGATGTCCGCTCACTCTGAAGACGAGAAGTTGCTGATGCACTTCTTTCAGGATAGCTTGTCCGGGCCATCCTTGGAATGGTACATGAGTTTGGAACCTACCAGTGTGCGCACGTGGAAGGAACTTGCTGAGGCATTTGTGCACCATTATCAGTATAACAGTGACTTGGCTCCGAACCGGGTTCAACTGCAGAACTTGTCGTAGAGGAACAATGAAGGGTTCAAAGAATACGCCCAGCGGTGGCGTGAATTAGCAGCTAGAGTTCAACCGCTGATGGTTGAATGGGAGCTTGTTGAGATGTTTGTAGCCACCCTCCCAGGGATTTATTAAGAGAAACAAGTCAGCGGTATGTCAGGAAGTTTCTCAGATCTCATCATTACTGGCGAGTACGTTGAAAATGGGATCAAACTGGGGAAAATTCAAGGTGTTGATCTATCCTCAACTGGAGGAGGAAAGAAACCATATGGTAGTAAAAGGCGTGAAGGGGAGACGGGCGTCGTGTCCAACGCTCGCAGGAAAGGTAAAGGCCCGCGCCAGCAGGTGGCTAGCATAACCATCCCTGCTACCCAACAACCCCAGCCGCAGCAGCAACAACTAAATTAGTAAGGGTACAGAAAGTATCAGAACAGGGCACCTCTGTCGAGCCGTCACCTTGAGACACCGCTCATGTCTTATGCTCAACTATTACAAACTCTGCTTCAGTTACAGCTAGTCCAGAAGAGAACCCTGGCTCCCTTGACAAGGGCACCTCCGCAGGGTTATGATGTGAATGCAACATGTGATTTTCACTCAGGGGCACCCGGCCACACGATAGAAAACTGCAAAGCCTTCAAGCACAAGGTGCAAGATATGGTGGATGCTAAGATCATCAATTTCTCAGATAATGTGTCGAATGTCACGAAGAACCCTATGCCGAATCATAGGGGAGGTGGGGTAAATGCCATTATTGAAGACGAGAACTTGGATTTGTTGACCGATGTCAAGGATCTAAAGACACCGCTTAGCTTCGTTAAAGCCAAGCTGATAAAGAGAGGCTTCTTTCCGGGCTGTGGAGAACTATGTATGGGCTGTGCGACTCGTCCTGATGGATGCGAACAGTTGACGGAGGGGATTCAGAGTCTGATGACCGAAGGAATCTTGCAGTTTAGCCGAAGGGCCGAATGTGGATCTGGAGAGGTAATGCTGAAGCAAGATGATGAGGTTGCCACCATCACCATCCCTCGCCAAACGATAACCATTTCTGCACCCAGGTCGCCCACAATTACCATCACCAAAGCTGGGCCGATACCTTTCGAAAGCACCAATGTTGTCCCATGGCATTATGGGGCAGACGTCTACTGTAATGGACAGAAGTTAGAGCGGGAACCATCTGGGCAGTCTGTGGATAACCTAGTGGGAATTGGCGGAATCACGAGCAGCGGAAGAGTATTTGCTCCACCTGAGATTGTGGCGGACAAAGCGGACAAAGCTGAGGAAACTGATAAGGGAAAGATTAAAGTCGTTGAGGAAACCCCTCGTGGGTTAGAGAAGGACTTACTTGTGAAGGACGCTGAAGAGTTCATGAGGTTGATCAAGAAGAGTGACTACAAGATCGTGGATCACCTCCACCAAACACCCTCAAAAATTTCCATCCTGAATTTGTTGCTGTGTTCGGAGTCACATCGCAACGCGCTGTTAAGGGTTTTGAATGCCACGTATGTACCGCAGGAAATATCGGTCAACCAGTTGGAAGGGGTAGTAGCCCACGTGAATGCTGGAAACGGGTTAGGGTTCACTGACCTGGAGCTGACGCCGAAGGGAAGAAACCACAACAGTGCCCTGCACATCTCGATAGAGTGTAGGGGAACAGTTATGGCTCATGTGTTGGTGGACACTGGGTCATCGCTCAATGTTCTTCCGAAGAAAGCATTGATGAAGTTAGATACTCGGGGATTGATTTGCACACCCAGTGATCTGGTTGTGAAGGCATTTGATGGAACTAAGCGTCATGTCTTTGGAGAGGTAACATTGCCAATCCAAGTCGGGCCGGAAACTTTCAACGCAGTCTTTTACATTATGGACATCATGCCTGCCTACAGCTGTCTCTTAGGTTGGCCATGGATCCATTCTGCTGGTGCCGTGACCTCCATGTTGCACCAGAAACTCAAGTATGCTGTCGAAGGCAGCATCGTAACTGTTTGTGGCGAGGAAGATATAATGGTGAGCCATTTGTCCTCCTTCAAATATGTTGAGATGGATGGGGAAATCCATGAAACCCTATGTCAGGCGTTCGAAGCTGTTAAGGTCAAGGACATGACTCCTGTAATGATTGAGAAACCAGAGATGACTCTCTCGTCCTTCAAGGAAGCCCGGGCCGTTGTTCAAGCCGGATCTACCCCAGGCTGGGGGCAAGTGCTAGAAATACCTAACAAACAGGACAAGTTTGGGTTAGGATACTCTCCTGCGGCTGAAGCCTCCTCTTCTCACAGTGCGTCGCGAGGTAAAGGGACAATCCAGTTTACCAGTGGCGGGGTTATATTCGAAAGTGTCAACGCAGTGTCTGAAGACGGCGAAGACAGCGATTGCGACCTAGACTCTTGGATCCAGCCAAGCAAACTAGGCCAGAGCCTCAACAACTGGTCCATCAGGGATACCATCCAAGTGACAGACAAAGAGTAATGATTTACTTTCTCCAATCGTTGTACAACCCTATGTCCTACCCGGGGCATAATGGTTTTATTGTCAGGGCCTTGTTTGATTATGTACATGCATTTTACCAATAAATCAAAAGGCGTTTTTCTTCGTATTCAAATGTTGTGATCTCTGTTATTCCTGTTTTATGTTTGTTTTGAAAAACAATAAAACGACAATAGGGTTTGTGCTAACTTGCATATCCTTGTCTTAAGCTTAACCCTTGTTATTGCAGGATCCGCATAGCAGATGACATCGACTCTGGGCCTTCTACGACTCACTTCGACTTTGACCTTCCCGAAGAGTTGGCCCGCTTGTTGAAACAAGAAGAGAAAGTTATTCTGCCTCACGAGGAAGAGATTGAGATTGTGAATCTAGGTTCTGAAGAACTGGTCAGGAACGTCAGGAAAGGGACTGCATTGCAGAATGATGTCAAGCAGAGATTGGTTGAGATGCTGAGAGAGTATAGTGACATCTTTGCTTGGTCATACGAAGATATGCCCGGACTTGACACTGACATCCTGGTCCATCACTTGCCGCTGCGAGAAGATTGTCCTCCCGTTAAGCAGAAGCTTAGGAGGACGCGACCAAATATGGTCGTTAAGATCAAAGAAGAAGTGCAGAAGCAGCTTGATGTTGGCTTCTTAGCGGTCACTACTTACCCTCCGTGGGTCGCCAACATAGTACCTGTACCAAAGAAGGACGGTAAGGTGCGAATGTGCGTCGATTATCGGGATTTGAATAGGGCGAGCCCTAAGGATGATTTCCCGCTCCCTCATATTGATGTGTTAGTCGACAATACAACTCAGTTCTCCGTATTTTTGTTCATGGATGGCTTCTCCGGTTACAATCAGATCAAGATGGCACCGGAGGACATGGAGAAAACTACGTTTGTTACACCTTGGGGAACGTTTTTCTACAAGGTAATGCCTTTCGGTCTGAAGAACCCAGGGGCCACTTACCAACGAGCAATGGTTACTTTGTTTTATGATATGATTCATCATGAGATTGAAGTCTATGTTGATGACATGATTGCGAAGTCCCAAACGGAGGAGGGACATCTGGTCAATTTGCTGAAGCTTTTTGAGAGGCTTAGGAAGTTCAGGTTGAGGCTGAATCCTAACAAGTGTACTTTCTGAGTACGGTCTGGAAAACTACTGGGGTTTATCGTGAGCGAAAGAGGCATCGAGGTTGATCCTGCGAAGATAAAAGTAATACAAGAAATGCCAGCGCCAAAAACTGAAAAAGAAGTTCGTGGTTTCCTGGGCAGAATAAACTACATTGCAAGGTTTATCTCTCAGCTCACGGCCACGTGTGAACCGATGTTCAAACTGCTAAAGAAAGATCAGGCGATTATCTGGAACGAGGATTGCCAGAAGGCATTTGATAAGATAAAACAGTATCTACAGGAACCTCCGATCTTGATACCCCCAGTGGTTGGACGACCCTTAATCATGTACTTGACAGTTCTTGAGAATAGTATAGGGTGTGTTCTCGGTCAGCACGACGAGACGGGCAGAAAGGAGCATGCCATTTATTACTTGAGTAAAAAGTTCACGGACTGTGAATCTCGTTACTCGATGCTGGAGAAGACGTGTTGTGCACTAGCCTGGGCTGCCAAACGTTTACGACAGTACATGCTCAATCACACAACCATGTTAATTTCGAAGATGGATCCGATCAAGTACGTCTTCGAGAAATAAACGCTTTCGGGCAGGATTGCCAGATGGCAAATGGTGTTGACGGAATATGACATTCAGTACGTGCCCCAGAAGGCCATCAAGGGAAGCGTATTGTCTGAATACCTTTCCGAACAGTCAATAGAGGATTATCAGCCAATGAAATTTGAATTCCCTAATGAGGATATCATGTTTCTCAAGGTGAAAGATTGCGATGAACCGTTGCCCGACGAGGGTCCAGATAGGAAATCCCAATGGAAATTGATATTTGACGGGGCGGTTAACTCTTATGGAAGTGGCATTGGGGCGATCATCACGACTCCTCATGGATCCCACATCCCGTTCACCGCTAGAATGATGTTTCTGGTCACCAATAACGAGGCAGAGTACGAAGCATGCATCATGGGCCTGGAAGAAGCAATTGATTTGAGAATCAAGAACCTAGATGTATATGGTGACTCGGCACTTGTGATCAACCAGATTAAAGGGGAATGGGAGACTCGCCAATCGAATTTGGTGCCGTACATGAATTATGCCAGAAGGCTGCTTCCGTTCTTTGATCGAGTGGAACTCCATCATGTGCCCAGGGCTGAGAATCAGATGGCTGATGCCCTAGCCACGTTGGCTTCGATGTATAAAGTCAATTTTTAGAATGAAGCTCCAAGAATTGTCCTTTCTCGTCTTGATAGACCTGCATTCGTCTTTGCGATCAAGGAAGCCTCCAACGGCAAGCCATGGTTCCATGATATCCAGACTTTCCTTATGACTAAGGAGTATCCCGCGGGAGCGTCAACCTAGGATAAGAAGACTCTGAGGAGGCTGTCTGGAAATTTTTATCTCAATCCTGATGGAGTTTTGTATAAAAGAAACCACGATCTCGTGCTACTCAGATGTGTAGATGAGAAAGAAGTGAATATGCTCATGGAAGAAGTCCATGAAGGCACATTTGGTACGCACGCCGGCGGGCATGCGATGACGAGAAAGATCCTGAGAGCAGGGTACTACTGGCTGACGATGGAGTCGAATTGCTTTAAATTCGTGAAGAGATGTCATAAATGCTAGATTTATGCTGATAAGATTCATGTACCGCCGTGCCCGTTGAATGTCATGTCTTCCCCGTGGCCATTCTCCATGTGGGGCATCGACATGATAGGCAAGATCGAGCCCACCGCATCTAACGGTCATCGCTTCATTCTAGTAGCCATCGACTACTTCACCAAGTGGGTGGAGGCAGCCTCGTATGCTAACATGACCAAGCAGGTGGTGGCTAAATTCATAAAGAAGGACATCATTTGTCGATACGGAATTCCCGAGCGGATCATTACTGATAATGGTTCGAATCTGAATAACAAGATGATGAAGGAGATATGCCAGAATTTCAAGATTGAACACCACAACTCATCTCCTTACCGACCAAAGATGAATGGCGCCGTTGAAGCGGCCAATAAGAACATCAAGAAGATTGTGCAGAAGATGGTTGTGAGCTATAAGGATTGGCACGAGATATTTCCATTTGCACTACACGGTTATCGTACAATGGTATGTACATCGACCGGGGAAACTCCTTTCTCACTGGTGTACGGTATGGAAGTTGTCCTACCGTTAGAAGTTGAGATCCCTTCTTTACGAGTTTTGGTTGATGTGAAACTCGATGAGGTAGAATGGATTAAGAACCGACTAAACCAACTGAGCCTGATGGATGAGAAGAGGTTAGCATCAATTGCATATGGTCGTCTGTACAAGAGCCGAATGAAGAAAGCTTATGACAAGAAGGTGCGTCCTAGAAGCTTTCAGACGGGTGATCTCGTCCTGAAGAAGATTCTTCCTCCACACTCCGATCATCGGGGTAAGTGGACTCCCAATTACGAAGGTCTGTACATCGTCAACAAGGTCTTCTCGGGAGGAGCCTTGTTGTTATCCACGATGGATGGCGAAGATTTTGCATCCCCGCTGAACACGGACGCAGTTAAAAAATACTTTGCTTAAAGAACGACCCGCTGGAAAGAAAAAGAATATCCAGGAAAAAATGGGGCATCCCGGCGAACCATAAAAAAAGAAAAGGGTTCGGGCAAAAATTAGGGATATAAAAGAAAAGAATGTACACCCGCAAAGTCGAAAACCTGGAAGGGCGACTTTGGCAAAAAAGGGTATCCCGGTGAATCGAAAACCCGGAAGGGCGATTCAGGCAAAAGTTAGGGATTTGAAAAAGCAAATGATTGCGTTTCGCGTATGGACTTTCATTAGTTAGTGGTTTGGAAGACCTGAGGGCCGTTTATCTGAATCAATCTCTTCTGAGGCTGAAGCATCGGAGAAGTATCAAAGTCGAGTGGGTCATAGAGGGATCAACTCATAGTGTTTGTCTACGACGCATTGCCGACATTTGTGTATATACTGACGTATATTTATGTTTTTATATTTGCGCAGCTTCCTCATTCCAGGAGTTTGCATCTGTTGTAAAACATCTTCACCCATTCAGGCGTTCATCATCAATAAAATATATACTATTCAACAATTCTGTTTGCTTGTTTAGCATTTATCTGTTTTGTTTGCGAAAAAGAACGCCGATGTTTTTGATAAAATACGCATACATAAACTTACTAGCCTAGGCCACTGATTGTTGAAACAATGAATTACTTGAACATTGTCACAAGATGATAATCTTGATAGGTCCCTTTGAGAAGGGTATCCTGTCTGTTTGTTTGTGTTGTTGCAGGTAGCATATTCCAGGCAGTACGCTGTATGCGTCCCCAAGCAGTATGATTCCTTCTACCCCAGCGAGTTTAACAGCATCTCCCCACGGAGCCGGAACGTGGGATGGTGAATGTTGATATGTCTCCCCAAGCAGAGAAGATTCTCCCCAATCAGAGGTATCCTGCAGGATCGTCATCTCCTCAGCTGAGCAATACACTGAAGTGTATGTTCATCCCCAGCACTGGGTCAATATGCAGATTCTCATAGAAAACTATCCGCAAGTATGCAGCACTCGATAGTTCAAGACTGAAGTCTCCAGCAGAATTGAGATTCCCCATAGAGTTGTATTCTCCCCAGCAAGCAGGATGATTCCTTCTTCCCTAGCCAAGTTTGCAAATCCCCAAGAGAGCTGAGTCCTTGGA
>OZ012735.1:451214112-451238136 GCA_963859935.3 Lathyrus sativus
CTCTGTTTCGAGAAGCTTATCCACCTTTATCTTCGATAACTGGCATCTCTCTTTCGAGTAGATTAACCACCTTTATTTTCAACAAGTGGCATCTGTCTTTTGAGAAGCTTATCCACCTTTCTTTTCGATAAGTGGCATCTCTTTTTTAGGTAGGTTATCCTCCTTTATTTTCGATTAGTGGCATCTGTCTTTCGTAAAGCTTATTCACCTTTATTTTTGATAAGTGGCATCTCTCTTTCGAGAAGCTTATCCACCTTTATTTTCGATAAGTGGCATCTCTCTTTCGAGAAGCTTATCCACCTTTATTTTTGATAAGTGGCAACTCTCTTTCGAGAAGCTTATCAACCTTTATTTATGATAAGTGTCATCTCTCTTTAGAGAAGCCTATCTACCGTTATTTTCGATAAGTGGCATCTCTCTTTCGAGAAGCTTATCCACCTTTATTTATGATAAGTGTCATCTCTCTTTAGAGAAGCTTATCTACCGTTATTTTCTATGAGTGGTATCTCTCATTCGAGAAGCTTATCCACCTTTATTTATGATAAGTGGCATCTCTCTTTAGAGAAGCTTATCTACCGTTATTTTCGATAAGTGGCATCTCTCTTTCGAGAAGCTTATCCACCTTTATTTTCGATAAGTGGAATCTCTCTTTCGAGAAGCTTATCCACCTTTATTTTCGATAAGTGGCATCTCCCTTTCGAGTAGGTTATCCACCTTTATTTTCGATAAGTGGCATCTCTCTTTCGAGAAGCTTATCCACCTTTATTTTCGATAAGTTGAATCTCTCTTTCGAGAAGCTTATCCACCTTTATTTTCGATAAGTGGCATCTCTCTTTTAGGTAGGTTATCCTCATTTATTTTCGATTAGTGGCATTTGTCTTTCGTAAAGCTTATTCACCTTTATTTTTGATAAGTGACATCTCTCTTTCGAGAAGCTTATCCACCTTTATTTTCGATAACTGGCATATCTCTTTCAAGAAGCTTATCCACCTTTATTTTCGATAAGTGGCATCTCTCTTTCGAGAAGCTTATCCACCTATATTTATGATAAGTGTCATATCTCTTTGCGATAAGTGACATCTCTCTTTTAAGAAGCTTATCCACCTTTATTTATGATAAGTGGCATCTCTCTTTAGAGAAGCTTATCAACCGTTATTTTTGATAAGTGCCATCTCTCTTTCGAGAAGCTTATCCAGCTTTATTATCGATAAGTGGCATCTCTCTTTCGAGAAGCTTATCCACCTTTATTTTTGATAAGTGGCATCTCTCTTTCGAGTAGCTTATCCACCTTTATTTTCGATAAGTGGCATCTCTCTTTTGAGAAGCTTATCCACCTTTATTTTTGATAAGTGGAATCTCTCTTTCGAGAAGCTTAACCACCTTTATTTTCGATAAGTGGCATCTCTCGTTTGAGAAGCTTATCCACCTTTATTTACGATAAGTGGCATCTCTCTTTCGAGAAGCTTATCCACCTTTATTTTCGATAAGTAGCATCTCTCTTTCGAGAAGCTTATCCACCTTTATTTTCGATAAGTGGAATCTCTCTTTCGAGAAGCTTATCCACCTTTATTTTCGATAAGTGGTATCTCTCTTTCGAGTAGATTAACCACCTTTATTTTCAACAAGTGGCATCTGTCTTTTGAGAAGCTTATCCACCTTTATTTTCGATAAGTGTATTCTCTCTTTTAGGTAGGTTATCCTCCTTTATTTTCGATTAGTGGCATCTGTCTTTCGTAAAGCTTATTCACCTTTATTTATGATAAGTGGCATCTCTCTTTCGAGAAGCTTATCCACCTTTATTTTCGATAAGTGGCATCTCTCTTTCGAGAAGCTTATCCAGCTTTATTTTCGATAAGTGGCATCTCTCTTTCGAGAAGCTTATCCACCTTTATTTTCGATAAGTGGAATCTCTCTTTCGAGTAGCTTATCCACCTTTATTTTCGATAAGTGGCATCTCTCTTTTGAGAAGCTTATCCACCTTTATTTTTGATAAGTGGAATCTCTCTTTCGAGAATCTTATCCACCTTTATTTTCGATAAGTGGCATCTCTCTTTCGAGAAGCTTATCCACCTTTATTTTCGATAAGTGGCATCTCTCTTTCTAGTAGCTTATCCACCTTTATTTTCGATAAGTGGCATCTCTCTTTCGAGAAGCTTATCCACCTTTATTTTCGATAAGTGGAATCTCTCTTTCGAGAAGCTTATCCAGCTTTATTTTCGATAAGTGGCATCTCTCTTTCGAGAAGCTTATCCACCTTTATTTTTGATAATTGGCATCTCACTTTCGAGAAGCTTATCCACCTTTATTTCTTATAAGTGGCATCTCTCTTTCGAGAAGCTTATCCACCTTTATTTTCGATAAGTGGCATCTCTCTTTCGAGAAGCTTATCCAGCTTTATTTTCGATAAGTGGAATCTCTGTTTCGAGAAGCTTATCCACCTTTATCTTCGATAACTGGCATCTCTCTTTCGAGTAGATTAACCACCTTTATTTTCAACAAGTGGCATCTGTCTTTTGAGAAGCTTATCCACCTTTCTTTTCGATAAGTGGCATCTCTTTTTTAGGTAGGTTATCCTCCTTTATTTTCGATTAGTGGCATCTATCTTTCGTAAAGCTTATTCACCTTTATTTTTGATAAGTGGCATCTCTCTTTCGAGAAGCTTATCCACCTTTATTTTCGATAAGTGGCATCTCTCATTCGAGAAGCTTATCCACCTTTATTTTTGATAAGTGGCAACTCTCTTTCGAGAAGCTTATCAACCTTTATTTATGATAAGTGTCATCTCTCTTTAGAGAAGCCTATCTACCGTTATTTTCGATAAGTGGCATCTCTCTTTCGAGAAGCTTATCCACCTTTATTTATGATAAGTGTCATCTCTCTTTAGAGAAGCTTATCTACCGTTATTTTCGATAAGTGGCATCTCTCATTCGAGATGCTTATCCACCTTTATTTATGATAAGTGGCATCTCTCTTTAGAGAAGCTTATCTACCTTTAGTTCGATAAGTGGCATCTCTCTTCCGAGAAGCTTATCCACCTTTATTTTCGATAAGTGGCATCTCTCTTTTGGGAAGCTTATCCACCTTTATTTTTGATAAGTGGCATCTCTCTTTCGAGAAGCTTATCCACCTTTATTTATGATAAGTGTCATCTCTCTTTAGAAAAGCTTATCTACCGTTATTTTCGATAAGTGGCATCTCTCATTCGAGAAGCTTATCCACCTTTATTTATGATAAGTGGCATCTCTCTTTAGAGAAGCTTATCTACCGTTATTTTCGATAAGTGGCATCTCTCTTTCGAGAAGCTTATCCACCTTTATTTTCGATAAGTGGCATCTCTCTTTCTAGTAGCTTATCCACCTTTATTTTCGATAAGTGGCATCTCTCTTTCGAGAAGCTTATCCACCTTTATTTTTGATAATTGGCATCTCACTTTCGAGAAGCTTATCCACCTTTATTTCTTATAAGTGGCATCTCTCTTTCGAGAAGCTTATCCACCTTTATTTTCGATAAGTGGCATCTCTCTTTCGAGAAGCTTATCCAGCTTTATTTTCGATAAGTGGAATCTCTGTTTCGAGAAGCTTATCCACCTTTATCTTCGATAACTGGCATCTCTCTTTCGAGTAGATTAACCACCTTTATTTTCAACAAGTGGCATCTGTCTTTTGAGAAGCTTATCCACCTTTCTTTTCGATAAGTGGCATCTCTTTTTTAGGTAGGTTATCCTCCTTTATTTTCGATTAGTGGCATCTGTCTTTCGTAAAGCTTATTCACCTTTATTTTTGATAAGTGGCATCTCTCTTTCGAGAAGCTTATCCACCTTTATTTTCGATAAGTGGCATCTCTCTTTCGAGAAGCTTATCCACCTTTATTTTTGATAAGTGGCAACTCTCTTTCGAGAAGCTTATCAACCTTTATTTATGATAAGTGTCATCTCTCTTTAGAGAAGCCTATCTACCGTTATTTTCGATAAGTGGCATCTCTCTTTCGAGAAGCTTATCCACCTTTATTTATGATAAGTGTCATCTCTCTTTAGAGAAGCTTATCTACCGTTATTTTCTATGAGTGGTATCTCTCATTCGAGAAGCTTATCCACCTTTATTTATGATAAGTGGCATCTCTCTTTAGAGAAGCTTATCTACCGTTATTTTCGATAAGTGGCATCTCTCTTTCGAGAAGCTTATCCACCTTTATTTTCGATAAGTGGAATCTCTCTTTCGAGAAGCTTATCCACCTTTATTTTCGATAAGTGGCATCTCCCTTTCGAGTAGGTTATCCACCTTTATTTTCGATAAGTGGCATCTCTCTTTCGAGAAGCTTATCCACCTTTATTTTCGATAAGTTGAATCTCTCTTTCGAGAAGCTTATCCACCTTTATTTTCGATAAGTGGCATCTCTCTTTTAGGTAGGTTATCCTCATTTATTTTCGATTAGTGGCATCTGTCTTTTGTAAAGCTTATTCACCTTTATTTTTGATAAGTGACATCTCTCTTTCGAGAAGCTTATCCACCTTTATTTTCGATAACTGGCATATCTCTTTCAAGAAGCTTATCCACCTTTATTTTCGATAAGTGGCATCTCTCTTTCGAGAAGCTTATCCACCTATATTTATGATAAGTGTCATATCTCTTTGCGATAAGTGACATCTCTCTTTTAAGAAGCTTATCCACCTTTATTTATGATAAGTGGCATCTCTCTTTAGAGAAGCTTATCAACCGTTATTTTTGATAAGTGGCATCTCTCTTTCGAGAAGCTTATCCAGCTTTATTATCGATAAGTGGCATCTCTCTTTCGAGAAGCTTATCCACCTTTATTTTTGATAAGTGGCATCTCTCTTTCGAGTAGCTTATCCACCTTTATTTTCGATAAGTGGCATCTCTCTTTTGAGAAGCTTATCCACCTTTATTTTTGATAAGTGGAATCTCTCTTTCGAGAAGCTTAACCACCTTTATTTTCGATAAGTGGCATCTCTCGTTTGAGAAGCTTATCCACCTTTATTTACGATAAGTGGCATCTCTCTTTCGAGAAGCTTATCCACCTTTATTTTCGATAAGTAGCATCTCTCTTTCGAGAAGCTTATCCACCTTTATTTTCGATAAGTGGAATCTCTCTTTCGAGAAGCTTATCCACCTTTATTTTCGATAAGTGGTATCTCTCTTTCGAGTAGATTAACCACCTTTATTTTCAACAAGTGGCATCTGTCTTTTGAGAAGCTTATCCACCTTTATTTTCGATAAGTGTATTCTCTCTTTTAGGTAGGTTATCCTCCTTTATTTTCGATTAGTGGCATCTGTCTTTCGTAAAGCTTATTCACCTTTATTTTTGATAAGTGGCATCTCTCTTTCGAGAAGCTTATCCACCTTTATTTTCGATAAGTGGCATCTCTCTTTCGAGAAGCTTATCCACCTTTATTTTCGATAAGTGGCATCTCTCTTTCGAGAAGCTTATCCACCTTTATTTATGATAAGTGTCATCTCTCTTTAGAGAAGCTTATCTACCGTTATTTTCGATAAGTGGCATCTCTCTTTCGAGAAGCTTATCCACCTTTATTTATGATAAGTGGCATCTCTCTTTAGAGAAGCTTATCTACCGTTATTTTCGATAAGTGGCATCTCTCTTTTGAGAAGCTTATCCACCTTTATTTTCGATAAGTGGAATCTCTCTTTCGAGAAGCTTATCCACATTTATTTTCGATAAGTGGCATCTCTATTTCGAGTAGCTTATCCACCTTTATTTTCGATAAGTGGCATCTCTCTTTCGAGAAGCTTATTCACCTTTATTTTCGATAAGTGGAATCTCTCTTTCTAGAAGCTTATCCACCTTTATTTTCTATAAGTGGCATCTCTCTTTCGAGAAGCTTATCCACCTTTATTTTCGATAAGTGGCATCTCTCTTTCGAGAAGCTTATCCACCTTTATTTTCGATAACTGGCATCTCTCTTTCGAGAAGCTTATCCACCTTTATTTATGATAAGTGGCATCTCTCTTTAGAGAAGCTTATCTACCGTTATTTTCGATAAGTGGCATCTCTCTTTCGAGAAGCTTATCCACCTTTATTTTCGGTAAGTGGCATCTCTCTTTCGAGAAGCTTATCTACCGTTATTTTCGATAAGTGGCATCTCTCTTTTGAGAAGCTTATCCACCTTTATTTTCGATAAGTGGAATCTCTCTTTCGAGAAGCTTATCCACATTTATTTTCGATAAGTGGCATCTCTCTTTCGAGTAGCTTATCCACCTTTATTTTCGATAAGTGGCATCTCTCTTTCGAGAAGCTTATTCACCTTTATTTTCTATAAGTGGCATCTCTCTTTAGAGAAGCTTATCCACCTTTATTTCTGATAAGTGGCATCTCTCTTTCGAGAAGCTTATCCACCTTTATTTTTGATAAGTGGCATCTCTCTTTCGATAAGCTTATCCACCTTTATTTTCGATAAGTGGAATCTCTCTTTCGAGAAGCTTATCCACCTTTATTTTCGATAAGTGGCATCTCTCTTTCGAGAAGCTTATCCACCTTTATTTTCGATAAGTGGCATCTTTCTTTCGAGAAGCTTATCCACCTTTATTTTTGATAATTGGCATCTCATTTTCGAGATGCTTATCCACCTTTATTTCTGATAAGTGGCATCTCTATTTCGAGAAGCTTATCCACCTTTATTTTCGATAAGTGGCATCTCTCTTTCGAGAATCTTATCCACCTTTATTTTCGATAAGTGGAATCTCTCTTTCGAGAAGCTTATCCACCTTTATTTTCAATAAGTGGCATCTCTCTTTCGAGTAGATTATCCACCTTTATTTTCAATAAGTGGCATCTGTCTTTTGAGAAGCTTATCAACCTTTATTTTCGATAAGTGGCATCTCTCTTTTAGGTAGGTTATCCTCCTTTATTTTCGATTAGTGGCATCTGTCTTTCGTAAAGCTTATTCACCTTTATTTTTGATAAGTGGCATCTCTCTTTCGAGAAGCTTATCCACCTTTATTTTCGATAAGTGGCATCTCTCTTTCGAGAAGATTATCCACCTTTATTTTCGATAAGTGGCATCTCTCTTTCGAGAACCTTATCCACCTTTATTTATGATAAGTGTCATCTCTCTTTAGAGAAGCTTATCTACCGTAATTTTCGATAAGTGGCATCTCTCTTTCGAGTAGGTTATCCACCTTTATCTATGATAAGTGTCATCTCTCTTTAGAAGAGGTTATCTACCGTAATTTTCGATAAGTGGCATCTCTCTTTCGAGAAGCTTATCCACCTTTATCTATGATAAGTGGCATCTCTCTTTCGAGAAGCTTATCCACCTTTATTTTCGATAAGTGGCATCTCTCTTTCGAGAAGCTTATCCACCTTGATTTTCGATAAGTGGAATCTCTCTTTCGAGAAGCTTATCCACCTTTATTTTCGATAAGTGGCATCTCTCTTTCGAGAAGCTTATCCACCTTTATTTTCGATAAGTGGCATCTTTCTTTCGAGAAGCTTATCCACCTTTATTTTTGATAATTGGCATCTCACTTTCGAGAAGCTTATCCACCTTTATTTCTGATAAGTGGCATCTCTATTTCGAGAAGCTTATCCACCTTTATTTTCGATAAGTGGCATCTCTCTTTCGAGAATCTTATCCACCTTTATTTTCGATAAGTGGAATCTCTCTTTCGAGAAGCTTATCCACCTTTATTTTCAATAAGTGGCATCTCTCTTTCGAGTAGATTATCCACCTTTATTTTCAATAAGTGGCATCTCTCTTTTGAGAAGCTTATCCACCTTTATTTTCGATAAGTGGCATCTCTCTTTTAGGTAGGTTATCCTCCTTTATTTTCGATTAGTGGCATCTGTCTTTCGTAAAGCTTATTCACCTTTATTTTTGATAAGTGGCATCTCTCTTTCGAGAAGCTTATCCACCTTTATTTTCGATAAGTGGCATCTCTCTTTCGAGAAGATTATCCACCTTTATTTTCGATAAGTGGCATCTCTCTTTCGAGAACCTTATCCACCTTTATTTATGATAAGTGTCATCTCTCTTTAGAGAAGCTTATCTACCGTAATTTTCGATAAGTGGCATCTCTCTTTCGAGAAGCTTATCCACCTTTATCTATGATAAGTGGCATCTCTCTTTAGAGAAGCTTATCTACCGTTATTTTCGATAAGTGGCATCTCTCTTTCGAGAAGCTTATCCACCTTTATTTTCGATAAGTGGAATCTCCCTTTCGAAAAGCTTATCCACCTTTATTTTCGATAAGTGGCATCTCTCTTTCGAGTAGCTTATCCACCTTTATTTTCGATAAATGGCATCTCTCTTTCGAGAAGCTTATCCACCTTTATTTTCGATAAGTGGAATCTCTCTTTCGAGAAGCTTATCCACCTTTATTTTCGATAAGTGGCATCTCTCTTTCGAAAAGCTTATCCACCTTTGTTTTTGATAATTGGCATCTCTCTTTCGAGAAGCTTATCCACCTTTATTTCTGATAAGTGGCATCTCTCTTTCGAGAAGCTTATCCACCTTTATTTTCGATAAGTGGCATCTCTCTTTCGATAAGCTTATCCACCTTTATTTTCGATAAGTGGAATCTCTCTTTCGAGAAGCTTATCCACCTTTATTTTCGATAAGTGGCATCTCTCTTTCGAGAAGCTTATCCACCTTTATTTTCGATAAGTGGCATCTTTCTTTCGAGAAGCTTATCCACCTTTATTTTTGATAATTGGCATCTCACTTTCGAGAAGCTTATCCACCTTTATTTCTGATAAGTGGCATCTCTATTTCGAGAAGCTTATCCACCTTTATTTTCGATAAGTGGCATCTCTCTTTCGAGAATCTTATCCACCTTTATTTTCGATAAGTGGAATATCTCTTTCGAGAAGCTTATCCACCTTTATTTTCAATAAGTGGCATCTCTCTTTCGAGTAGATTATCCACCTTTATTTTCAATAAGTGGCATCTGTCTTTTGAGAAGCTTATCAACCTTTATTTTCGATAAGTGGCATCTCTCTTTTAGGTAGGTTATCCTCCTTTATTTTCGATTAGTGGCATGTGTCTTTCGTAAAGCTTATTCACCTTTATTTTTGATAAGTGGCATCTCTCTTTCGAGAAGCTTATCCACCTTTATTTTCGATAAGTGGCATCTCTCTTTCGAGAAGCTTATCCAACTTTATTTTCGATAAGTGGCATCTCTCTTTCGAGAAGCTTATCCACCTTTATTTATGATAAGTGTCATCTCTCTTTAGAAGAGGTTATCTACCGTAATTTTCGATAAGTGGCATCTCTCTTTCGAGAAGCTTATCCACCTTTATCTATGATAAGTGGCATCTCTCTTTCGAGAAGCTTATCCACCTTTATTTTCGATAAGTGGCATCTCTCTTTCGAGAAGCTTATCCACCTTTATTTTCGATAAGTGGAATCTCTCTTTCGAGAGGCTTATCCACCTTTATTTTCGATAAGTGGCATCTCTCTTTCGAGAAGCTTATCCACCTTTATTTTCGATAAGTGGCATCTTTCTTTCGAGAAGCTTATCGACCTTTATTTTTGATAATTGGCATCTCATTTTCGAGAAGCTTATCCACCTTTATTTCTGATAAGTGGCATCTCTATTTCGAGAAGCTTATCCACCTTTATTTTCGATAAGTGGCATCTCTCTTTCGAGAATCTTATCCACCTTTATTTTCGATAAGTGGAATCTCTCTTTCGAGAAGCTTATCCACCTTTATTTTCAATAAGTGGCATCTCTCTTTCGAGTAGATTATCCACCTTTATTTTCAATAAGTGGCATCTCTCTTTTAGGTAGGTTATCCTCCTTTATTTTCGATTAGTGGCATCTGTCTTTCGTAAAGCTTATTCACCTTTATTTTTGATAAGTGGCATCTCTCTTTCGAGAAGCTTATCCACCTTTATTTTCGATAAGTGGCATCTCTCTTTCGAGAAGCTTATCCACCTTTATTTATGATAAGTGTCATCTCTCTTTAGAAGAGGTTATCTACCATAATTTTCGATAAGTGGCATCTCTCTTTCGAGAAGCTTATCCACCTTTATCTATGATAAGTGGCATCTCTCTTTAGAGAAGCTTATCTACCGTTATTTTCGATAAGTGGCATCTCTCTTTCGAGAAGCTTATCCACCTTTATTTTCGATAAGTGGAATCTCTCTTTCGAAAAGCTTATCCACCTTTATTTTCGATAAGTGGCATCTCTCTTTTGAGTAGCTTATCCACCTTTATTTTCGATAAGTGGCATCTCTCTTTCGAGAAGCTTATCCACCTTTATTTTCGATAAGTGGAATCTCTCTTTCGAGAAGCTTATCCACCTTTATTTTCGATATGTGGCATCTCTCTTTCGAGAAGCTTATCCACCTTTATTTTTGATAATTGGCATCTCACTTTCGAGAAGCTTATCCACTTTTATTTCTGATAAGTGGCATCTCTCTTTCGAGAAGCTTATCCACCTTTATTTTCAATAAGTGGCATCTCTCTTTCAAGTAGATTATCCACCTTTATTTTCAATAAGTGGCATCTGTCTTTTGAGAAGCTTATCCACCTTTATTTTCGATAAGTGGCATCTCTCTTTTAGGTAGGTTATCCTCCTTTATTTTTGATTAGTGGCATCTGTCTTTCGTAAAGCTTATTCACCTTTATTTTTGATAAGTGGCATCTCTCTTTCGAGAAGCTTATCCACCTTTATTTCTGATAATTGGCATCTCTCTTTCGAGAAGCTTATCCACCTTTATTTTCGATAAGTGGCATCTCTCTTTCGAAAAGCTTATACACCTTTATTTTCAATAAGTGGCATCTCTCTTTCGAGTAGCTTATCCACCTTTATTTTCGATAAGTGGCATCTCTCTTTCGAGAAGCTTATCCACCTTTATTTTCGATAAGTGGCATCTCTCTTTCGAGAAGCTTATCCACCATTATTTTCGATAAGTGGAATCTTTCTTTCGAGAAGCTTATCCACCTTTATTTTCGATAAGTGGCATCTCTCTTTCGTGAAGATTATCCACCTTTATTTTTGATAATTGGCATCTCACTTTCGAGAAGCTTATCCACCTTTATTTCTGATAATTGGCATCTCTCTTTCGAGAAGCTTATCCACCTTTATTTTCGATAAGTGGCATCTCTCTTTCGAGAAGCTTATCCACCTTTATTTTCTATAAGTGGAATCTCTCTTTCGAGAAGCTTATCCACCTTTATTTTTGATAAGTGGCATCTCTCTTTCGAGAAGCTTATCCACCTTTATTTTCTATAAGTGGCATCTCTCTTTCGAGAAGCTTATCCACCTTTATTTTCGATAAGTGGAATCTCTCTTTCGAGAAGCTTATCCACCTTTATTTTCGATAAGTGGCATCTCTCTTTCGAGAAGCTTATCCACCTTTGTTTTTGATAATTGGCATCTCTCTTTCGAGAAGCTTATCCACCTTTATTTCTGATAAGTGGCATCTCTCTTTCAAGAAGCTTATCCACCTTTATTTTCGATAAGTGGCATCTCTCTTTCGAGAAGCTTATCCACCTTTATTTTCGATAAGTGGAATCTCTCTTTCGAGAAGCTTATCCACCTTTATTTTCGATAAGTGGCATCTCTCTTTCGAGAAGCTTATCCACCTTTATTTTCGATAAGTGGCATCTTTCTTTCGAGAAGCTTATCCACCTTTATTTTTGATAATTGGCATCTCACTTTCGAGAAGCTTATCCACCTTTATTTCTGATAAGTGGCATCTCTATTTCGAGAAGCTTATCCACCTTTATTTTCGATAAGTGGCATCTCTATTTCGAGAATCTAATCCACCTTTATTTTCGATAAGTGGAATCTCTCTTTCGAGAAGCTTATCCACCTTTATTTTCAATAAGTGGCATCTCTCTTTCAAGTAGATTATCCACCTTTATTTTCAATAAGTGGCATCTGTCTTTTGAGAAGCTTATCAACCTTTATTTTCGATAAGTGGCATCTCTCTTTTAGGTAGGTTATCCTCCTTTATTTTCGATTAGTGGCATCTGTCTTTCGTAAAGCTTATTCACCTTTATTTTTGATAAGTGGCATCTCTCTTTCGAGAAGATTATCCACCTTTATTCTCGATAAGTGGCATCTCTCTTTCGAGAAGCTTATCCACCTTTATTTTCGATGAGTGGCATCTCTCTTTCGAGAAGCTTATCCACCTTTATTTATGATAAGTGTCATCTCTCTTTAGAGAAGCTTATCTACCTTAATTTTCGATAAGTGGCATCTCTCTTTCGAGAAGCTTATCCACCTTTATTTATGATAAGTGGCATCTCTCTTTAGAGAAGCTTATCTACCGTTATTTTCGATAAGTGGCATCTCTCTTTTGAGAAGCTTATCCACCTTTATTTTCGATAAGTGGAATCTCTCTTTCGAGAAGCTTATCCACATTTATTTTCGATAAGTGGCATCTCTATTTCGAGTAGCTTATCCACCTTTATTTTCGATAAGTGGCATCTCTCTTTCGAGAAGATTATTCACCTTTATTTTCGATAAGTGGAATCTCTCTTTCGAGAAGCTTATCCACCTTTATTTTCTATAAGTGGCATCTCTCTTTCGAGAAGCTTATCCACCTTTATTTTCGATAAGTGGCATCTCTCTTTCGAGAAGCTTATCCACCTTTATTTTCGATAACTGGCATCTCTCTTTCGAGAAGCTTATCCACCTTTATTTATGATAAGTGGCATCTCTCTTTAGAGAAGCTTATCTACCGTTATTTTCGATAAGTGGCATCTCTCTTTCGAGAAGCTTATCCACCTTTATTTTCGGTAAGTGGCATCTCTCTTTCGAGAAGCTTATCTACCGTTATTTTCGATAAGTGGCATCTCTCTTTTGAGAAGCTTATCCACCTTTATTTTCGATAAGTGGAATCTCTCTTTCGATAAGCTTATCCACATTTATTTTCGATAAGTGGCATCTCTCTTTCGAGTAGCTTATCCACCTTTATTTTCGATAAGTGGCATCTCTCTTTCGAGAAGCTTATTCACCTTTATTTTCTATAAGTGGCATCTCTCTTTAGAGAAGCTTATCCACCTTTATTTCTGATAAGTGGCATCTCTCTTTCGAGAAGCTTATCCACCTTTATTTTCGATAAGTGGCATCTCTCTTTCGATAAGCTTATCCACCTTTATTTTCGATAAGTGGAATCTCTCTTTCGAGAAGCTTATCCACCTTTATTTTCGATAAGTGGCATCTCTCTTTCGAGAAGCTTATCCACCTTTATTTTCGATAAGTGGCATCTTTCTTTCGAGAAGCTTATCCACCTTTATTTTTGATAATTGGCATCTCATTTTCGAGAAGCTTATCCACCTTTATTTCTGATAAGTGGCATCTCTATTTCGAGAAGCTTATCCACCTTTATTTTCGATAAGTGGCATCTCTCTTTCGAGAATCTTATCCACCTTTATTTTCGATAAGTGGAATCTCTCTTTCGAGAAGCTTATCCACCTTTATTTTCAATAAGTGGCATCTCTCTTTCGAGTAGATTATCCACCTTTATTTTCAATAAGTGGCATCTGTCTTTTGAGAAGCTTATCAACCTTTATTTTCGATAAGTGGCATCTCTCTTTTAGGTAGGTTATCCTCCTTTATTTTCGATTAGTGGCATCTGTCTTTCGTAAAGATTATTCACCTTTATTTTTGATAAGTGGCATCTCTCTTTCGAGAAGCTTATCCACCTTTATTTTCGATAAGTGGCATCTCTCTGCCCGAGAAGCTTATCCACCTTTATTTTCGATAAGTGGCATCTCTCTTTCGAGAAGCTTATCCACCTTTATTTATGATAAGTGTCATCTCTCTTTAGAAGAGGTTATCTACCGTAATTTTCGATAAGTGGCATCTCTCTTTCGAGAAGCTTATCCACCTTTATCTATGATAAGTGGCATCTCTCTTTCGAGAAGCTTATCCACCTTTATTTTCGATAAGTGGCATCTCTCTTTCGAGAAGCTTATCCACCTTTATTTTCGATAAGTGGAATCTCTCTTTCGAGAAGCTTATCCACCTTTATTTTCGATAAGTGGCATCTCTCTTTCGAGAAGCTTATCCACCTTTATTTTCGATAAGTGGCATCTTTCTTTCGAGAAGCTTATCCACCTTTATTTTTGATAATTGGCATCTCACTTTCGAGAAGCTTATCCACCTTTATTTCTGATAAGTGGCATCTCTATTTCGAGAAGCTTATCCACCTTTATTTTCGATAAGTGGCATCTCTCTTTCGAGAATCTTATCCACCTTTATTTTCGATAAGTGGAATCTCTCTTTCGAGAAGCTTATCCACCTTTATTTTCAATAAGTGGCATCTCTCTTTCGAGTAGATTATCCACCTTTATTTTCAATAAGTGGCATCTCTCTTTTGAGAAGCTTATCCACCTTTATTTTCGATAAGTGGCATCTCTCTTTTAGGTAGGTTATCCTCCTTTATTTTCGATTAGTGGCATCTGTCTTTCGTAAAGCTTATTCACCTTTATTTTTGATAAGTGGCATCTCTCTTTCGAGAAGCTTATCCACCTTTATTTTCGATAAGTGGCATCTCTCTTTCGAGAAGATTATCCACCTTTATTTTCGATAAGTGGCATCTCTCTTTCGAGAACCTTATCCACCTTTATTTATGATAAGTGTCATCTCTCTTTAGAGAAGCTTATCTACCGTAATTTTCGATAAGTGGCATCTCTCTTTCGAGAAGCTTATCCACCTTTATCTATGATAAGTGGCATCTCTCTTTAGAGAAGCTTATCAACCGTTATTTTCGATAAGTGGCATCTCTCTTTCGAGAAGCTTATCCACCTTTATTTTCGATAAGTGGAATCTCCCTTTCGAAAAGCTTATCCACCTTTATTTTCGATAAGTGGCATCTCTCTTTCGAGTAGCTTATCCACCTTTATTTTCGATAAATGGCATCTCTCTTTCGAGAAGCTTATCCACCTTTATTTTCGATAAGTGGAATCTCTCTTTCGAGAAGCTTATCCACCTTTATTTTCGATAAGTGGCATCTCTCTTTCGAGAAGCTTATCCACCTTTGTTTTTGATAATTGGCATCTCTCTTTCGAGAAGCTTATCCACCTTTATTTCTGATAAGTGGCATCTCTCTTTCGAGAAGCTTATCCACCTTTATTTTCGATAAGTGGCATCTCTCTTTCGATAAGCTTATTCACCTTTATTTTCGATAAGTGGAATCTCTCTTTCGAGAAGCTTATCCACCTTTATTTTCGATAAGTGGCATCTCTCTTTCGAGAAGCTTATCCACCTTTATTTTCGATAAGTGGCATCTTTCTTTCGAGAAGCTTATCCACCTTTATTTTTGATAATTGGCATCTCACTTTCGAGAAGCTTATCCACCTTTATTTCTGATAAGTGGCATCTCTATTTCGAGAAGCTTATCCACCTTTATTTTCGATAAGTGGCATCTCTCTTTCGATAATCTTATCCACCTTTATTTTCGATAAGTGGAATATCTCTTTCGAGAAGCTTATCCACCTTTATTTTCAATAAGTGGCATCTCTCTTTCGAGTAGATTATCCACCTTTATTTTCAATAAGTGGCATCTGTCTTTTGAGAAGCTTATCAACCTTTATTTTCGATAAGTGGCATCTCTCTTTTAGGTAGGTTATCCTCCTTTATTTTCGATTAGTGGCATCTGTCTTTCGTAAAGCTTATTCACCTTTATTTTTGATAAGTGGCATCTCTCTTTCGAGAAGCTTATCCACCTTTATTTTCGATAAGTGGAATCTCTCTTTCGAGAAGCTTATCCACCTTTATTTTCGATAAGTGGCATCTCTCTTTCGAGAAGCTTATCCACCTTTATTTTCGATAAGTGGCATCTTTCTTTCGAGAAGCTTATCCACCTTTATTTTTGATAATTGGCATCTCACTTTCGAGAAGCTTATCCACCTTTATTTCTGATAAGTGGCATCTCTATTTCGAGAAGCTTATCCACCTTTATTTTCGATAAGTGGCATCTCTCTTTCGATAATCTTATCCACCTTTATTTTCGATAAGTGGAATATCTCTTTCGAGAAGCTTATCCACCTTTATTTTCAATAAGTGGCATCTCTCTTTCGAGTAGATTATCCACCTTTATTTTCAATAAGTGGCATCTGTCTTTTGAGAAGCTTATCAACCTTTATTTTCGATAAGTGGCATCTCTCTTTTAGGTAGGTTATCCTCCTTTATTTTCGATTAGTGGCATCTGTCTTTCGTAAAGCTTATTCACCTTTATTTTTGATAAGTGGCATCTCTCTTTCGAGAAGCTTATCCACCTTTATTTTCGATAAGTGGCATCTCTCTTTCGAGAAGCTTATCCAACTTTATTTTCGATAAGTGGCATCTCTCTTTCGAGAAGCTTATCCACCTTTATTTATGATAAGTGTCATCTCTCTTTAGAAGAGGTTATCTACCGTAATTTTCGATAAGTGGCATCTCTCTTTCGAGAAGCTTATCCACCTTTATCTATGATAAGTGGCATCTCTCTTTCGAGAAGCTTATCCACCTTTATTTTCGATAAGTGGCATCTCTCTTTCGAGAAGCTTATCCACCTTTATTTTCGATAAGTGGAATCTCTCTTTCGAGAGGCTTATCCACCTTTATTTTCGATAAGTGGCATCTCTCTTTCGAGAAGCTTATCCACCTTTATTTTCGATAAGTGGCATCTTTCTTTCGAGAAGCTTATCCACCTTTATTTTTGATAATTGGCATCTCACTTTCGAGAAGCTTATCCACCTTTATTTCTGATAAGTGGCATCTCTATTTCGAGAAGCTTATCCACCTTTATTTTCGATAAGTGGCATCTCTCTTTCGAGAATCTTATCCACCTTTATTTTCGATAAGTGGAATCTCTCTTTCGAGAAGCTTATCCACCTTTATTTTCAATAAGTGGCATCTCTCTTTCGAGTAGATTATCCACCTTTATTTTCAATAAGTGGCATCTCTCTTTTGAGAAGCTTATCCACCTTTATTTTCGATAAGTGGCATCTCTCTTTTAGGTAGGTTATCCTCCTTTATTTTCGATTAGTGGCATCTGTCTTTCGTAAAGCTTATTCACCTTTATTTTTGATAAGTGGCATCTCTCTTTCGAGAAGCTTATCCACCTTTATTTTCGATAAGTGGCATCTCTCTTTCGAGAAGATTATCCACCTTTATTTTCGATAAGTGGCATCTCTCTTTCGAGAACCTTATCCACCTTTATTTATGATAAGTGTCATCTCTCTTTAGAGAAGCTTATCTACCGTAATTTTCGATAAGTGGCATCTCTCTTTCGAGAAGCTTATCCACCTTTATCTATGATAAGTGGCATCTCTCTTTAGAGAAGCTTATCAACCGTTATTTTCGATAAGTGGCATCTCTCTTTCGAGAAGCTTATCCACCTTTATTTTCGATAAGTGGAATCTCCCTTTCGAAAAGCTTATCCACCTTTATTTTCGATAAGTGGCATCTCTCTTTCGAGTAGCTTATCCACCTTTATTTTCGATAAATGGCATCTCTCTTTCGAGAAGCTTATCCACCTTTATTTTCGATAAGTGGAATCTCTCTTTCGAGAAGCTTATCCACCTTTATTTTCGATAAGTGGCATCTCTCTTTCGAGAAGCTTATCCACCTTTGTTTTTGATAATTGGCATCTCTCTTTCGAGAAGCTTATCCACCTTTATTTCTGATAAGTGGCATCTCTCTTTCGAGAAGCTTATCCACCTTTATTTTCGATAAGTGGCATCTCTCTTTCGATAAGCTTATCCACCTTTATTTTCGATAAGTGGAATCTCTCTTTCGAGAAGCTTATCCACCTTTATTTTCGATAAGTGGCATCTCTCTTTCGAGAAGCTTATCCACCTTTATTTTCGATAAGTGGCATCTTTCTTTCGAGAAGCTTATCCACCTTTATTTTTGATAATTGGCATCTCACTTTCGAGAAGCTTATCCACCTTTATTTCTGATAAGTGGCATCTCTATTTCGAGAAGCTTATCCACCTTTATTTTCGATAAGTGGCATCTCTCTTTCGATAATCTTATCCACCTTTATTTTCGATAAGTGGAATATCTCTTTCGAGAAGCTTATCCACCTTTATTTTCAATAAGTGGCATCTCTCTTTCGAGTAGATTATCCACCTTTATTTTCAATAAGTGACATCTGTCTTTTGAGAAGCTTATCAACCTTTATTTTCGATAAGTGGCATCTCTCTTTTAGGTAGGTTATCCTCCTTTATTTTCGATTAGTGGCATCTGTCTTTCGTAAAGCTTATTCACCTTTATTTTTGATAAGTGGCATCTCTCTTTCGAGAAGCTTATCCACCTTTATTTTCGATAAGTGGCATCTCTCTTTCGAGAAGCTTATCCAACTTTATTTTCGATAAGTGGCATCTCTCTTTCGAGAAGCTTATCCACCTTTATTTATGATAAGTGTCATCTCTCTTTAGAAGAGGTTATCTACCGTAATTTTCGATAAGTGGCATCTCTCTTTCGAGAAGCTTATCCACCTTTATCTATGATAAGTGGCATCTCTCTTTCGAGAAGCTTATCCACCTTTATTTTCGATAAGTGGCATCTCTCTTTCGAGAAGCTTATCCACCTTTATTTTCGATAAGTGGAATCTCTCTTTCGAGAGGCTTATCCACCTTTATTTTCGATAAGTGGCATCTCTCTTTCGAGAAGCTTATCCACCTTTATTTTCGATAAGTGGCATCTTTCTTTCGAGAAGCTTATCCACCTTTATTTTTGATAATTGGCATCTCACTTTCGAGAAGCTTATCCACCTTTATTTCTGATAAGTGGCATCTCTATTTCGAGAAGCTTATCCACCTTTATTTTCGATAAGTGGCATCTCTCTTTCGAGAATCTTATCCACCTTTATTTTCGATAAGTGGAATCTCTCTTTCGAGAAGCTTATCCACCTTTATTTTCAATAAGTGGCATCTCTCTTTCGAGTAGATTATCCACCTTTATTTTCAATAAGTGGCATCTGTCTTTTGAGAAGCTTATCAACCTTTATTTTCGATAAGTGGCATCTCTCTTTTAGGTAGGTTATCCTCCTTTATTTTCGATTAGTGGCATCTGTCTTTCGTAAAGCTTATTCACCTTTATTTTTGATAAGTGGCATCTCTCTTTCGAGAAGCTTATCCACCTTTATTTTCGATAAGTGGCATCTCTCTTTCGAGAAGCTTATCCACCTTTATTTATGATAAGTGTCATCTCTCTTTAGAAGAGGTTATCTACCGTAATTTTCGATAAGTGGCATCTCTCTTTCGAGAAGCTTATCCACCTTTATCTATGATAAGTGGCATCTCTCTTTCGAGAAGCTTATCCACCTTTATTTTCGATAAGTGGCATCTCTCTTTCGAGAAGCTTATCCACCTTTATTTTCGATAAGTGGAATCTCTCTTTCGAGAGGCTTATCCACCTTTATTTTCGATAAGTGGCATCTCTCTTTCGAGAAGCTTATCCACCTTTATTTTCGATAAGTGGCATCTTTCTTTCGAGAAGCTTATCCACCTTTATTTTTGATAATTGGCATCTCACTTTCGAGAAGCTTATCCACCTTTATTTCTGATAAGTGGCATCTCTATTTCGAGAAGCTTATCCACCTTTATTTTCGATAAGTGGCATCTCTCTTTCGAGAATCTTATCCACCTTTATTTTCGATAAGTGGAATCTCTCTTTCGAGAAGCTTATCCACCTTTATTTTCAATAAGTGGCATCTCTCTTTCGAGTAGATTATCCACCTTTATTTTCAATAAGTGGCATCTCTCTTTTGAGAAGCTTATCCACCTTTATTTTCGATAAGTGGCATCTCTCTTTTAGGTAGGTTATCCTCCTTTATTTTCGATTAGTGGCATCTGTCTTTCGTAAAGCTTATTCACCTTTATTTTTGATAAGTGGCATCTCTCTTTCGAGAAGCTTATCCACCTTTATTTTCGATAAGTGGCATCTCTCTTTCGAGAAGATTATCCACCTTTATTTTCGATAAGTGGCATCTCTCTTTCGAGAACCTTATCCACCTTTATTTATGATAAGTGTCATCTCTCTTTAGAGAAGCTTATCTACCGTAATTTTCGATAAGTGGCATCTCTCTTTCGAGAAGCTTATCCACCTTTATCTATGATAAGTGGCATCTCTCTTTAGAGAAGCTTATCAACCGTTATTTTCGATAAGTGGCATCTCTCTTTCGAGAAGCTTATCCACCTTTATTTTCGATAAGTGGAATCTCCCTTTCGAAAAGCTTATCCACCTTTATTTTCGATAAGTGGCATCTCTCTTTCGAGTAGCTTATCCACCTTTATTTTCGATAAATGGCATCTCTCTTTCGAGAAGCTTATCCACCTTTATTTTCGATAAGTGGAATCTCTCTTTCGAGAAGCTTATCCACCTTTATTTTCGATAAGTGGCATCTCTCTTTCGAGAAGCTTATCCACCTTTGTTTTTGATAATTGGCATCTCTCTTTCGAGAAGCTTATCCACCTTTATTTCTGATAAGTGGCATCTCTCTTTCGAGAAGCTTATCCACCTTTATTTTCGATAAGTGGCATCTCTCTTTCGATAAGCTTATCCACCTTTATTTTCGATAAGTGGAATCTCTCTTTCGAGAAGCTTATCCACCTTTATTTTCGATAAGTGGCATCTCTCTTTCGAGAAGCTTATCCACCTTTATTTTCGATAAGTGGCATCTTTCTTTCGAGAAGCTTATCCACCTTTATTTTTGATAATTGGCATCTCACTTTCGAGAAGCTTATCCACCTTTATTTCTGATAAGTGGCATCTCTATTTCGAGAAGCTTATCCACCTTTATTTTCGATAAGTGGCATCTCTCTTTCGATAATCTTATCCACCTTTATTTTCGATAAGTGGAATATCTCTTTCGAGAAGCTTATCCACCTTTATTTTCAATAAGTGGCATCTCTCTTTCGAGTAGATTATCCACCTTTATTTTCAATAAGTGGCATCTGTCTTTTGAGAAGCTTATCAACCTTTATTTTCGATAAGTGGCATCTCTCTTTTAGGTAGGTTATCCTCCTTTATTTTCGATTAGTGGCATCTGTCTTTCGTAAAGCTTATTCACCTTTATTTTTGATAAGTGGCATCTCTCTTTCGAGAAGCTTATCCACCTTTATTTTCGATAAGTGGCATCTCTCTTTCGAGAAGCTTATCCAACTTTATTTTCGATAAGTGGCATCTCTCTTTCGAGAAGCTTATCCACCTTTATTTATGATAAGTGTCATCTCTCTTTAGAAGAGGTTATCTACCGTAATTTTCGATAAGTGGCATCTCTCTTTCGAGAAGCTTATCCACCTTTATCTATGATAAGTGGCATCTCTCTTTCGAGAAGCTTATCCACCTTTATTTTCGATAAGTGGCATCTCTCTTTCGAGAAGCTTATCCACCTTTATTTTCGATAAGTGGAATCTCTCTTTCGAGAGGCTTATCCACCTTTATTTTCGATAAGTGGCATCTCTCTTTCGAGAAGCTTATCCACCTTTATTTTCGATAAGTGGCATCTTTCTTTCGAGAAGCTTATCCACCTTTATTTTTGATAATTGGCATCTCACTTTCGAGAAGCTTATCCACCTTTATTTCTGATAAGTGGCATCTCTATTTCGAGAAGCTTATCCACCTTTATTTTCGATAAGTGGCATCTCTCTTTCGAGAATCTTATCCACCTTTATTTTCGATAAGTGGAATCTCTCTTTCGAGAAGCTTATCCACCTTTATTTTCAATAAGTGGCATCTCTCTTTCGAGTAGATTATCCACCTTTATTTTCAATAAGTGGCATCTGTCTTTTGAGAAGCTTATCAACCTTTATTTTCGATAAGTGGCATCTCTCTTTTAGGTAGGTTATCCTCCTTTATTTTCGATTAGTGGCATCTGTCTTTCGTAAAGCTTATTCACCTTTATTTTTGATAAGTGGCATCTCTCTTTCGAGAAGCTTATCCACCTTTATTTTCGATAAGTGGCATCTCTCTTTCGAGAAGCTTATCCACCTTTATTTATGATAAGTGTCATCTCTCTTTAGAAGAGGTTATCTACCGTATATTTCGATAAGTGGCATCTCTCTTTCGAGAAGCTTATCCACCTTTATCTATGATAAGTGGCATCTCTCTTTAGAGAAGCTTATCTACCGTTATTTTCGATAAGTGGCATCTCTCTTTCGAGAAGCTTATCCACCTTTATTTTCGATAAGTGGAATCTCTCTTTCGAAAAGCTTATCCACCTTTATTTTCGATAAGTGGCATCTCTCTTTCGAGTAGCTTATCCACCTTTATTTTCGATAAGTGGCATCTCTCTTTCGAGAAGCTTATCCACCTTTATTTTCGATAAGTGGAATCTCTCTTTCGAGAAGCTTATCCACCTTTATTTTCAATAAGTGGCATCTCTCTTTCGAGAAGCTTATCCACCTTTATTTTTGATAATTGGCATCTCACTTTCGAGAAGTTTATCCACTTTTATTTCTGATAAGTGGCATCTCTCTTTCGAGAAGCTTATCCACCTTTATTTTCAATAAGTGGCATCTCTCTTTCAAGTAGATTATCCACCTTTATTTTCAATAAGTGGCATCTGTCTTTTGAGAAGCTTATCCACCTTTATTTTCGATAAGTGGCATCTCTCTTTTAGGTAGGTTATCCTCCTTTATTTTTGATTAGTGGCATCTGTCTTTCGTAAAGCTTATTCACCTTTATTTTTGATAAGTGGCATCTCTCTTTCGAGAAGCTTATCCACCTTTATTTATGATAAGTGTCATCTCTCTTTAGAGAAGCTTATCTACCGTAATTTTCGATAAGTGGCATCTCTCTTTCGAGAAGCTTATCCACCTTTATTTTCGATAAGTGGAATCTCTCTTTCGAAAAGCTTATACACCTTTATTTTCAATAAGTGGCATCTCTCTTTCGAGTAGCTTATCCACCTTTATTTTCGATAAGTGGCATCTCTCTTTCGAGAAGCTTATCCACCTTTATTTTCGATAAGTGGCATCTCTCTTTCGAGAAGCTTATCCACCTTTATTTTCGATAAGTGGAATCTTTCTTTCGAGAAGCTTATCCACCTTTATTTTCGATAAGTGGCATCTCTCTTTCGCGAAGATTATTCACCTTTATTTTTGATAATTGGCATCTCACTTTCGAGAAGCTTATCCACCTTTATTTCTGATAATTGGCATCTCTCTTTCGAGAAGCTTATCCACCTTTATTTTCGATAAGTGGCATCTCTCTTTCGAGAAGCTTATCCACCTTTATTTTCTATAAGTGGAATCTCTCTTTCGAGAAGCTTATCCACCTTTATTTTTGATAAGTGGCATCTCTCTTTCGAGAAGCTTATCCACCTTTATTTTCTATAAGTGGCATCTCTCTTTCGAGAAGCTTATCCACCTTTATTTTCCATAAGTGGAATCTCTCTTTCGAGAAGCTTATCCACCTTTATTTTCGATAAGTGGCATCTCTCTTTCGAGAAGCTTATCCACCTTTGTTTTTGATAATTGGCATCTCTCTTTCGAGAAGCTTATCCACCTTTATTTCTGATTAGTGGCATCTCTCTTTCAAGAAGCTTATCCACCTTTATTTTCGATAAGTTGCATCTCTCTTTCGAGAAGCTTATCCACCTTTATTTTCGATAAGTGGAATCTCTCTTTCGAGAAGCTTATCCACCTTTATTTTCGATAAGTGGCATCTCTCTTTCGAGAAGCTTATCCACCTTTATTTTCGATAAGTGGCATCTTTCTTTCGAGAAGCTTATCCACCTTTATTTTTGATAATTGGCATCTCACTTTCGAGAAGCTTATCCACCTTTATTTCTGATAAGTGGCATCTCTATTTCGAGAAGCTTATCCACCTTTATTTTTGATAAGTGGCATCTCTATTTCGAGAATCTTATCCACCTTTATTTTCGATAAGTGGAATCTCTCTTTCGAGAAGCTTATCCACCTTTATTTTCAATAAGTGGCATCTCTCTTTCAAGTAGATTATCCACCTTTATTTTCAATAAGTGGCATCTGTCTTTTGAGAAGCTTATCAACCTTTATTTTCGATAAGTGGCATCTCTCTTTTAGGTAGGTTATCCTCCTTTATTTTCGATTAGTGGCATCTGTCTTTCGTAAA